>OZ020185.1:3819415-4419415 GCA_963971135.1 Stenus bimaculatus
AGTAATAATAAAACATTTTTTCTTTGAGTTTATTCTTTTTTAACGATGAAAATAATTAAAAGTAATTGGGAGTAAAAAAACTTTCTAAAAGAAAATAAGATGAGGAGAAAAATAAGCAGGCCAATTATTGATTTTATGTCATTTACAAAATTTACGCTTGAAGGTTTTAATTATATAAAAAAAAAATTAAATTTAATATTATTTGAATAAACATTATACCCGGTGTTCCATTCTTGGTTCACCAAACGTCAGGGTTAGTAACTAGACTTAATCGACAAAAAACGAAAAAATAAGGGCTCTATGTTTTTTAGTTATGGAGCTACAGCGTTTTAAATTTTGGGTAAAAATTCATTAAAATTAAATTGAACGAAATTTTTTTGTTATTTTTGTTTAAATCGAATTAGAAATACATTTATTTTTTTACTTGTCAAAAGTGCACCCCCTTTAAAATTTTTTGGGTACGCCACTGTCGGAATAAACTGAAAATTTCGAAACGTTTATAATGAAACGACAGAAAGATTACAAAATGGTCTTATTTATTAGATTTCTTGAAAATACCATTTCTTTTTTTGTAAAAATAACGTTTTTGTCATAATTTCGGAAAAAATCTATAGAAAAATTTTAAAACAGTTCGATTTCATAAAAATACAACAAATGAAACAGTTTTCTAATTTTTTTATCGAAAAATAAAAAAGTTATTTATTTTTTTTTCGCATTTTTTGAAGTTACATTAAATTATTTTTTTGAACAAAAATAAAAAATAATTCAAACAATCACAATTTTTCTAAAATTAATATTGGAGTTTTACTACAAAATTTTTAATAAATGATAATATCATAAACAATTCTACAAAATTTTGAAAAAGTATTTATAAAATAATTTATAAAATTATGAATTTTCCCATGTTTCCATTGGAATTTTCCGACAAAATTTTGATCATTATTAATATTAAGTAGTAATATCATGAATATATGTATAACATTTTGTAAAAATATTTACAACAATAAAAAAGTTATTAATAATTTTGTTATTCCAGTCGCTAAAAAATAGGAAACAATTTAAAAAATCCACAATTTTTCAAGTTTCTGTTGGAATTTTTGTATGTACAACATTTTGTAAAATATTTATAAAAATAAAAAAGTTATTAACGATTTTGTAAGAAGTTTCAAAAATATTAATGACTGAAATACGAAATAATTTATAAAGTCATGATGTTTCCGTTGGAATTTTCTGACAAAAATTTTACCATTATTAAGTAGTAGGTAGTATCATGAATACACGTACAAAATTTTGTAAAAATGTCTGCAACAATAAAAAAGTTATTAACAATTGTGTTATTCCAATTGCTAAAAATAGGAAACAACTCACAAAATCCACGATTTTTCAGGTTTCTATTGGAATTTTGTAACAAAAATTTTACTAATAATAAATTGGAGTATCATAAACAAATCTACAACGGTTTGTAAAAATATTTATAAAAATAAAAAAGTTATTAACAATTTTGTAACTCAAGTTTCAAAAATATTAATGACTGAAATACGATATAATTTATAAACTCATTAATTTTTCCATGTTTCCATTTGCATTTTCCGACAAAAATTTTACCATGATCAAGAAGTAGTATCATGAATACATCATGTACCTACAAAATTTTGTAAAAATATCTGCAATAATAAAAAAGTTATTGACAATTGTGTTATTCCAGTCGCTTAAAAATAGGATACCACTCTCAAAATCCACAATTTTTCAAGTTTCTGTTGGAATTTGTTAACAAATTTTACTAATAATAAATTGGAGCATCATAAACAAATGTACAACATTTTGTAAAAATATTTATAAAAATAAAAAAGTTATTATCAATTTTGTATCTTATTAAGTTTCAAAAATATTAATGACTAAAAACGAAATAATTTATAAAATCATGAATTTTCCCATGTTACCATTGGAATTTTCCGACAAAATTTTGACCATTATTAAGTAGTAATATCATGAACACGTATAACATTTTGTAAAAATATCTACAACAATAAAAAAGTTATTAACAATTTTGTTATTCCAGTCACTAAAAAATAAGAAACAATTTAAAAAATCCACAATTTTTCAAGTTTCTGTTGTAATTTTTTGTATGTACCACATTTTGTAAAAATATTTATAAAAATAAAAAAGTTATTAACAATTCTGTAACTCAAGTTTCAAAAATATTAATGATTGAAATACGAAATAATTTATAAAATCATGAATACATCATGTATAAAATTTTGTAAAAATATCTGCAATAATAAACAACAATTAACAATTGTGTTATTCCAGTCGCTTAAAAATATTAAACAACTCTCAAAATCCACGACTTTTCAAGTTTCTGTATAAATATTAATAAAAATGAAAAACTCAAAATTTTTAAAAATAATGAATAAAATAGGAAATTACTTATGAAATCATGAATTTTCTCAAGTTTGCATTGGAATTTTTCAACAAAAAATTAACCATTATTAAATAGTGGCATTATGAATCCATGTACAAAATTTTGTAAAAATATTAGAAACTATTAAAAAGTTATTAACAATTTTCTAGCTCAAATCGTAAAATTCGTACCTAAAATATTGATTTACTTCAGAAAAAACACAAATTTTCCAAGGTTTCCATTAAAACTTTCCAGTAAAAAGTTTTACATTATTATACAATGGTATATTAAATCTATCGACAAAATTTTGTAAAAATATTTATAACAATAAAAAAGTTATTAACAATTTTGTAACTCTAGTATCAAAACTAAAATGATACCTATTAAAATAGGAAATAATTTAGAAAATCAAGAATTTTCTCATGTTTCCATTGGAATTTTCCTACAAAAATTTTACCGTTATTAAATAGCAGTATCATGAATACGCTTGCAAAATTTGGTATAAATATTAGCAAGAATAAAAAAGTTATTCACAATTTTATAACTCGAGTCGTTACAAAATAAGAAATAACTCAAAAAATCAACGGTTTTTCAGGTTTCTGTTGGATTTTTTTGACGAAAATTTTACCACTGATAAATTGGAGTACCATGAATAAATATCCAGAATTTTGTAAAAATATTTTTAAAAATAAAAAAGTTATTTACGATTGTAACTCAAATTCTAAAAATAATGACTAAAATACGAAATTACTTATAAAATCATGAATATTCTCAAGTGTATTAGAATTAAAAAAAAACCATTTTTATGTTTTTGTTTAAATGAAAAATTTCTGAGTACGCCTCTGCTTTGTAATTCTTATAAAATGCTTGGCTTTCCATCGGGTATTACTTATTACTTTTTTTATTATTTTTTTTTTTTTTTATTTTTTAACATTTTAACAATTGTTTTTGTATTACTGTTATTACCTATTGAAAGAGGATGGTTTTAGCTTCTTAATAATAATTTGTTTTGATCCCTATACACATTGGTTAAGAAGTAATTAGCGATTTTGTGATTTGTGATAAAAATCGGTGACCTAAAATTCAAAAGGGCATTTTTTTGTTTTTTTGTCGATTTAATTTGGTCTAGTTTCTAACCCTAAATCATGAACGTAACATGATTAAAAACAGAATTTGAATACAACCAATTTTAGTAGCAAATTCTTCCAAAATGTTTTTTAAAATTTTGCAACAATCACTATTTATTGATGAGTGTATTGATAATAATTCTTTTTTTTTAATTTTTCTTTTATTTGTTGAACGTAAAATTAATCGGTAAAAGTAAAACTCACTTTATTAAGCCTCGTTTTTCTGCTTGAAATGGATTTCAAGTGTTTATTTTGCAGAACTTCTTATCTAAAATTACTTTCTTCAAACCAATTAACTAACGCAATAGAATAAATCAAATCTATAAATAATAATTCTGGGTCTTTGGCATATTATCGCCCACGCAAAAAAATAAAATCTGCGATGGAGCAATTAGTTATATTTCATTAATGAGAAATTGCTTAAGTGGACAGTTCCTGCCTATACATTTTAAAGGCTAATGCACTTCTAGCAACTAAATTAATTTGAACCAAATGTTGGATTATCTTTCATGTAGAATTTACTATTGTAATACGCAATTATTATAATAACTTTCGCTGGGACTAGTAATTTTAATTGCAAGTACTCACTTCGCTTATAAGTGCAATTATAATAAATTATCTTAGAAATAACATGTAATACTATTTTTTCTAATAAATTGTGTGAAAATGCCATTGAATAATTTTCTATTTAATCTGAAAATTATACCAAATGCTTAATACGTTGTATTTCCTATAAAATTTTTTGAATTTATTGCCCTAATTTACTGCAAATCTGCATAAAGATTAAGCACCTTTTATTAAAGAATTTAAATTAAACTTTGAAATTAAAAAATAAAACTTACAACTTTCTTCAATCTTTATTGCTTTACTTTATAACTTACGGATATGATTTTAATATCTTGTAAAACTAGCAGTTTTAAGTTTTATTCTTGTTTGACAAAAGACCTTATAAGGTATCGATAAAAATAAAATTACGTGGTAAAACCGGCTTAACACTAATATTTTCTGTAATGGCATTCGAAACGTGTCAAGGTAATTTATGGGAATTTACGAGTACATAAGTACATGCATTTCCTTGCGAACATTGCAAATTCTATTTGATATTGGAATAAGTTTATTAAATTTACTTGAACTCGTATCCTGTTTTAATATTTCTTTTTCAATGCACGTTATGCAGTTTTATTTCCCTTTATACAGTATAATTTAAAAAACAAATAAACACAATTTTGTGAACATCAGAGACAAATATGATAAGTTTTAAAATAACTAAATTAATTAATATACTTTTACGTACAAAGCCACTTAAAGCAAAACAAGTAATTAAAAGATTAACTTACAACCGGAAGGAATCAGTTTGTCTGGGTAGAAACATCAAGCCATTAAAATCAAGCTAATAATTCAAACTCGTTTTAAATATTTCCCTTCCCTCTCATAAGGAGTTGAAGTATTTGGGGGATGACTACTTCGTATTTACATCCAGGCATTTATCTCAACATTTTGTATATTTTCCTCTGTGCAGACTTTTATATACAAATCCAAGAGGGATGATGAAATTTCTGCTTGTCTCAAATAAAACTACTTTATTTCAAGAATAGATCCAAACCATAAATTCAAAAAAGCAACCCTCTTTAAGCTTACACACATGTGCCATCAATTTAAGGAGGTCCTTATCGAAATCAACGAAACTTTCAGATAAATGGCCAAATAAAAGTTAAATTAACGATAATTTCACTCGTGGTTTAAAAAGTGTTAAATTACATATTTACCACCAATATTTAAACAAAAGATTATTTAAAGCACTCCTGGTCAAGTGTGAATAATTAATTTATACTGTTTAAACAAGTGATTAATAAGAGAATTTCAATATTTTACGGTTAAGAAAGTGTTTATTAAAATCAAAGTTTATGATTATCCCAAGTTGTTATAATAGAAACTAACGTGCAAAAGCATAAAGTTTATGGAGATTGTTCATAAAAGTATTATTTAAAATAACGAGGATCGTTAAGGGTGTTATTATTTTACGTGGCGAATTAACCGCTTTCAACATAATTCTATGTTTCATGTTCACTGAAATCCGTAATTGCTTGCTATTATATACCATCATATAAAGAAAATTTATCTATTATGAAAGTTTTTAATGGTGCAATTTCCACAAAACTACTTTTAATTAATTTTTTTTGCAGAATACCTACACTAACGCAGATAAATTGTTGGCTGCCGCTGACGAATTGGCGCACACTGGAGAATGCGACCCGGACGAAATTTATTCCGTGGCCCATGAACTAGAAGCACATGTGACTTCTTTTGCAGCCAGGGTCGAGCAGAGGCGGAGGAGGTTGGATTTAGCTGTGCTTTTTTATACCCACGAAAAAGAGCTTTGCACTTGGGTGGATGAGTTGAGACAGGAATTACAAGCAGACGAAAGCGTCGCCGAAAGTTTTGAAGCTACGGAGAGACTTCTGGAACAAACTGCCCAGCATAGAGATCAAAGTCTTGATGCTTGTGCTTCAACAATTGCCCAAGGCGAGGCACTTCTACAAGAATTAAGGTTTGATTATAACAAAATTTCTTCTTCCTTCATAAGTAGTTTTCTAAAAGTTTTGGGCACCACCCAAATTTTGTATAGAAGATATCAAAGTCACTTTACTAAATTCTGACAATAGAAGAAAAATTCCACAATGCTTAAAAACACATAAATAGATGTCAAATTATGAATCAAAATTTTTTTGAAAATTTATTCAAAAATTCTCGTGGTGTCCGTAATGTTCGATTTCTTCATTTATCACGATTTTCCCAGGCTCATGCGCGCTTTACCGGTCCGCATTAATTATCACTGATTGGCTGATAATTTTCAACAAAGCTCCAATAAAGTGAGACGATTTTTTATCTCCTCTTAGGATCTCCTAATTTATATTTTTTGGGAAAAACTTTAAATAAGCTTTCAGCCAAAAAAATTAATAATTTTGTTATGACTTGGTTTTTGAGTGTAAAATCTCACTTTCAAGTCAAATTTAGTCCAGAAATTTTAGATTTAGTAGGAAGATAAATTCAAAATTGTACAGCCTTGGTATTTGGTATTTGTCATTCAATTTTCTAATTTCTTGAAACCAAAAATCATCGATATTTAGAATGAACTCATTAAGCATAAGTTCAAAAAAGTTTGATTTTGAAAGAAGTCTTAGTTCAATATCGATTCTTTTGGGAAAATAATTCCGCAGGAGCAGGAAGATCATTTCAAAATTATACAGTCTTGGTATTAGTTATTTATCGTCCAATTTTCTAATTTCTTGAAACCAAAAATCATTGAAATTTAGAGAGAACTCGTTAGGTATAAGTTAGAAAAAAGTTTAAGTTTAAAAAAGTTTGATTTCGGAAGAAGTTCTAGTTCAATATCGATCCTTTTGGAACAATAATTTCTCAGGAGCAGAAAGAACATTTCAAAATTGTATAGTCTTGGTATTGGTTATTTGTCATCCAATTTTCTAATTTATAGAAACCAAAAATCATTGATATTTAGAATGAACTCATTAAGCATAAGTTCTAACAAAGTTTAAGTTCAAAATAGATTGAATTCGGAAGAAGTTCTAGTTCAATATCTATTCTTTTGGAAAAATAATTCTCAGGAGCAGAAAGATTATTTAAAAATTGTACAATCTTGTTATTGGTTATTGGTCGCCCAATTTTCTAATTTCTTGAAACCAAAAATCATTGATATTTAGAATCAACTCATTAAGCATAAGTTCTAACAAAGTTTAAGTTCAAAAAAGATTGATTTAGGAAGAAATTCTAGTTCAATATCGATTCTTTTGGAAAAATAATTTCTCAAGAGCAGAAAGATAATTTCAAAATTGAACAGTCTTGATATTCTTTATTTGTCGTCCAATTTTCTAATTTCTTGATACCAAAAATCAATGATATTTAGAATGAACTCATTATGCATAAGTTCGAAAAAAGTTTAAGTTCAAAAAAGTTTGATTTCGGAAGAAGTTCTAGTTCAATATAGATTAATTTTGTAAAATAATTTCTCAGGAGCAAAAAAATCATTTCAAAATTGTACAGTCTTGGTATTGATTATTTGTCGTCCAATTTTCGAATTTTTTGAAACCAAATGTCATTGATATATAGAATGAACTCTGTCGGGGAATTTTGTTAGTTTAACATTAATAAGAATCTTGTTGCGTTCACTAACCAATTGTTGTAAATTCGAAGAACCATTTGTAGTGTCACTACAAAAATATAAGAGAGCTTACTTATCTAAAACTTACAATTATATACAAAAAAAAACAAGATAAAAGTGGGGATACGGTTGTAGCCAGAACTAAAAATCTGGAAATTCCTGGATAGTAATAAAATTAATGGTTGCCATCTGTAGTCATTTCCTAAACGGCACGATGCACATTTAAAATTGTTCAAACCATTGGTACATTAGGCATAAAAATTCGAAAAAAAGTTTCAGTTAAAAAAAGTTTACTACGAAAGAAGTTCGAGTTCGAGATTTGGGTTCAAAAACAGGTCGAGATAAAAAAGTTTGAATTTTTTTCTCTACTTTTAGTGCCCTCAAATTCGTGAATTAATTTTCAAGATATCAAAACTTTGAAAAATCTAAACTGTCGTTTTGAGCCTTCTTTTACAACCAAAAAATCATTTGTATTTAGAATTAACCTATTAGTGTTGTATGAATATTTGTAATCTTGAACTATTCATTCAAAATTTCGAACCATTGGAACATTAAGCATTAGTTCGACAGAAGTTCGATTTTCAAAAAAGTTACAGTTCAAGTTTGGGTTCAAAAACAGGTGGGGTTTAAAAAAAGTTTCAACTACAATTTTCCAGAACTTTCAATACATTTTTAACTCTGAAAACAACATAACCATTTACTATATCTTATTTACTTCTCAAAGTTCGAACTTTCTTAGGTTCGACCTTCCCAAAGTTCAAAAGTTGTCACTTTCGAACTTCATAAAGTTCCATAGTAGCAATAATTCGAGTTTTTTATATTTTGAAGTTCGAACATTAATTTGTAACATGTAGATTGAATGTATTTTCTCAAAAGTGACACAAAAAAAATATGTTATCACTTTTTGGTTATTCAACTGCCAAAGGCGAGCAATTTTTATAAATTTATCTCCTTTTTGCTTCCCTATAAAATTGTTTTATTCACCCTAAAAAGGCGAAATTTAAATCAAATGATAACAGTAATTGTAAAAAAATTTTATGACTAAAAAATGCAAAGTATCAAGCGGATTTCAAAAAGAAATTATTAGATTTCCCGACTATCCTCTCAGTTATTCCAAAAGTTGGGACAAGTGCGCAAGTCGAGTCAGATTTGAATTTTTGTACAAGAAAATAGAAAATTAATAAAGACTATATTTTTAAATTGATTCCCGATAAACGAGAAACTTGTATATATTTCATTATTCCAGCTAAAATACTATTTTCTAAATTTTGGTCTGCACTTGCTTCGACTTACCGTATTGATTAATTTTGTTGTGTTGTGTCCCAAAAAATCGTCGGTCTTCATGTTTCTGATATAAAAGTTTGGCGTTGATAACTTTTGTAGTTTTCAAGAAAATTATTAAAATCTACAACTTGGAAAATATTTAAATAATAAATTCTTTAAAAAAACTTTAATTTCACTAATTAAATTGAAGTTTTATATATTTTTGGAAAGGGCTTTAGAAATAATATGTGTAAAATCCGAATTTCAAGTGAAATTGAGTCCAAAAATTTTAGATTTTTCAGAAAAATTGAAAAAAGTTGATTGCTCAAAAACTATACGGGGTTCAAAAACGTTTTAAGGCTCAAAATTGAAGGTATGAATTGTATTTTCTGATAAAATGTTTGAACGTTTTTAAATAAACTCTCCAGGGCCGGATTTGTGCTAACATTTTTGCAAATACTTATTTTGCGTTTTTATTATGGAAAAATTATTCGATCGATTTTCGCCAAATATTTTTTAAAATATATCTACGCGCTATATATTTCTGGTATAAAATATTGGTGTTGATAACTTTAGTAGTTTTCAAGAAAATTTTGAAATCTAAAATCTAAAAATATTTAAATAATGAATTCTTAAAAAAACTAAAATTGCTACTAAACTACTAAAGTTTTATATGTTTTTGGAAATGGCTTTAGATAAGTTTTTCGAAAAAGAGAATCATTTTGTTATCACTCAAAATTTTGTACAAAATTGTGCAAAATCCCAGTCTTTTTATGAAACGTTTAATTTCTCAAAAAATATACAGGGTACAAAATTAAATAATTAATTAAATCACCTTCTGATCTCCATTTGGGTCCGCCACTGAAGAGTGACTCGTTTTTAATTGAATATCCTGTAGTTTCAAATAGTACCCGGGTATTAAATAATAAGTAATCAATTGAACTGATCGTAAGCAGTAATGTAAAAGAAACTATCATAAAGTAAATAGTAGATTAGTTTCAATTTATTAATGATCTCATAATATTGACTTGTGACTTTAATTTCTCTTTTAATATTGCCCACGGCCCGTAGTTATTTACTTTGTAAATTGACAGAGATTAATGAGTAAGACATCATCTGACCCTTCCAAAATTCGAAAATTATACTAAAATTTTAACAAATACAAACAAGAAAATTAAGGAATTAATAGAGAGAACGTTTATATTTTTTATAAAATTATCCCAATTCCAATTGAGTAAAAAAAATAAATTATCTCTCTCTAACTTTTAATTAAAACTAAGCAATTACTTGAAAATATTAAAAGTTATAATTACTATTTTAGTCTGCATCATAAACGTGTGGGCGTATAAATTAATTCTTGATATTAGGCGTTTATTTCCGCAGAGAAATGTTGTTTGGGTTAAATTTTAACACCTTAGGCCTGAAACTGGCCTATTGAGACTTTTAAGAATTACCCAATCCTTGAGTATGTGGGTTTAAATCTGCTAATAAAATTAAAAGTAGGGTTCCATATTTTAATAACTTTCTTTTGAATAGCAATTTCAATCTAGTTTAGATTAAAGATAACTTCAAAGCAAAGCTACCTAAGTTAAGTTTTCAACATCTGTTTGTCATTTGTTGGATATTTAATTACTGGAAATTTATTTTCCCGTGACAATTTTAAATTACACCGTTGTTTAGATTTATTATCACTTAAATTGGTTACAGTAGTTGTGATGCACTAAATTGAAATTGTTTAAAATAGCAAATTTCTAATTTATTTGAATTTACTTTCGTATTATTATTATTTCCGGAAATATTAATTTGTTCATTTGCAAATTCGCACATTTATATTAGTCGTATTTTTTGGTTGTTGAAAAATTATGATTGCGTAACCACTTTACCTGAAGTTTCCAAACAATATACGCCAGGGTGGTAAACAGCAAGCTTCCATGTAACCATAAACATCTGCTTGAAAACAATTTGCTGTTGTATCTTGTAATTTCTAAAGGGAGTTTCAAGGAGGGAGTTAAGGGGGCAATTTCTTAACACTGAACACTGAACAATAGTAACCGTCGTTCTTGTAATGTGCGTGTGTGACACAATAACGCTATTTATTTCATGTTTCTTAAAAAATATTTCTGTGTGACTTCCGCAAATCGCAAATGTTTGCTTTTTCTAATTAGTCAGAAATTTGATTCCAATTACTGATAAATTCCTTACTATGAACAAAGTCAGCAACTGTATTTTTTAATTAAACCTCCATAAAATTAATAAAAAATAAAAGCTTTCTTTGTGCACTATGCTCAATCTTCATTAATTAAATAATGTTGTAGTTTGGAATTTCATTTTGCAATATCATTTCAGATCGATTGGAGATATGGATTCGACAGGCTCTGTGTCTGCGGTAGAAGCTGCGCTTGACAGGCTATCAAAACAAAGAAGTGACTTGGAAGAGCTATGGGCTGCAAGGAAACTTCGATTGGATTTGTGTTTAAGATTACGTCTTTTTGAAAGGGATGCATTAGAGGTAAAATAAATTAAAATCCATACATGCATATGATGCTTATCATATTTTTACGCAGGTTTCTTCACAATTGGAAATGTGGTCTGAGGAGCTACAACATAGCGAGTTAACCAGGGATATAGCAAAGGCTGAACAGTTTTTACGGTTACACAACGAGTCAGTTAGTCAGATGCAAAACACCACGTTTCAGGTACTACAACAGGGTCAAGAATTGGTGCAAGTTTTCGAAAATTCGGGTATATGCGTGATGGCTGACGCGCAATATAATGCTCAAACAAGAGTGCAAGTTTTATTAGAATTTTTGCACGAAAGGGAAATGGATCTCGAGGAATTGGCGGAATTAAAACGGGTTAAATTGGAACAGTGTATACAATTGGGACAATTTCAAAATGATGCTAATCAAGTCATAAGTTGGATACGCAATGGAGAATCAATGCTCATGGCAAGTTTTACAGTTCCAAACTCATTAGCAGACGCGGAACAACTTAAAAAAGAACACGAACAATTTCAAGTGGCCATTGAAAAGACGCACACTTCGGCCGTGCAGGTTAAATATAGGGCTGACGCATTAATAAATGCCAATCACTTCGATCCTCAAAGTATTAAAGACATTTCTGAAGAAGTTACAAAACGATGGCAGCAACTCGTCACGTGCGCCGAAGAACGTCACAAACTAGTAACCGCGAGCCTAAATTTCTATAAAACCGCCGAACAAGTCTGTTCAGTTCTTGACAGTCTTGAAAAAGAATACAGACGTGATGAAGACTGGTGTGCTAGTGGACCACAAAGTAGTGACAAGGCAACTGGAATTTCACAGCTCATTAATAAACACCAAGAACAAAAGGAGGCTTTCCTAAAAGCTTGCACTCTAGCGAGAAGAACAGCCGAAACGTTTCTAAAATACACCACGAGGAGTTTACAATTTTATAATTACCCCAGTAGTACTGGTGGTCAAGAATCGCGAGTCAAAATAATTTTAGAAAAATTGCTTAGTCAGGAAAATAAAGTTTTAGAACACTGGACACAACGCAAAAAGCGATTAGATCAATGTCAACAATTTGTTCTATTTGAAAGATCTGCTAAACAAGCTATTGAATGGATTCATGATACAGGCGAATGTTATTTAACAACTCATGCAACTAATTTAGGTACGTATTTTCTATAATACTAAAACCGTAAGAAACGGGGAAGGTGTTTTTGTTGGTGGAAGGAGGAGAAAAATTTAAGAAAAAAGTTTAAATGCCCCTTTTCGATCGGACCACCCCGAAAAAAGTTATTCCGCCACGAACGAAAAATCGAGCTCATCCCCTAAGTGTCCGAAATTCACCCCGAAAAGGTGTTTTTTTCGTGCGATTTTAAGAATTCCGGTTCCGATGTAAAGAGGGATGTTGATTTCAAGTGTGGTTCGAATTTTAAATTTTTGGACCTCCCCGACACTTTGAAAAAAATTTCCGAAAAATGGTCGATTTTTCTCGCTTTTTTTTCTGGTTTTCGGCGGCGTTAACATTGAAAAATCGCAACTCCGTCGGATTCTAAAGCGACGAAATTTGCCCCTTTTATTCTAACATCCTGGGAATTACCCTGACCGATTTTTAAGCCTCCCGGAGCAAAGGTGTGACGTCACGGCCCCGAGACGCAAACTGTACAATTCCACCGTTTTTTTCGGAAGGAAAAATTACCAAAACTTTTTGGCTTCGATTAGAAGTTCGGCAGGAGGAAACAAATCGCGGTTGCTTTATTCCTTATCTAAATTCCACGTTTTACCTTAAAACGGGAGTTTTTTTGATGTGTTTACTCTTTATGTCGTTTTGGTCCCCCAAAGTGACTCGTGCTATTTCGACGCGGACTTTGATAATTCGTAACTTTTCATAAGAACAACCTGTATCGAATATTTTTTAATTTACTTATTTGTTATTTACTTATGATAGAAAAACTCGGCACTTTAAAATTTTTACCCTGGACCTTGGAAAACAATCGAACGTAAAATGTTTAAAAATCGGGTAAAACGCGGTTCAACCCATTTGGCTCCCGCAGTTTTCAAAATTTTTGCAAATTTCTTTCGCAACTTTAAAAAGGAATATTTTCTACAGTGTATAAGCTACTCAGATTTTTTATATTTAGTAGGGTTGGGAAATTACGTACAAATAAACTCGAAATTTTGATTCTAGGGGTGAGTGGCTCCCGCCGGGTCACTTTTTAACGGATTTTCAATTTTAAAAACACTTTAGAATCTACTCTTTGGACCGAAAGCTCCCACGCATAGAGTATTTTAAATTTCGAAAAAATACCGAAAAAATAGTTGTTTATATCGCATTTTTAAAAGTCGTATTTACGGGTCAAGTTCTCCCTTCAATTTATATTTCAACCCTACTTTATGCACCTTGCCTAAAAGCTCTTTAGATCCACTTTACGTCAAAAAAAGAATCACTTCGCTATCTCTTTCCGTTTTCGAGCTGTCACCGAAAATGTAGTTAAAATAAGCAACATCTCCGTTTGGAGGCAAAATTTCGGTTTGAAATTTTTCACTTTTCACAAAATAATTAATATATTCGAAACTATTAGCACCACCGAGACGTTTAATAGCTTAAAATTCGCACAGTCACTTCCTCCACCAAATTCCGTGAAAGTTTTATTTTCAGTTTAAAATTGCGCCGTCCAGAACCGTAATTGTACTAAAATTTTGCAAAAAGTTTGCGAATTTTTTCCAAAAAAACTGTTTAACCGATTTTAATCAAATATTTTTTAAAACTCATCTGTCTACGATGTGTACTTTTGGTAAAAATTTGAAATCGGTAACTTTTCGAGAAAAAAAAATATAAAAACCATTGCCAAAATTTTTTTTTTCGATTTTTTTCAAAATCGACCTCGTAAATGAAAAATAATAAAAAATGGATGAAATGTAGAGGTTCATCTGCCCGCTACACCCCCTCGAAATAATTTTACTCCTCAAAAACTCAAAAAAATCAATTTTTTTAGGTATTGTATCTCAAAAAATAATTTAATTTAAAAAAAATTAATATGCTAATATTCTTATTTTTAGTTATTAAGCGAAATATTAATTTTTCAAAATACACCTTTACTTATTTATCAGAATGCCATATTTTATATAAGAATTCATAACTTTTGAACGAAACATCGTAGAGGCTTGAACTTTTTTATCTTTTTTCTACTTTTTTTTCTACTTTAAATATAATATATTAACTTCCTAATTTTTAATTTGAAACGAAACACTTGTTATATTTCCTAATTTATGTATATTTATGTTAAAAACAGGTAATAATATTGAAGAAACTGAAAGTTTGCTAAGGGAACACAACGAATTTAAAGGAACGGCCAAAGAAACCCGGGAACGCGTTAAGCTTCTCATTCAGCTTGCTGATAGTTTGGTTGAAAAAGGCCATGCTCACGCTAATTCCATCAAGCAATGGGTTGCAGCAGTGGATAATCGGTATAAGGATTTCAGCTCAAGAATGGAAAGTTATCGACAACAGTTAGAAGATACTTTAGGAATACAAGCGGAAGAAAGTGAAAAGAAAGAATTATCAATTGATAGAAATTCAGACCCAAGTTTAGAAGCAAAAGTAAAAGAAGCAGCTGCCAAAGATTTGAAGGAATTAAATGAAGAGAAAAGAAGATCAGCCAGGAGGAAAGAGTAAGTCGTATCGTTTATTAATTAATTGATGAATTAACGTATATTATTTTTTTTAATATAGATTTATAATGGCCGAACTATTGCAAACTGAAAGAACGTACGTGAAAGATTTAGAAACGTGCATAAAATCATTCCTATGCGAAATGAGGAATAATCCAAATGTGCCACAACTGATGGTAGGAAAAGAAGATATAATATTTGGAAATATGGAAGAAATTTACCACTTTCATAATAATACGTTTTTGAGAGAATTGGAGAAGTATGAAACAATGCCTGAAGATGTTGGGCATTGTTTTGTTACTTGGGCACAAAAGTTTGATATTTACGTGCATTATTGCAAAAACAAACCTGAATCTAATAGTTTGCTGGTTCAACATGGAGGTGGATTTTTTGAAGAATTACAAAAGAAATATAAGGTTGAACATCCTATTGCTGCTTATTTGATTAAACCAGTGCAAAGAATTACAAAATATCAGTTATTACTTAAAGATCTCCAATCGTGTTGCCAAGAAGGACAAGGAGAAATTAAAGTACGGTTTTTTATATTTTACTTTTCGAATTAATTTATTTTTATAATTTTATAGGATGGTTTAGAAGTTATGTTGAATGTGCCAAAGAAAGCAAACGACGCGATGCATTTATCTTTGGTTGAGGGCTGTGATGTATCAGTAGATAAGTTAGGTGAAGTAATTTTACAAGATGCATTTAGTGTGTGGGACCCAAAACAGATAATAAGGAAAGGAAGAGAACGTCACATTTTCTTATTTGAATTATATTTATTGTTTACAAAGGAAGTCAAAGATTCTAGTGGGAAAGTCAAGTACATTTACAAAAATAAATTAATGGTAAGTTTTTTTTGAATTTTAATAAATTTTAAAGAATATTCGCAAAATCTTAGCGTAAAAATAAAATAGACAGTACGCGCCATCGAGACTTATGGTGGATTTGCTTTATATTTGGAATTTTTATTTTGTCCTTTTGGTATTCCTTTTGAAGAAGGTAATAGCCGGCCACACACGAGCGGATTTTTCCAGCGGATGGGGAATTTTTTGAGTAAAATTCGCGGACCTGGTTAGGTTAGTAGCGAACAGATTTGTGAGAGACATCGCAGGCAGATCCCAAATCCGGCAGACAGACTGCACGTCGCCACCAACACACGGATTTATCCGACAGATTTTGAACTTCGAGTTACTAAAAATCGTGATCCGTCTCTTAAGAGGATAGTCCGCCAAATGTTTGAAATGCGTACTCCTCGCTAGTAAAAATTGATTTTTTGGTGTTTGTAATAAAAAATTTAACAAAAACGCTCTTGTTTTGCCTTGAAATTGAATTTATTTATCATATAGAATTTTTTTTTGATGTATATAGTCTGTTATAAGGGAGTAATTTTGAAAAAATGATAAAAACGCATTTTTTAAAAAATTACGCACCTATAATTTATTAAACTTAAACAACAAAAATTCTATATGAAAAATAAATTCATTTTGAAGGCAATACAAGAGCGTTTTTGTTAAATTTTTTACTACAAACACCAAAAAATCAATTTTTACTAGCGAGGAGTACGCATTTCAAACATTTGGCGGACTATCCTCTTAAGTATGTCGGCAGATTTACACCATACACGAACGGATCTGGACTGCTGACGGATTCGATAAAAAAAATCAACTGATCTAGTCTGTACGTTAGTGGGAAATAGCAGATCTAAAATCCGCGGATCTGATCGCAGGAAGAATTCACGGATCTGGTCTGCCGATTTCTTCCGTCGTAACGACGGATCACAGATTTTTCGAGGTTGTATACCGTTTCATCGACAATACACTTTCATCGACAAAGCCTTTTCACCGAATTTAATTTCATCGACAGTCCGTTTCATCGAAACAGATGTTTCATCGACAGAGACATTTCGTCGATATGGTCAATTCATCGACACGGACGTTTCATCGACAACCATTTTGTCGACACTACACCTTTTCATCGACACAGGCGTTTCATCGACATTACCTTTTCGTCGACAACTGTTCATCGAAACTATCTTTTTGTCGACATTACCAATTCTTTGACAATATCATTTCATCGACTACAGTACATCGACACTAATTTTTTATAGCAAAGATATGTTTCATCGCCAATATCGAAAGTGGTTAATGAAACGACATTTTTGAAGAATTAGTAATGTCGATGAAAAGATAGTGTCGTTGAAACGGTTGTCGATGAAAAGGTAAATGAAACGTCCTTGTCGAAGAATGGTTTTTTCCCACATCCTCATTTACTATATCCAAAAGTACCGTTAATACCTAGAAAAATAATCGGTTTAATCCGGCGTGTCCAGCGGCGTCGGCATTTTTTTTTTTCAAAAGCGTAGAAAAATATCGATAAAAAACGGCGCGTAGAGAAAATTGGTAGAGGAAATGGGGACAAAAGGGGACAAAAAATGAAAAATCGCTACACGTGACCTGCAAGAGGATTGATCGAACGAGGTCGGTTTGAAGTTTTGAAATCTCTATCTTCTCATTTCACCTCACACCGACCTATTAAAATCAAAATAATCGCTGTAACGACACAACCTATCGTCTAACTAAAATATACGTTGGAATGAGATTTTCAAGTACTACTACGCGACGCTTTGACTTTTTTAATTTTGAAAAAAACTTAAAATTTTAATCGCGCAAAAAAACTTTGTAAAAAATACGATTTTGACAATTTTTTTACCCCCTGCCCCTTCATCGATTTTAACGAGTGATGGCTTATCTTAAAGGTTTTTGCGTAGGTTTTCACACAAAAAAAGATTCGTTTTGATATCTTTATTCGTTTAGAAGTTATAACCGAATAACCGTTGAAAATTTGAAAAATTCACTTTTGGACGAAGAAATTGCTATGAAATTTTTGATTAATCGGAAAATAGTTAATTCTGACCGAACCAGTTTGCTGATTAGAACGATTTAAGGCTTACATTGACTGATAGAAAAATATGTTTACTTGTATTACAGCTCCAGTGATGTGTATACGTGGCGTAATTATGCATATTATGAAAATTACAACTTTTTCACGGTGGCTCTAAGGAGAAAAAGTATTAAGTCATTTTTTAAAGATAATTATATTGTCTACAATTTTTGTCTGACCTAATTTTATGATAAAACTTACCGTTTTGCTGAAAATCGGGAAAACTCCATTTTTAATACCTTTGGCCTTGGATAAAATTTTTTCCAGATACGGGATCGATGGGGACTTTTCAGAATTCATTTACAATGGTGTTCCGAACATTTATACCACTTTTTAGCTCTACGTTAATTTTTGCACTTTTACTACTATCGGACGAATTGATTCACGTATATCCGACCGATTGTTCATTTGCAGAATTGGTAAATGGAGGTGGCTCGTTCTTAAATATAGTTCCTAGAGTCATTAGGTCTCTTAAATCTCGAAGTAAAGTATTCCATGAATTTGTGCGCTTTAATCTGGTATTCCAATTGAAACATATTTTGCTACATAACATAGATGTGGTCTGCAGGAAAAATCCGCGGATTTGTTCCGTCGCGAAAATACGCTCGTGTATGGCCGGCTAATGTGTGATGAAAGTTGCCTATAATGGATCACGTTAAAATATCGAATTTTCGGTAAAATTGCGGTTATAATATTAATCCAGTTTTTATATAATTTAAGCTAAGGAAGCGATTTTTTTAATTTAAGGATTATAAAAAAATATTCAGTAAAGTGATATACTAACTTTATAAAACTATTCAAAAGATTTAAAAATAATCAACAATAATGTATAACGTTCCAAAAATCTTTATTCAATAATTTAAATATTACAGTTAATTAAAAAACTAAACCTATTTTTTAGACTTCTGAATTGGGTGTAACTGAGCACATGGAAGGAGACGAATGTAAATTTGCTGTGTGGACAGGACGTGCCCCTATTTCTGACTACCGAATCGTTTTGAGAGCATCTTCATTGGACACAAAACAATTGTGGGTCAAGAAGTTACGAGAAGTCATCCAGGAGACGTACTTCAGTGGTGCCCTTCCACTTTCCTTACCTAAGAGTCCTGCCAAGCTAAAACCACACAGCCAAAGATCAAGCCGGTAAGAGCAGTTGTATTTTTGTATTATTACTATTGTAATTAAAATTACAAAATTTACTAATATGATTGTTTTTCCTCAGGGATATGGAGGAGTGTAATTCTTTGGATGAAAGTGTTGAAAATCTTGACCGAAATTCACTTACCTCTTTTGGATCTGGCAATACTACAGACTCTGATAAGGTAAGTACTTTTATTATTTAATTTACTTCTTCAAAATATATTATTATCAACCAAGGGTGATAATACGACAACAACCGCGTTTTTCAATCCTCTCGTGTGGAAATTTCTCCAATATTTATTTTTGTTTGTTGATTTTTTGGAAAACGGTTGCCAAGGACATCTTAAGAAAATGAAATTTTACTTTTTCGAAATGCTGTTACAAGGGAGAACAACGCGTCTTTTGTGATCAAACATTTTGAATGAAATTGACAGGGGCTTATTCGTACATACAAATTTGTCGGTTGTATCGGGCTAATTTTCGATCCGCAACACAAATCTAGCTCAAATCCAAGTCTTTGATTTAGAGCAAAAAAAAACACTTTCAATGAGAAACATATTTAACGTTGGAGGAAGCCAAAAAATATCGAGTTTAAGGATATGGGACCTCCACACGATCCGATTTGGTCGGACGGTCGGATGTAATTTGGTTAGATCGGTAGATAAATCGTACCTTATTGTCAACCAAATTATCAGATCGGAAGGTCCTTTGCTCCGCATCTTCCGAACAATTTAAATGCTTCATCCGACGACACTATTTTGCCATTTTTAATTATCCAAGCCACGTGCAAGTAAACGCTCTTATTTTTATTAAGTTCCTGAATTACAGTCATATGACTAGTTTTTTCAACGCAATCGCTACACCGATTTTTGCCATTTTATAAAAACAGGAGCCGTGAGTCCTAATATTAGCCTATCAACGCAATTATCAGAACTGAACTGATCAAGTTAATAATTTGTCTTAGTGCAGGAAGTTTGTAAAATCGGCGGCCGATCGGATGAGCTAGTCGAACTGTGGCATCCGATTAATCGGATCGCGTGAAAGCCTCTGTGCAAACAGAATGAACTACGATACTGAAACCTGCGCTAAAATTATTAACTTCATCGGTATGATGCAGATCTGTCCTAAAGTCAAATTTCACCTAAAATCGGATCTACAGTTCAAAATATAACGTTTTTAATGCAGAAATATTCAAACTTAAATTCGATAAAATAAAATGATTTTAGAAAGCCTAACTTTTACCGAGATCTTTACGTATAATTAAATTAGAAAATACGTCCTCCTGAAAAAATTGTTTTTTGAGGATAGTTCTGCATTAAGCCGACGACTTGTGTACCATATCCTATAATCAGGCAATTTCACAATTATGTCTATACCGCTGAATACAGTGTCGTTTTTCTAAAATTGGACTTTTGGCCACGTTTTCGGGCTTTTTTTCCACTGTGCGGCGTCGGTCTTCTTCTGCTATAAATAAGAGGGGATGGTCAAAATAAAGGCTGATAAATCTCTACAGAAAATAAGGGTAAAATCAGAATGAACGCCGATTTCAATTCTGACTTTGATAACCGTTGCAAGTTTAAATTGGTGTTTCTTAATCAGACAACCACATAATTATGCCCAATTCTTACCCCCATTTAATAGGCTTTGTATTTATAGGCAGTATTTATAGGCAGTAAGTCCGGCGCCAATTTTTAAAATCGGAGTCAGAATTTAAATCGGCGTTCATTCTATTTGTACCCTAAGATTTTGAAGTATTATGGACTGGAGTTGTATGGTTCCCGAACATAATGTTAATCAGAAAGTCAAACGCTCGATGTTTTCTTGACTTCATTCTGTTCTTCGCGATGTTCAGTACGTTTATCGTTTAGTACTGACAGATTTCTTTTGCTTTAAATTTCTTATGTTAAGAATTGATTAGATTTGCGCTTTAAGCTTTATAATTAGTCCAATACAATCTAAAACAAAAGGCGCGTTATTTGCCACAAAATTTCCAGAAAGTTAAATTTTGTCTTCACGTCCATTTACGATCTTCTTGGCAACCGTTTTCGAGAAATTCTACAAACAAAAACGCAAAACATTCCAAGATTATTACAGAAAAATGTAACTAATGTGGTTACTTCATTAATTAAAACTACAAGTAGGTGCAATTCTGGTATTAAAGTAATTTTTATTCATTATATTCGTAGATCTTAGATTTGCATTGAATTGAATAAAAAATAATGCCAGCAAGAGAATAATTAGTGCACAAGTATTTTCAAGGTCTTAAATCTAAAAAGTGATTAGCGTTATGCTGGCACATTTTCAAAAGACATGACACTTACATCTAATTTCAATAACAAAATGTATATTTTCGTCTTAGACATCATTATTATGAAGATGTTTTGTTTATGGTTCAATTTACTAAAATCACCTCATATTTATTAATCATTACTAGCAATATCATTTTACAATACTACACTTTACTTTCCACTGTTATCAAATTTGGGTTGGTCTAAATTATCATGCTAAACAACAATATTGTCAAAATTTTTTTTATTTGAATGATACGATACGATTGAATTTTGATTAAACTAATTTGTATCGCTTTTTATATTTTTGGTGTTTTATAAACTAAGAAGGCAAATACAAATACCAAATGTTATTAGAGCATGATGATTTTAATAGTCGACGAATAACAAGAGGCAGAAGCAGTTAACTCACTATTAATTTTATTTTTCGTGTATAAAATACCTTTCCTCTTACAATGTAAATATTTTTCCGTTATTTGTAAAATGAGTCTTGATTATTTACCCATAAACCTTTTTAATATCAATAAAGATAGGATGTATTTATTTTTAGTATTATTAATTCCTGTTGAAAATAGTTTTTTACAAATATTCATATATACTGTAATTTTGAATTAAAGCAAAATTAATAATATTTAGTTCATTGGTCAGTTAATTAATTTACCACTAAAATAATTTAATCATTAAAAGCTATACATAATGGAGAATTAGTGTTTGCATTAGCTGTGTATACATGATGTTAATATTATTATGTTATCACAATTTATCTCGCTTTAAAATAAATAAAATGATTTTGGTTTAACCACCTATACGTGTACCTATTTGCTTTTTTATTAGATAATGCTTGCTTGACATAACCTTGGTTTACTTGCCTGGGATGGGAAGATAAATAACGTAAACGCTAAACGCAGTTATAATTGGCAATTTTCCAATATGAAATATTAAAGCTAATAAAAATAAATACTTTTCACGTGATGTAAGCCGTGCAAATTTTTATTTGTTTTCATTATCAAAATCAAAACAGCTCTATGTAAAATAAGTATTTTTCAAATACAGCTACCTACCTGTTTTTTTTTGAAAATTTTATAGAGGGTAATATTGGGGTCACGACCTAATGACATTAAAGAGATTGAAAGCCCCGCAGCCAAAACACTCCCACATATTAATGAGTTAACAATTAGAATATTAAAATACGCTTCTGGGTTTCCGCCACGTTGAATTTGTTTTTAAAAATAAAACTATTAAACCCCATTAAAAACAATAATGCATTTAATATTATCATAATAATTTTAAGAAGATTATTGGATGTTAAAATTTAATTATGTCACTTGGGAGTATGTAACTTTAATACCGAAAACTAAAATTTTAACGTAGATAAATAAACTCTGTTTGTTTTATATAATTGCTTTGCAGTTTTCCTTTATGAAACAAACCAAACGGGATGGAAATGAAAATAAATTCGCTTTGAGTTAAAAAAAAACCTATTCTAGTTCAACAATGGCTTTTAAAGCCAGCTTCGTTTAATAAAAAAATTCTATTATTTAAAATTTAATAAAGATCCATAATACTTAACAAGATTTATCATAGTTTTAAATATTAAAAAATAAATTGAATACGTTGTTTTTTATTAATACACTAATAAAATGTTTAATAATAAAATAATATGTGATAGAATACAATTTCGTTCGATTTATCCGACTCACCCTGTAGGGTAATTAAATTGGTTCGATACATTTAGTCGCGGTAACGCAATTAATCAAATGGTTGAATGTATAATTGTGTCACTGATGATTTTCTAATAAAATCATCAGCGCTACAATTATTGTAGTAGTAAATACATTTTCGTTGAATTTTAACGCAGGTATTTAATTCTTTTGAAGGTAAATTAATTTTTGCCAATAAAATATTTTTTAAATTCCATTTTTCTATTAGGTTTATATGGAAGTATAATTTCAAAACTTTTTCTAGTGAATTTCAAAACTTTAATCATTTTTTGTGGGTTTAGTTTACAAGGCTATAAAGAGGAAAAAGTTGGTTGATCTAAAATTGCACTTTAGAGTTTCATATAAATTGTATTTTTTGGTTCGCCACTTGGGGCTTGAGAGGACTTCCATAGTTTTACACTGCAATAATAATTGCTTTTAGGATTTAGTATTTGTAAATTAATTAAAATTAATAGAAAAGGAACAGGATAATATTCAGTCCTTGAATAACTGCCATTTTTTTGGGGTGATAGAGGAAGGATTTTTAAAATATGAAGTTTTTTTTAAATTTCAGGACTAAATTTGACCCTAAAGTGAGATTTTGCACATTTTTGTCCAGAACTCAAAAAAGAAAAATGATATCAAAATTATTTTTTTTAGTCAAAAAGCTTACCTAAAGTCCTTTTCAAAATCATATAAAGTTAGTAAATTTAAAGTTCTTTTTAAGACTTTATTATTTAAATATTTTCCGAGTTAACTATTTCAATAATTTTCTTGAAAACTGCTTAAGTTATTAACTCCAAAAATTTATACCAGAAACATAAAGCACCTAGATTTATTTTCAAAAATATTTAGTGAAATTCGGTCGATTAGTTTTTCTACAATAAAATCGCAAAATATTTGCTTAAATTTGGACACAAATCCGGTCCTGGAGAGTTCATTTGAAAACTCAAACATTTTATTAGAATATTCGAAAAGAACAATTCATTCTTTAAATTTTTAGCTTTTAATCATTTTTGTACCCCGTGTAGTTTTCGAGGAATTAACTTTTTTCTGAAAAATCTAAATTCCTAAATTTGACTCAAAAGTAAGATTTATACATTTTTGTTTAGAACTCAAAAACCAAAGGTGATAACAAAATTACATATTCTTTTTTTGGCTGGAAAATTATTTAAATTCCTTTCTAAAAAATACAGGGTGTCCCATTTTAATTAATCCAAATGAATATCTTGAAAACTAAGCGTGTCATAGGTTTTTAATTTTTATGGGATTTTATGAGGGTTTTATGGGGAATCACATTTTTTTCGAATAGTAACCCTTAATTTTTATTGTAGATTCGTAACCTACTTAAAATTTTTAGATTTTCGATACAGTTTTCTGGTTTTACTAGAAAACTCAGAAGAGGTAAAAAGTGACCTTCGTGATGACTTTCGACCTTATTTTAGGTTTTAATATTAAATGAATTAAATTAACATTTTCCTAAAAAATAAAAAAAAAATAAAACAATTGTTAAAAATCCTTGCCTTTTAGGCACTTTTTGCCTCTTCCAATTTTTCTTTAAAAAACTTAAGTTTTCTAGTAAAACTTAATCGAAAACCCGAAATTTCTATTCAGGTTGATGAATATCATGAAAAGTTGCATCAATGCATTTTTCTGTGAACATCTGTAATATTAATTAACTCGCAAAAATATTCTTTATTACAATTTATGTAAAAAAAATGGAGGACAGAGTAACTTTGGACTGTATCAAATGTTGACACGAAATACCAAATTTTATTATTTTTTATTATTATGTACAAGTGCCAATAATTTATTTTGCGGTCGATTTGAATAAATTAGAGAATTTTGCAAAAGTTAACCCGAGTTTGTTGAAAAATTCCAAGGGAAAAATTGTGATTTTGTAAAAATTGTGATTTTGTAAAAATTGCACTATTATACTTGCTGAAGCCCTTAAATGATTTTAAAATGTTTTATTAAAAAATAACCAAGTGAGGTAAAATAAATTTTACGCTGTATTTGAATAAATTAGAGAATTCTACAAAAAATAAACTCAAATTTATTGAAAAAGTCGAAGAACAACATTAAAAAATACAAAAATAGAGATTTTATAAAAACTGCAATATTTTACTTGTTGAAGCTATAAAATGATTTTTAAAAATTCATAAAAAAATAAATAAGCTAAAATTAATTTTGTGATTGATTTCAATAAACCAGAGAATTCTGCATAAAATAAAGCATAGTTTGTTGAAAAATTTCTAGGAGAACATTAAAAAAATTGAGATTTTGTAAAAATTGCACGATTTAACTTGTTGAAGCTGTAAGTTGATTTTTAAAAAATTATAAAAAAATAACCAAGTGAGCTAGAAATAATTTTGTGGTCGATTTAAATAAATTAGAAAATTCTGCAAAAAATAAATCTGAGTTTGTTAAAAAATTTCAAGAGGAACATTAAAAAAACTGAGCTTTAGTAAATATTGCACTATTTTACTTGTTAAAGTTGTAAAATGATTTTTAAAAAAATTATAAAAAAAATAACTAAGCGAGCTAGAATTAAATTTGCAGTCGATTTGAATAATTTAGAGAATTCTGTAAAAAATTAACCCGAATTTGTTGAAAAAATCCAAGGGATTTTGTAAAAATTGCACTAGTTGTTGAGGCTGTGAAATGTTTTTTAAAAATTTATAAAAAATAACCAAGTGAGTTACAAATAATTTTGTGGTTGATTTGAAAAAAATAGATAATAGTGCAACTTAAATCCGAGTTTGTTAAAAAATTCCAAGAAAAACATAAAAAAAACTTGAGATTTTGTAAAAATTGCTCTATTTTACTTTTTGAAGCTGTAAGGTGATTTTTAAAAATTTATAAAAAAATTACTAACTAAAATTAATTTTGCAGTCGATTTAAATATATTTGAGAATTCTGCTCAGGGGCGGATTTAGCACTTGGGGGCAAAAATTGCTATGGGGGCTCCGGGATACTATAAAACTGATTTCATCCCGAAATATTTAAAGTTTTAATTTAGCTTTTTGGGGACCCCAATAAGATTGGAAACCGAATAATTATTATTTGATGGGGTTTGGTTTTCTTAAAAGTTATAATAAAAATAAATATTATAACTTTTTAAAAACACTTTTTACAGATCTAATCTGAGTAGAAATACGATATTGTTACCATGTTGTCATATATCGTACACAATATTATAATATTCTGTAAATATTGTGTTACAATATTTGCACATGTTAAAATGTTGAAGCAAATAATGTTGTGACAATATTGTGAGGATATTTTTTTAATATATAGTGCTATTTAAAAAAAGTTAAGTGATAAAGTACGGCACTAAGAATCGTACTTTTATTTGAAACATTTTTCTGTAAAATGCTCAATTTCCAAAATAAAGCAGCTTTGTGTATTGAAAATTTAACTCCTTGTAACTTTTAAACTGTTTACTTTAGAAAAATAAAAAAATATGGTCCGTAAACCTGTAAAATCAAGCTGAAATAATATGCAATTTAAAAAAGATAAGTTGTTATCGTCTGGACTTCAACTTGAGGTTCAGGGTCATGGCAATATTCTCAGATGATGCGTCACTAAGTATGGTACAACTTTTATATTAAAATTTTTTTTCAAAAACGCTTCATTTCAAAAATAAACGGGCGTTGCCGAACTTTTTGTTCACCCTGTATTTAAATTTAATATTTACATAATATTGTAAAAAGATGTTTACAGGATATGATAAGATAAATATCGCTGGAATGTTGTACTCACAATATTGTACTTCTACTGTTTCACAATATTGTGAATATAATGTAAATACATATATTAAAAAACGATATAACAATATTGGCACAATATTACCACAAGCCAAATACAATTTTGAGATCTAGTGGACTTTTTGGGTAAGATATTTCCGCAGTAAAAAAACATATTTCATAATGTTGTATGAACAACACATGCAACAAAATTACAATTCTTGCTCACCATCTCTAGTCGTTATTAGAGGTAATCAACTGTTAAAGTTGTAAAAAGAAATACAAATTCAAGTCATTTCTGCAGAGTTGAAATTTTGACAGATTGTCTATTATACCATTTCAAGATTGTATCCAAAAAGGCAAGACTAAATTCCAGTCGAAGGAAGAACGTCATAAATGCAAGAACCTCTACCTACTCTCCAAATTTACTAGTTTTTTCTTTAAAAATATAATTTTTAAGAATAATTTGGACATCTGATTATGTCTTAATTCTTATGTATTTTTAAAGAAAAACAAATAGATTTGCAACTAGTGAGTAGGACGAGTTTGTTGCATTTATGACGTTCTGCCTTGAGTTTTGACTTAAATTTTGTTTAGCCTTTTTGGATACAATTTTGAGATTTTGTTGCATGTGTTGGTTATACTAAGGTTCATACAACATTACAAAATATATTATTTTACTGCGAAAATAACCTTCCCGAAAAGGTCACTAGCTTTCTGTCTATAACGTAAAAACTTCTCAAATACATATTTCATCAAATTAAAAAAAAAGTGACAGCTGTATAGAGAATTGTAGGACCTTGTCGATTTTTTTATCATAAAAATTGGTCTCCCACCAATTAAAAAATGGTCGATTTCATGTTTTATTTCAAAAATTACTTGTTTTTAAAATAACCTGGGTGGGAACTTTTAGTTTGGGCACCCTGTATAGTTTTGGTACTCATGTCATTTTACATTAAAGTACTCAATATTGTTTGATTAACATTCTAAAAAAAATAATCTTTCATTTTTCTGATATGAAAATACTAAAAAAGTAATTACATGGATATTGAAAAGACTACATTTTTTGTTGAAAATTTCATTGAGTATCTACAATTTATATTCTGGAATAAAAAAGGAAAAGGCAATTGCTTATTTAATTTTTTTTTGTTATGTATAAATATTTGAAACAACTGGTTTTTCTTATCCCCAAGAGTTTATTTAATTTTAAATGTCAACACGATAATTATCATGTAACGACCCCAACGAGCAACGAGAGACTGTTATTATTAATATTTTGCCAATAACCAATAAGTGATATGATGCAAGAATGAGAAAAACGCGCGGATTATTCAGAGTTTCGCCGATACCGATGCCGATTCACCGCACTCTTTCGACTGTGCCCCGGACTAATCCGGACCGGCGCTTTCATTTCCCGGGCCGTCCGGAGCCGTCAGTTCAGTTCGTTGCCGGGATCCTACCCGAGCACGCATATTTCGGCAATCGGCAATCCAGCAAACTTCCCGCAATTTCAAATTGATCATTAAAAATCGCGCTCCAATTTTTGACGCGTTTAATTAGTGAATCCCGCCCGACCATCTACTCCAAAATCAACTATAGCCGAACTGAATTGATTTAAATTATGATTAAATTTCGATTTGACCAACTTGTTTTGGTGTAGACCGGTATTTTCGTTCCAATTTATCATTTTTTTCTATTACCAGAATATTAAGTTTCAATTATTTTTATATTAAAAAAATTCAGATAAAAATTTTTACAATCGGTGCTATTTATTTATAATAATAAATTTAAATATAACCTAATGTAATTAAGCGATAAATAAAACCGCATCCTGTAACTGTAAATAAACCCATAATGGTGCTTAATAAAATTGATCAAATTTATTAGAGAAATTTAGTAATCATGATTGAAGTTTGGTGGTGAAATATCGTGTTAAAATGTCAAGTCCTAGTGGATCAGGGGTTATACCCAAACCACAAAAATCTAAGAGGAAAATTTCTTTACCATGGTTTCGACAGGGATCTGTTTCGAATCAACACCCAGGTCTCACCAGACAACACACCATAGACACCCCCAGCTCATTTCAAGCAAGGCTCCTCAGAAGACAACCCAGTCAAAACGCATTGGTATATTGTTTTTCTTAACTATTTTTTACCAAATTATTGAAGTAATATTTTGTCGGAAAATGGTAATTGCATTTAGTATAAATATACAGGGTGTCCCATTTGACGACGTTGGACTGTATGTGTATCTTTATTATTATTGGAGATAGAAAGTCGGTTAATTTAATCGAATATTAATAATTCGTTGATAAAACATTTGAATATCCCATTTTTTCCGCGCTATCTTGAAAAAACAAAAAAAATGCGATTTTCAAAATTTTCGGTGGTACCAAAAAAGTTTTTTAACAATGCTGTAATGCAATTGAATTTTTTTTCGCCCACGAATTGACCGAAAATGAACCAAACTTATTTTTTTCTTATGGCGGCCATATTCGGAATTAGTGTATTTTTTAGTAATTACTTACCATCAATTGGTAGTCATAGAGCAACTAACCCTCTTATGACGTCATTTCATTAGTTCCGCGTCGACCACAAGAGGGAAACCGCTAAGCTTGAATCGCCAATACTCGTTAGGTTGGCTACTGGTTAATCTGTGCAATTCTATTCAAATCTGTAAGCCCGTACAAAAAAAATCTGTAAAGTTTATTATACGGGTTATAACATAACAGACAGTTTCCATGGATCACCTTACAAATATTTTCCGGAAGGGCCATTGGCGTAACTAGGGGTCCCATGTTGACCCCTCGAGACTAGATAATAATTTAGTTTGCAAATTTATACAAAATATTCCTGACTTTCAAATACAAAAAACGAATTGCTCTTCCTAAAAATTTGGGTTTCTAAAAAAAATTTTATAGCAAAAAACGCGCATAATGCCGTCGGACTCCGATTTTTTTCGGAAAATCTATTAGTCGATTTTGTCTAATTAACTTATATGGTTTACGAAAAAATAAATCTTGAAGAAATCTTTTTTTTTTTAATTTTTTCATGGCTGACTCCCAAATAAATGATAATAAAAGATTTAAAAATGGAAGAAATAGAAAACGTTAATCTACCCCAACATTTTCATTACTAACCCAAAAACTTTAAAAATCATAATTTTTAGATAGAACCTGATAAATTGCTTTGTTTGAAATATAAAATATTTTGATAATATTAATAATTTTTGAAAACATAGAATTGTACAAAGTTTTGTTTATAAATTCGAAAAATCATTGAAATCTGAATTTGTGTGTACTGTGTCATATTGTAATTATGTAAAAATTTATAATTATTTAACTAAACGTCTGAGAGACTTCGTTTTTTAAATGAAAAAACTAGCAGTATACTAACTTTTAGGTATCAATAAGTATTATTAAAGGGGGCGTTTCGAATATTTTGCCCAAGGGACTAAAATTCCTAGTTACGCCACTGGGAAGGGCTTGCAGATTTGCATAGAATCAACCCCTTACTTTGATATCTTTCTATTGCAGAAAATTCGAATTCATCGCCATCCATTTCAGTGTAAAAACCAAAATTCACTTGGTTTCTTGATTTGACCATAATTATTGACTTTAAAAAACCGTTAAAAATCAGTATAAGTAGGGTGTCTAACGCAGGGATTCTAACCGTTTAAAATTTCGAAACGGTTTCGGTTAATAATTTTTTCTAAAAACGGTTTCGGTTACGGTTTTAAAAATGTGAAAAAACGGTTTCGGTTACGGTTTTTAAAAATTTCAAAAATGATTTCAGTTACGGTTTTTAATAATTTGAAAAAACGGTTTCGGTTAACCGAAAAATAAACGGTTTCAGTTACGGTTTAAAAAAGGTGTTTTGCCACTATTTTTTAATTTTGATTGTAAAACCGATAGTTAAATGGTTAAAAACCGGTTAGTAAAACGGTTAAAAACCGCTTAGTAAATGGTTAGATGTCGTTAAAAATCAGTTAAGAACTGGTTTCGGTTACGGCTTTTAAAAATTTCTAAAAACGCATTTGGTTACGGTTAGTCCAAATAAAACGGTTTAAACCGAATTTCGGTTGATAAAATGGTTCGGTTAGAATCCCTGGTCTAACGACCTGGAAAACCAGGAAAACTTCGATTTGTCAGGGATTTTTAAAATTCTGTAAAAATCAGATAAATATCAATGATTTTTTTTAAACCTGGAAATCGTTCTTAACATTATGATTATTTTTCATTTCTTTCTTATGATTTTATCACCGCTGCGCTAGAATCTTCATGTCAAGGTTCATGTACATGGTAGGTTAGGTTAGGTTGAATTATTGTGGTTGACACAACTAATATACAGTGCAGTCATTTAATATTAATATACAGGGTGTAACAAAAGTAATGCATAACTGCCTTATGGCACTTTTTAAAAGATCTCATTTTTCTGTTATGTATTTGGTAATGCTATTTTATAATGAAAAAAAATAAAGTTAAATAAAAATTTTGAAATTTCGGTATATGAACCCTCAAGCATTTTTTGGATGGTAAAAATCAAGTTTTCAATAAAACAATATTTTTTATTCAAAGTTCAAAATGTTATTCCTATTCTTATTCTTACATCATATTTGTTCAGAATGATAATCCAAATAATTTTTTGCGGGTTAATGAATGGGACACCCTTAATTTTTCTCCAAATTTTTTTTTTATTATAAAATAGTATTGCCGAATACAGAAAAATGCGCTCTATTGAAAAGTGCAATGAAAACATACTAATGCTATTTAAAAAATTATTTGGTTGCTCTAGCAAAGTTTTCAAAAACTAAAAATATCAAAATATGTACTGAAATTACCTTAAAAACCTTTATCTTTAATGTAACTCTTTAAATTAAAAATTTATAGCTCTTATGTTTTACTTTTGTTACACCCTGTATATTTAGTTTTATTTGCCACTACTCGCGATTTCGGAATTCCGCTCGCACTCTGGTGGAATTTTTTAAACTAGTGAAGTGAGGTAATGTCAAAAAGAAAAATTACGTTTAATTTATACATTTCCGCTTATATAAAGCCAAAATTACCCATTTTATTAGTTTTGTGAGGGGTTTTATGTGAATTATAAATAAAGTAGGTAAATTTTTACGTCACTTGGATCAAATGTTTCTATCAAAACAGCGCCCCCTACAGGTAATCGAAATCGCGAATAATAGAACAAAAATTACCATATACAGGGTGTTTCTGAACACGTGTCCCTAATTTCGGGAATAGATTCTTTGAGCCTAATTATTTATTTTACGATTTGAAAATTTTCAAATATTTATCTTAAGAAACAACATTTTTGTTGCTGAAACTAACCAAGGTGTTACTATTCGTAATATTTTCATATGTAATATCACGAGTGGTCAAATTTAAGTCGAATATCTTTCACTATCATTACCACGAATGTCATTTGGGGTTAAGTTTTAATTTTTAACCCCAAATGACATGAGTGGTAATGTATGAAAAATATTCGACTTATAATTTGAACAAGAGTACATATTTAAGGGACTATTTAACGAACATTTTCCACTTTTTTCTGCAAAATTTGACAGCCAACTTCAAACTTTTTGAAATTTGACATTAACGTCATAAAATAATCGCTGATATTTTTGACGTTTTACTTGTCACAAAAAATAATCACTTGTGAATTGAATAGTCAAAATTATTTTTTTTCTTTTCTTTAACACATTTAATGAAACATATACTTATGATTTAAAAAAATGTCGGGAATACCTGAAATGGTGAGGGAATTTTATTTAGCATTTTAATGTTGTGTGACACCCTGTATAAGTGAGGTGGTGAGATTCAGAAAGCAACCTGTGGAAAACTACTTTTTTTTATTATTTTTTGAATATTTTAGAGGAATTAATTGAACACCTTTATATGAATTTTTACATTTTTAGTCTCTTTTCACCACATACAGCTACATTTTTTGTTATCAATAAATTTAAACGAGAACATTAGTATTGTGGCTCTTAGGGTATTGTTTTTTTTTTTCGAATTTCGAATCAGATTTTCAAAAATTAATGTTATTAATAGTACTTTTCAACGAACCCGAACTTTTTGAGGGTCGAACTTTAAATCATTAAAAGTTCGAACATACTCCTTATAGTTCGGCATAATAATAAAAGTTTGAACTTTTATTTGTTCGAACTCGTAAAATTCGAACTCCGCAAAGTTCGAAACTAATAAAGTTCGAATTGGAGTTTTCTCGGAAGTTTTTTTATTCGTCATTTGAATTTGAATCCGTAACTTTTTTCGAACTCTAATTTCTTTGGCATTCGAACTTTTTTCGAACACGAACTTTTTCGAGCCTTTGTTGAAGTTCGAGCTTTTGAATGGAACTCTTGTGGTTTTATATTTTTCGAATAAATTAAATTTTTTTCTTTTTTTTTCAATTATGCGATTTTAGTTCTGTATAATTAGTCCCCAATTTTTATTTATTACTAGCTGCTCCGAATATTATGTAGGCTACAAATTTACTGACCTAACCTATTATTAAAACTTTAATTAATATTTTAAATAGCCTAAATAATTAGCACATAGCACGCCACTATTTTCCATGCAAATTTCCTAAAAGCTCTCTTTAATATTAATTTTGTCGCATAATTATATTGTAACTTGAAATAAGCTCATTTCAAAATTTAACCTTAAATAGCTGGAATATTCGCGTTAGAATCGAGTTATTTAACAAATATATTTTTCTCAGAATTTTATTTTAGCGAGAAGATTTCATCTAAATATTTTCCTGTGTTAACACTTTACTGGGTATTTCATAATCCGTATTGAAGTAACTCTTCGTAAAATAGATTTAATACATCCTCTTTCCTTCGAAATGAAAATTAAACATGGATCAAAAATGCAAGAGCTATGGATGTTTATGATTTTTATTATTTATACAGGGTAAACCGAAATTAGATCAAATTTTGAAAGTGTCAGTTTTGAGAAGGGTTTAGTGTAAAAAATTATTATATGAGAATAAATTAGATAATTATTTTGATATTTTCGTTGATTTAACAAAAATTTTATAGTGACAAGTCTCATAAATTTTGTAAATAATTTGTAAAATTTTATGGGGTAAAGAGGTAGCCGAAACAATATTTATGCCAGTTATACAAGGCATCGATTAGCTATAAATAAAATGTACGTTGACATAAAGTAGAGGAGAAATTATCGACAACGTTCTTACCACCCTGCTGCGAAGCTTGCATGATTGGATTTCCTAATTACCATCATGGTTTAATTATGTAACCGACGCTTCATCTCGCCACATTTCCAACTAGACCCGCAGCAAGAATAAACAATGAAGACATTGAAACGGGAAAGTGGCTCCCCGCACAATGAAAAGTCAATTATAGACGATATTTTGTTTATAAATTCGGATTATACAGGTCCATTTAACCTGAATAGTCAAAATCATTACAAAAGTAAGAATTTTTGAAAAAATAAGAGAGACGAAGCATGGATTTATGGTTATTCCAACCTCAACTCAGTTTTTTAAAATAAAAACCCCAATTCAAATTGGGGTTAGAATACACATCAGTGGCGATCTCAGGATTTTCCATCAGAATTTTTTTTGTAGTTTTCAAGAAAATATCAAAAAAAAACTTTAAATTCGCTAATTATATTTTATACTTTTTGGAAAGGGCTTTAGATGAGTTTTCAGTTTTCATTTGTTATCATTTTTCGTTTTTGAGTTTTGGAGAAAAATGTATAACATCTCATTTTCAAAATTTAGTTCAGAAATTTTAGATTTTTCAGAAAAAACTTGATTTCTCAAATACTAGAGGGGTTACAAAAACTCAGAATTTAAGGAATTAATTGTATTTTCTGATCATTGCAATAAAATGTTTGAAAATCTTTAAGAAAACTATCCAGGGCCGGATTTGTGTCCAAATTTTTGCAAATATTTTGCGGTTTTATTATGAAAAACCGATTTTCACTAAATATTTTTTTAAAATTCATCTAGGTGCTATATGTTTCTGGTATAAAATTTTGGTGTTAATAACTTTAGTAGTTTTGAAGAAAATTATTAAAAGTGTAAACTTGGAAAATATTTAATTAATTAATTTTTTAAGACAAACTTTAAATTTACCTTTTTTGAATATTTGACATCTCTAATTGTACCTACATTTATTTTCTGTTAAATGTACTTTTATGAAAATATTTCTTAATTTTTTTATTCTTGAAAATCGTAACATTTTTCGGTATTCGTAGGTTGGTTAGTACCACCTCTTCTACAACTTCATTTAATTTGGCGATCACCCTGTATACTAAGTTATAAGTGAATTGCATTTTGATAAAAACATCCAAAGAATGTATAAATTATTTACGCAAAATCTGTATATGGTTCTAATTAAATGTATTTATGTATTATTATAGTATTATTTATATAATTACTTTACAAGTTTATTAATAGTACTTATATTGATTTAAGTTTGAATTGAATTAATTATTTTATGAATTTTAACCTTCAATACTATAAACTAAAAATTAAAACCTTTTGATGAAAAAAGAACACAGATAATTTTTTAAAATGTAACCGTTAAAACCCGAAATCAGTAAAAACTAGTTTTATCTAGTCAAAACTAGAAGTACCTAAAGACGATTTTTAAAACTAGGTTTAACCAGTTAAAACTAACTAAATACATTTATAAAATCCCGAATAATTTATTGAATCTTCAACATTATTTCGGGTTTTAACTGAAAGTTTCAGTCAAAACTATTGTAGTTTTAACTGATCATATACAGGGTGTCCCATATGACGTTGGACTGTATGGGTATCTTTATTATTATTGGAGATAGAAAGTCGGTTGAATGGATAAAGTAGTAGTGATTTTTTCGAATATTAATAATTCATGTACAAAAAATTTGAATATCGCATCGTTCCAACGCTATATTGAAAAAACAAGAAAATGCGATTTTCAAAATATGGCTATAATTTCGTTATTTTCGGTGGCACCAAAAAATTTTTTTTACTTAATACAGACAATTTTTTGTGTACAATGCAGTAAAACAAATGAATATTTTTTTTCGCCAATGGATTGACCGGAAATGAATCAAACTTATTTTTTTCTTATGGCAGCCATATTGGATTTACACATATTCGGAATTAGTGTATTTTTTTGAGTAATTTGATATATCATATGTAATATTTTAAGAAAAATAGAAATAATTTTATTTTACTAACCAAAAATGGCCTTGAATAGACGTAATGTCAATACATATGTGTTAAGATTTATTTTACAATTAATATTTTAAATAGTTACATTTATGTTATTGACAATTTACATCTCTTAAAGTCCAATGTTAGTTTGTAAAATCAAATAATTTTATTTTTTTTAAAGATGACATATGGTATACCAAATTACTCAGAAAAAAATACTGATTCCGAATATGTGTAAATTCAATATGGCTGCCATAAGAAAAAAATAAGTTCGATTCATTTCCGGTCAATCCATTGGCGAAAAAAAATATTCCTTTGTTTTACGGCATTGTACACAAAAAATTGTTTGTATTATGTCAAAAAACTTTTTTGGTACCACAGAAAATAAACAAAATATAGCCATATCTTAAAAATCACATTTTTTCAAGATAGCGTTGAAACGATGCGATATTCAAATTTTTTGTAAATGAATTATTAATATTCGAAAAAATCTCTACTACTTTGTCCATTTAACCGACTTTCTATCTCCAATTATAACAAAGATACCCATACAGTCCAACGTCAAATGGGACATCCTGTATTTGTTAGAGCTAGTTTTGGTGCAAGAAACCAGTAAATCACGAATTGTATTATACAGAGTGTTTCTAAATATACGCGAAAAAATCAATAGATGATTCCGACAAACTCTCAATTAAAAGATAAGAATATTTTTTTTCTCAAAAATGCTTCATTTCTTATTTACAGGGAATTTTTATATTTTTATTCATTTTTTTTTTAACAAAACTTCCTTATTTTTTTATAGTTTGATGAAATTTGGAACTCATTCTAGTTACTATAGTAGTAATGAGATAAACATCATATTTTTTTGGTGTTGCGCCACTAAAAATTTTAAATAAAATATTTAAATTCTTACTTTTTTTAAAAAAAATTGCTTACCTACTTAATTTTTTTCATATCTTGTACAGTTTTGAAGTTTTTTGAAGAAATGCACGATAATGTATGCCAATTTTACATTTAAAAATGCGAAAACTTTATGGATTATTTGACAGATTTTAAAATAAAAACAATAAATTTTTGCAAAAAATGTTAAAAAATTTAGAAATTAAAATTCTTCTAAATTAAGAAGGGAGCTTTTTGAAGCAAATGTTTATTCTTAACTTTGATCTTGGAATTGGAAATTCGGCAAGGAATCCTCTTCTGAAACACCCTGTATCTGAAAAGATAATTACCTGTATTCGGCCACCGCGAAAAAATTATTTAGAGGCGTCTCTATTTTTTTTAAATTTCTTTATTGTTACAGGTGTCAAAATTTCTTATGAAGAAACATTAAATATTTTAAATACCGGGTCCACGAAACTATTTTTTTTTATTTATGAAAATAAAAATTTGAAATTTTAGTATGTTATATGGCATAAGAAAATGCATTTATGGAACTAAAAAAAATACCCTATTTTTTGTACTTTTTATTAAACATTCATAAGTTCCAAGTATGTTTGTGAAAAGAGAAAAAAAATTTCGGAACTTAAAAAAAAATTAATTTCGGGTTTTAAATGTAGAGAAATTTTGGGTTTATAAAAGGCAATATTAAAAACGAATCGTTTATTAAGTAAAAACAAATACATAAATAAAGATAAACATAATTAATAGAAGCTGGCTTTGTGAAAATCGGTTAAATATATTCAGATGCAAGTTCATTATTGATTATTCCGTTATTGTCATTGTCTATCTATAAATGGAAGCAGACGACAAACCAAATATTCAATGGGTAGTCGCTCTTATGTTAGATGGAACTTGGAATTTAATAATATATCAAGTATTTCTATACTTTATTGTTCCAGACCCTAGTCCTCTTCGTACTACCAAAAATTATTTTTAAATCCCTAAAGTAATATCAGCCATTTTGAAAACTTAATAGATTTACGCTTAATATAATATACAGGGTGTCCTTAAATTATTAAGCAATAATTTGTGGACACTCTGTGTAAGTCATAAAATCCCTAGCATATGCTGTAAAAAAATGACGAATCGTAAAATTGAAATTGTATGTATAAAATAAAAATTTTATGAATATCGAAACGTTTTACTTAAAATAGAATGTTAAATCTAAGGAATCGTGAAAAATGAAAAAAAGATATGAATCAAATTAAAGGCGTCACACTTCTGCAATGTATTCCCTGCTGGTGTGAATTGGTAGTAAATTGTCAGGCTGCCAATAAAATGTGATTTACGATCATTTGAAAGAGAAATTTATTTATCAACATGATTTAAACTTAAAACTCCACGGAAGGAAATAATGCATAAAATAATCTTATAAAATCTGTAATTTTCGTAGCGAATCACATACCTACCTACCTTTATTTCTAACAAAAACTAAGTTCGCCTAATAAATATTGATAGAAATTTCTATTTATAAATTGTTTATAGTTAAAATTTACGAGCTACAAATCAATAGCAAGTCTTAAAATTTAAAAATTGTATGTACATCCGGCAATACAGCAACTTAAAGTGGGTTTGTCTTTAAATATTTGACCTCACACATTTATTCGCGGACATCGTAAAAAGCAATCGCATTAAATTAAATAAAGCCATTTTCGCCCTTGATTATTACCAAAGCAGTTACTGTAATGGGAAATGGGCACAGAAGAGCTATAAACCCTGGCTAATTTAGCTAATTAAAATTGCGTTTTAATCTTCAAACATATATCGTGCTTTTCATGTAATTTAATTACGAATTGTTTTATCATATGACCATAATCAATGATAATGATCCGTGTGACACACCTGTATACCTTTACTAAATACACGACTCGCAACAGGTTTGATTGACAGGGACACGCAACTTGCAAGGAGATATTTAAGCAATCAACAAGAAAGACATTTGATTGATTCAGGTCATCTCACTATTAGGCCCAATCCACTTTTTATTTTATTGATTTGGAGTATCTTGCTCACAACGGTGATATTTTTAGTAAACATGTTGTTACATCATAAATTCCAGTAAAACTTTTTGATAGTAGTATGGCAAATCAAACCAAAAATCAATATTTCATGATTTCTGATTTTAGAAAATGTTTTTTTAATAATTTAATTTTCTTTTCAGGCTGGAGTATTGGAAATGACCTGGGTGGTTAGTGATTATGTTGCTACGAATTCTCATGAACTAAGTGTAACCAAAGGACAACAAGTGGAAGTAGTAGAAGTGTGCTCATCGAAACCCGATTATTGTTTAGTACGAATGCCCACACGTGGTACCGATCACGATTCATCAACAGTTCCTGAAGGTCTAGTGCCATTAGCCGTTTTAAAACAACCCCCACAACCAAGAAGCTCGCCATCAAGACGTCCAGCAGCCCAAGAGCACGAAAGTGGTAAGTAGCACAAATATTTACAAAACGAAATTTATTTAAACACCAATTCATAGAGAAATGAATTCGACTTTCCCTCTATCGGCAGATTTAAAAAACACATGAAAAGTTAGATACAGTGATTTCAGTGTAGGGTTTTGCATTTTCCAAAAATCCATCTTTAAATGCGTTTTTCTCGAAACCGCTTTTTCAAAGTTCGTGTTCAATATCATTTTAAAACTACTTGACCGATTCATTTCAAATTTAGTACACAAATTCTGCATATAAAATACCTTCCCCCAACGCTAAGTTTTAGAATTTTTTATTTAGGGTTTTTTTACTTACAAAATAGCGGAATTTTTCATGAAAAATAGCACTTTACAGTTTAAATGGCCGGCAAAAGTTTTAAAGTGACAAAAAAAATAATCTGAGAACGTTGCAGGGAGGATTTATTAATACTTTGACTAAATTCAAATGGTTTTTATTTCAAATAATTTTCGGCTGAGATGTAGTGAACACGCCAAATCGTCGTTTTCCAAAGGCGCTCTGGGAAAAGCTCTGTCACCGGCTTGTTTGTGGATATTTTTGCATTAAAATTTACAGGATATTCTTAAAACCATACCTAATAATGTTGTATTAAATTTACGCTAACCATTTTTCTAAAAAGAATTCGTAAATAAACTGTGTTTTTGACAGTGAATTGTAAATCTTTAGTGGAACGCACCCTAAATCAAATGGTGCAAGTTGATTTACAATTGTAGACTTTTCAAACAATTTTTTTGTGAAATTTTAAAATCATTAGCCAGCGAATTTGTCTGGCGAATCAATTTTTCGGTCTACATGTCCTACAAATTTTGGGTGTTTGAAATGGTTTGTTGCACGTTTTTTCTATTACTGGATCCTATACAGGGTGTTCCGTTCATGGTTCATCAAAAATCAGGGTTAGAAACTAGACCAAATTTAATCGACAAAAAACCAAAAAAGTGGGGTTCTAATTTTTTTAGTTTTCGAGCTATAGTCTTTTGATTTTTATCACAAATCACAAAGTCGCTAATTAAATCTTTACCAATGTGTATAGAGATAATAAAAAATTATCAATATACAGTTAAAACCATCCTCTTTCAATAGGTAATAACAGTAATAAAAAAGTTGTTAAAATGTTTTTAAAAAAATCAAAATGTAAATAAAATAAAAAATTACTTTTTCAGTTTTTTTTTAAATTTTTTGCTAGATAAGACTCATTACGGTTACTTTTTTCTTAATTTTCTGAAACTTATTCATATTCTCAATACACCAGGGAAAATTTTGAAAGCTCTTTTCCTTCACTTAGTAAAGACTTCTGAAGTTACTTCTATCAGAAGTAGTCCTGAGCATAGTTTTTTAAACAGGCTGTATACGGTATATCCTGAGGGGTGCATAGTTTGTCAATTGTCAATAAGGGATACCTGATGGAATTCCAAACATTTTATAAGTTTCACGTCAGTCCACCTGCCGATGGTAACAGAATGTGCTCAGAATATTTCTTCTAGGAGTAACTTCAGAAAGCTCTAGTAAGAGATGCAAAAGAGCTATTGCTTCAAAGTTTTTCTTGATTTGTTGTAAATATGAAGAACTTTCAGAAAATTTTAAAAAATACAACCTTTATTGATCTTATTTTGAAAAAAAAGGTTAAAAAAATGAAAAATAAATATTTATTTTATCTTTGCGAATTTTTATTCAACATTATATCAAGGATTTCTGTAGTACTGTTATTACCAATTGAAATAGGATCGTTTCTGCTTTCTAGTGATAATTTTCTTTTAATTCTAATAAGCGATTTTGTGATTTTTGGCAAAAATTGGTTACCTAAAGTTCAAAATGCTGTAGCTCCATAACTAATAAAAATAGAGCCCTACTTTTTTCGATTTTTATCGATTAAATCTACTGTAGTTTCTAACCCTTAGGTTTGGCGAACCACGAACGGAACTCTATGTATTTTTTACATAAAAATGTCACAAGTAAAATTACAAATTGGAAATTATTAATAACATTATCATGATATTGTGTCTTCAAAGTGCAAATCGCGATCGTTCGAATCGCCATTGGTCATTAGGATCACCCAACTTATCGAATTGATCATCTTCGTCGTCCACTGGAGCGGTGGTTTTATAAAAATCAGAGTTGGGACAGAACTGAGCTTCGCAGATATTGCACCGTACTGGTGAGCGACGTATCCCACTTTTGAAGCAAGAGCACCGAGTTGTTGACCAATTACTTCTGCAGGAGCAAAATATGAGGGATATAATTGAGTTGAGTTGGTAGTAGCAGGGTTAGAATTAGAAGAAGAAGCTTTACCCCCACTTCTGGAGCACAGTACTAATCCTGGTTTCTGGACTTATTATCAAAGTCCAACTATGGCTCTGGAATATGCTTAATTATTTCCTACATATTTGGTTCCTGCGATGGCAATTGCTTCTCAACTTAGTGGTCTACATTCAAAAGTGGGATACGCACTGTAAGATCTGCGAAGGACAGTTCTGCTCCAACTGTGATTTTGAACCATCGCTCTGCTAGAGGAATAAGATGATCCCAATGTCGATCCAAACAATCGTGATTTTCAGTTTAAATACGCATTATGATGTTATTATTAACAATTACCCATTTTTAATTTTACTTATGACATTTTTACATAATAAAATATTATTTATTGAATTATTGTAGTATATTCATGTTTTATATAAAAAACCTTTCATAACTCGGCAAATAATGATCCTATTGACTTGGGAGTGGTCTCATTCGATCAAGCACTCAAAAATACATAAGAAGCGATACCGTACTCGACCTTGTTAATTAAATATGTATTTTTTAAAAATTCACCCCTTTTATTCCTTCCTGAAGAGTGTTCCACCTCTTAAATTTGGACGGATTCTGCAGTTTCATAATTCTACTGCCAAGATGAAGTTATGAGAGAAATTTTCCATTGTGTTTCTGTTAAATTTTGAATATTAAGTGACAATGGTGTAATTCTCCTTAAAAACCGAATAATCATCCGAGGAATAATAAAAATTTGCTAATTTTCGATTGGCTGTTTTTAAATATTCTTGCTACTTTGGAAATTACTACATGTACCTAATAAATAAAGCGTACTGTCAATAAAAAATCCAATATTTCAATTTAGGGTTGAACGTCAGCCAGCAAAGAAGTAATTATGTTTATTAAACGAAAAATAGGAATTTTCCAAGACCCTTAAAGAAAAATGTAATTTTTTCTTTAAAAATCTTCATTCAATATATTAATATTTCTTTTTAGTTTTCCTGCAGGTTCGTTTTCGAATTTGCAATATTCGTGTTATTTATTTTCTTTAAAATAAAAGGAAGAGGGGGGTTAAATCTTATTATTGACTGTAAGGAGTATCGTGTAAATTTGTATGCACCAGACTAGGAAACTAAATCATTGCTAGTACTTTTGGTACTTTCAAGAGGAACATGTAAGTGTGCTAAGAGCCTAGTGTCGTGTTCCTGCGGGCCGCAGTAAGGATGCTGGTGCTTCTGCTGCAGGAGGTCAGGTCAAGGTTGCCACAAATCTATTGATCCTGACGCGGTGTTACTGCTACTGCTGCTGCCGACGCTGCCACCTCGAACGCGCACGTGGACATTGCCAAATTTTTAAAATGTATCTAACTGTCATAAGGATATTTTTTCAAGATATCATCACCATACAGCGATTATCAAGAACAGAAGTAACAAATCCCATGGTTAAAACATGATTTCCCTAATTTATTAATGACTATTAATATTTGATACGACTGTTTTCCTGGAATTGATTAAAAAGTGATTAGTTGTATTTATCTACTCATGAATCATTAAGCAGCGGAACGGAATTAATTGCTACTAGAACAGAAATTGCAAACACTTATTAAACGGTTGCTACCATTAATAGGTGCTTTAAATTTTTGTTACCGTAACGCCCTTCTGGAAACAATAAATTTTCACCTACACAGAGTACACAGGTGGGTTAGATTTAAAAATAGTTTTCTAATAAAGAAAATAAACAAGCTTGCTTTTGACATTGCGCCATCGAATAATAGAAAATAGTAACCGCCTTGTTGATTTTCTATTTATAAAGAACTATCGACAATTATAAGAATTGAGCGAAAATTTAATGAAGGAGTTATTTTAAACAACTCATATAAAATACATCACAGTATTCAAAGTATTTTTATTTTTAATTGAAATGAATACACCAGCAATAAAAAATTGGGATTGATTGTACTTTATACTGAGGTTGCTCGAGTTTTGTTGCATTAATTCTGGATAGAGGTAGTCAGTAGTCAGCGCTATGTGTTTCGATCCTTAGGAGTAGCAGGATTTGGAAGAAAAAGAGTACTGCTGAAAATCGTTTAGTTGTGATTAGTACATTTCAGATCAACAGCAGTTGAACTCCAACATCGATTGGTTGTAGTACGAGGTGTTGAAATATATGAAAGAACCATCAGGTGGAGGTTAGTCGAGAGTGTCTAAGCTTCGAGGAGATCTGCCATAGAATCCCAATACGCTAATTGGACTCACCGTGAATGGAGTCAAGTTCTCTTTACTGATGAATCGCGAGGTTGTCTGCGATCATCCGATAGTTGAGAAAGGGTTTTGAGAAGACAAAATAAACGATATTATAAGATAAGCACCAGCTCTTAATGGAGGTTCTGTTATGATGTGGCAGGAATTTCGGCAAAGGCACATACGGATCACATATTTGTAGAATATGGTTCTTTGAACAACCATAGATATAAGAAGAACTGTTGTTCTATTTTCTCATTTTATTGGAGAAGATTTTCTTCTTATGAAGGACAATACCAGGGCACATACTGCACGAATTGTAATAAGTGAATACCTGGATAGGCATTCGAAAGCTGGAATGGCCAAGATCTAAATCCAATTGAACATCTTTGGGATCAACTTCAGAGGTGGATTCAACGTCGTCCACATATGCCAGATATACTGCAAGAGCTTCAATTTGCTCTTCAAGAAGAATTCGAAGCAATTCCTCCATTTTCCTTGGACCAAATCAACACCACGACGCCAAGGTCCATTGATGGATCACTTTGAGCAATAACTTCCACCGAATTTCTAAATTCCAAAAATTTTAAATCTGGATGAAATCAAAAAGATGATTTTGATTTTCTAAAATGTGAATTTCTGCCTGGAAGAAAGCGTACTGTAGTACGTTGTATGTATACAATTTTAGAACTGAATGGATTCGGTGATTAGTTACTTTGAAAACAAAGCGCTAATTTAATTAATCGAAATTAATAATTGCAAAAGCGCCAATGTGTCGCGGCCATAAGTTCTTTGGCACGATCATTTGGCTAAACACACTTGTTTCTTTATATATCATTTCGTTGTGTATGAAAATTCTCCACAGGCAGTCGTTTAGCTCCTGCAACCGTGATCGTTCACGCATATTAATTCCTCATAAAAACTTGTGGGTGGGTGATTAAGATTTAAACATGTGTTCGAAACATTAACTTTTATTACTTTTTGTCGGTACCAGTGAGATAATCGTGCATTTATTAGGTTAATAGTAAAATATTTTTTAAAGTAGTTGAAAAGTGATTGTTCGAGAATTAAAACTAATACGCTTTCTGGATTAACCATAAACGAAATTGTGTTATTTCATTACGCCATTTGTTTTCTCTAATTATCATTAGATTCCTTTTAGTAACATTATGAAAGTTTTAACTCACTACACTGTTGTTTAAATTTAATTAAATCATCATCAATTGTTGTAAACGTTATTGCTGCACTTCATTCTAGACTAAATAGCTTGATATTAATAGAAAATTATTTTATTTCCAATCTTTAAACAAAACTATTTTTAAATGACCTGGCCTTATCGTTAGTATAAATTTTATTAGTCAAATATGCTGTCCTTAAAATTTAGTGTATTTAACTAGTTTTGTAAACATGTCTTTCTGCAAATAAATGTTTTCCATTAATTTCCCAAAATTCTAGAAAAAGCTCAATTTAAATTTAAGAATTTTATGGGAGCAGCTTTTTCTTCTAAAAAGCAACGAAAAATACCCTTATGTATATTTATACCCAGATTCTGGTCAAAATATTTAAGTTTAAAGGCCTTTAAATTTGTTATATGGATTGTAATGGACAATTTCCATGGTCACTTCAAATGTTTCTAATTAAAGGCCTTTAATTTTGACCAGAACATGGGCATTAGTCACATATTTAGTAGAAATAGAAGGAAAAAAATGAGCACATGTTAAGTCTATCTACAGGAAATTTGTGGTTTGAGCTAAATTATCAATTTTTTATTATCATGCTGACTAATAAAAATTTCTAAAAACTTATCTGTAAATTTTTAAATTGTAGCTACAAGTCGTGAAAAGAAATAAAAGAAAATTATTTTGAATAAAAAAACGCAAAAGAACCTACGCATTAAAACCTATGAATATTCCACAAACAGATAAACATTGGTTAAAAACACAATATAACTAAATTTTCATAAAATTAACTTTGGCGAGGTGATGGCTAAAAATTTGCTTAAATTCGTTTGGGTCGCGTAGATAGTATAAAAAAAATCCAACAATCACTTATCTTAAATTATCTCAATGATATATGGTATCTTTATTAAAGCAGTCTTTTGAGTTAATCGATTAGTTATCAAATGGAAATGGTTTATTAATTTAGTGGTGAAGTGTTAATACAAATGTGATATTGTTTAAACTACTTTTAAGAATGTTATTGACTGGAATTGGTGATGAGGAAGGCTCTGAAAGAGCAAATTCTGCCTCTCCTTCTGATTCCAATCACCGGGCCGGAAAACTTTCTATACGATTGGTTTTTGACAAAATGCAGAAATATTTGAGGCAAGGTAAATGGGGTTTTATGATTATTTTATTATTTCATTAAGTATTATTAATGAAATAAATTATACCTCACTTTCTGATTTGGAACACAATTTAAGCGGGAATTTAAATTAATCAAATTTTGCGTAATACATATTCATTAAAACTTTTATCAAATAATTATTATAAGTGGATTTATTTATTTATATGGGTGTTTGTCTCGGTGTTTATTTATGTAACCTACTTCTATAAAAGGTACCTAATAATCTAAAATAGTTTTACAACAAATAGATAAAAGCCGTTAAATTACCTGCAATATTGTTTCCCAACTTTAACAATTGCTTTTAGAAAATAGGTAATTAAATTTCAGTATTATTAAATCTAAATTTTACTTTGGTTTACAAATTAATCTACATAAAAACTTGCTTAGGTTTCATTATTCTCTCATAAAGCTTTTATTTTATTATCCTTTCCGATAATGTATTATCCTGTCCAGTGAATTAAATATTAATTTTACCGGTACTGCATTTAATACTATAAGCTCCAACAAAGCAAAATATGTTATTCAATTATTTTGAGGTACGTTCTAAAGTTCGCTCTAAAAACTTCTGGATTAATAATTACTATATGCTTATTATCACACCCAGGGAGATTGTAACAAATTTTGTCTGACACGAGTTAATCAAATAATACATATTATTTTCGAGGTAAAATTTTGTTGTCAAATGATTAAGAACACATAATCCTACTCGAGTAGGAGTAGGGTTAAGTACCTCCTTTTTATTTGGATCTGATAGAATCCAGAGCATCATCCATCAGTACAATCTATTTGAAGATTTTATCTTACAAAAGTTGTCACCCATCTAACATTTTTTCTATACTTACGTAAATAATGTTGACCAAAAAATTTTATACAGGGTGGTCCAAATAACCTGAGAACTGAAAATTCAGTCGAACTCGGTTAAAACAAATTTCAAGATGAAGCCTTTTCAAGGCATCCACGATCTTTACTCTCCCAATTTTTGGTACGTCGCCATTATCCTTAATATAATCAAATTTTTAATATTATTTGCTTTTATATTGCAAAATAGGATAATTTAAGGTTCATAATAATCGTGAAATTTTGAATTTAAATACATTGGAACCATAATATGTTTCCGGATTTACTCGTTATATTCGTGAACTCTTTATATCCGTGCTCGTTATAACCTAGTCGACTGTATCTTGAATGAAGTTTTCGAAAAAATATTTCTACTAAATATTGTTTAGTTTGGAAGAGCTATGAATGGCATACTTTTCACCCAGAGTTATACCAACGAAAACTCAATTTTTAAAATTGAAACCTATATTGTTATCTATATTCTAAATCTAGAAGTGGCGTAGCTATCAGACGCAAAAGCTGGTAGAAAATTATCTGGAAAATTTTAAGGTATTCCTTCTCAAACGATAAATCTGAAATATTTTATTAAAAATGACGAAAAGAAGACATTTGGATCCAAGAGTTAGGTAATTTACTGATTATTAAATAATTTTATGGAAACTAACTTTTCTGAAGTCACTACAGCAGTTCATTTATTGTTAAAACTCCCATTGACATAAGCCACTGCTGATCGTTTAGTAAATTAAAGATAATTAAAATTATCTTCCAAATAAATTGACGCAACCCAGATTGCATGATTTATAATCATTGGCAATTGAAGGCAATGTTGCTAAAAAATTAGACCTGAAAGATTAATGTATAAAGTATTTTGGCAATCAAAAGGCAAGAATAGCCTGTATTTAATTCTGTAATTTTAATGTGAAGTGTGAAGTTTAGTTTTATAAAATTTAATTTTCTGCAAACGTGTTAAAAGTCGCTATTCCAAAGTTAAAAGTCACTTTTTCGCATTAGTGTTAAATGTAACAAAACATACATACGCCACTGGAATCTAACGATAAAATTGATAAAATGTCTGTCTTTTAGTCTTAAGACAATATGTTATTGTCCTTTTCCTAGATTTAGAATTTATTAAAAAATATAGGTTTCCATTTAAAAAAATTGAGTTGGGATTAGAATAACCATAGAGAAGTACTCCATATGAAATATAACTATGTTCGATTTATGTCTCCTTTCAAACTAAACAATGTTTAATTCAAACTTGATTTTCTAAAGGTGATTTTACACACACAAAAGGTTTTTTATTCCTCCGTTTACACAATTTAAGGCGTTCCAGAACGAAATTCAATTGAAACAATAATAGTTCTTTTGAATATTCCTCATACTGTTTCTTTGGATTTCAAACTTATCCGATATGACACTGGACTCGAACAGAAGAAGACGGTTATCAACATGCGGCCTTCTCGCCGTAAACGCCTTATTTTGATTTTTCATCCATTGTTCAAGTCCATTAAGGAATATAGAATATCTATGTTGGCAACACTGCTCCATCCTCTGTCTTATAACCCTTATGTTTTGACATCTATTTTTATTTTGGTGTGTTTTGGTACTAGATAATAATTTAATTAAATGAGTAAGAAAATGAAACTCAAACCCAGACAAGTGTAAATAATAAAACAAATGAAAACAGAACCAAGAGTTGTAATTAGTAAATTTTTTTCTTTTTCCAAGATATTCGTATCTCGTTTTAGTTTGTATCTGGATAAAATTTGCCTTGAGAAGTGCTTCAGAAAGCCATATACCATAACGTTGACTATGTTTATCTCGAGCAACTCAACGCAGCTCGAACTCGGCTTGGCTTGACCTCTGCCATTTGAAGTACATGTAAAAGGTCAAATAAAGCCCGAATTCAAGTTTGACCTGCTCAAGCTAAAATAGTCGTTAATCAGAGTAAACGCATTGTTTACATGACTTGAAGAAGCTTGGCTTGACTTCAACCTTTCTGAGATAAACGTAGTCTAAATGGACCACCCTGAATAATCAACTTTAAAATTTCCATTTTATATACAGGGTGTTTCTAAAATGGTGGGCACGGCTTCATGTGCCTATACTACAAGTAAAAATAAGATAAAAAAGTCCAAAACTTAACTGTTAGAAAGATACAGGTTGTTAAAATTTATTTTTACTTTTTATTTATTTTCTTTGGATCGTCTGAATGAAAATTAATAGAAATTTAAGGGTGAGTCCTTCTTATGGATAGCCACCTTTCGCTATTACTTTTGTCTTAATTTAACAATTCAGTGGCGTAAGCACGAGTCAATTCGAATTTATTTGGTACGCCACTGTAAAATTTTACAGTTTTGTTTGAATTATTAAAATATTTACCCATGAGAAGTATTCACGCCTAAAATTTTATTAGTTCTGATTCGTCCAATCCAGAGAAAAAAAATGAAAATGTAAATAACAATTGAATTTTGGACAAATGTTTATATGCACTTTTTCATTAATTTTTAATTTAATTTTAGAAACACCCTGTATAATTTAGAATGTATGAAGATTTAAAAGGTATTTTAAAACGGGCTTGAAGTTTTTTTATGCAAAAAAACTTGAATTGAAAAGTGGTGCAAAATTATTAATCCATAAAAACGTGCGAGGAACAAAAGAAGTTTTCCATAAGAGGTTTTGAAATTAAAATTATATTATAGGGTAATAAATATCATAGCAGAGCATGAACATGCAATTTTGTTTTTATGTTCATACATATACATATTATGTATTGGAAAATCAATGTTTCTTGCATCTTGACAATTTTAGTTGATTTATATTTTATATTCTTTTATAATAAAGTATTACATATCAAAAGATGAAGCTGTAGGTATAAAATTTAAAGTATCAGCTTAATTTCGCTAAACGATACTAAAATAAATGTCACGAGTAAGTCACACTATCATCTCACTCCCACTCAAAAATCGATCTTATACTTTTGGTGAGTAAGAGTGAGATAAAAAAGTTGACTTATTCGTAACATGGATCATACTTATTTATATAAGATCTCGTCATATTCAGGATATTTTCTGAACATAATCGCTATTGGTTTTATGTAACGCCATTTTAAAGAGGTAATAAAAATTTAGTAACGAACAATAATTTCCCATTTAAAATTCTTGTCGTGTACATGGAGAAGTCGAAACTGTCTCATAAGTGGATATGGTTTAAGAAAATTGTTTACATAATAAAAAAGCAGTCATTTTAAGTTTATCGAAAAGTTTGGATTTAGCTTGCAATATGCAAATTGCGTAAGGAATGCACAATTAAATTCGTTTATGCAATCGCGTTTTTTTCTCGACATACAAGCGTAAAATGCGACATTCTTGTCATACCGCTATTTGGGAAAATTGCTGCAGATGTTGCCTGTATTTACGACATGTATGTATGCTTTCGGTGTGATTTAGCTAGCTGTTTAAATCTCAAAGCCGTCTTCAGCCTTATTTGGTTATTTTATGTTTAAACCTTAAACCTCATCCAAACAAAGCTTTTAAACGGAATTTGCTATTTCTTATGGTTTTTATTTTTATTTCTTTGGTCGCTTCTAATATGCTTGTTTATTTGTTACAGATGCCACAGGAAATGACACTTCTGCCTGCGTTAATACCTCATCCCCTGTTAACAAGCGAAGAGGATTTAGTGGGTGAGTGTTCTACCATAAGCGCTGAATTCATTTTTTTCTGTTATGTTACAATGAGTAGAAAACTCAGTCATTGTTTATAATCACTATTGAAAGTATACTTTCATTCATCAGTGAAAGTTAATAAAAATCTATTTAAGTTGTGAGATAGAGAGAGAAGTATAGCAACCATTTGTTATTTTTTTTTTGTATAGTGACCATTAACAAAATTACATAAAATTTACATGTTCCTCATCTTTATAAAAAACTCTTTGAGTTTCAGCATATTTTCTTTAAATATGTGCCCCCGAAATATAGTAGAAGTTGAAGTAGCACGTTATTTTTTCATATTTGATCATATTTCCACTTCTACGTTCTTCCAGAATTTTATTTTGAAGAAAAATTAGGTGAAACTTAAAGAACTACTTATAATTATAAGGATCACATAGTTTTTATTTATTATTTTTTATGATTACTATGTGTTAAAATAAAAAATGGTTGCTGTGTTTCCTCTTTTTTCACAACTCTTCAGTCTTAATCTATTAGTAGAGTATGTGCACAATCACTAGAAATTGTTAAAATATACAGGATGTTATACTGATATTCTGTCTGAAACTTTGGGAATTTATTTTTTGACCAATTTCAAAATAAAAAATGACAATACATTTATTCGCTAAAAAGGTTCATTTTGGAAACATAACATACAGTAGTACATTTTTATTGGTAATTTGCTCAAATTTTGGCAGTAGTTCTAAGATAAAATTGTGAATATATTCAAAAGAAATTTTAAAATGTGGTTTATTCCTGGGTTTAAACCTCCCATTTTTTTGTGCAACGGCTCTGACCTTAATAAACTCAACTTCTTTGTACATTTTTCCCCCCTTCCATTTTTGTATGTCTTTTTACTTTGATTTGCTGTAGAAGTTATGACAGAAAATGTACATCATGATATAAATATAAAAATAGTTTTTTTTTGACCCAACCGACTTTTCGAAGAATAAGTGTATTTTTATCTTTTTTTATGTTTTCTTTTTATTTGGTCAAAAAATCAATTCCTAGAATTACATATTGGAAATACAAAGCAAACACGATTGTACACAATTTATGTCAAAAATGCACGAACATGACCATATACTCAGCGAACAGAAAAATTGCATTTTACAGCCTATCAAGCGTCACAGAAGACTTTAAAGTGGTTTGAAGAAAAATGTATTCTATACAGGTTAAAAGTTATCATAATCTTCGTATTTTAAAGTATTTGCTAATATTTTGTGAACTTAGCTACCTTATATTGCCTTTTTTTTAATTACGCCTTAAACAAATTAGGTAATTAAATAACAAACCTTATATGCAAACAAGAACAGCTCACGCAACCATCTCTGACCTTTGTGTTTTAATAATTTTATTTAATTACACCCTGGTGTGTAAAAATAATTTCAAATTAATTAGAAATTTTATAACTCAGGATCATGATTTATATAAACTTAAATACCAAAAATAAAAAGATAATTAAATTTTATAGGCATTTTTAAATTTTATTTTATACAGGATGTCTCATAAAGAAGTGATCAGAAGATAATCGTAAAAAGTAGACGAGATTTCATCGTTCCCACAGAAAATGTCGTTAATTCAATACTGTTTTATAGTTCATCCCGAGTAGAAACACGATATTGCGACAATATTGTGATAATATCGTACACAAATATTTGCATATGTTAAAATATTGACCCAAATAATGTTTTGACAATATTGTAAGTATATCTTTTTAATATAGTGACAATATTGTTGAAACGTTGTGACAACAACAAATATTGTGGTAATATTTATAATAATAAATAATTCGTGAGGAAAATAAACTTTTTTAATTACTTAAAATATATTTATTCAGCAGATCCAAGATCCAATGGAATATTCTGTAGTGTGTTCTAACTGGCAACCACACCACTATTTTTTTGTATTATTATTATAATCAGTTAATAATAACAATAATCTAAAGAGGCATATGGATGAAACTATTTTGTACATTTTAACAGATAGCAGATAAAAGCTGGATAGTAAAGAACTTATTTACAAATAAAACAAATAGTAATTACTAACATTTTATATAAATTGTAAAAAATATTATTAAAATATTGTCCAACCATATTTTTTTAAGATAATGTGTTATAATGTTTAAACGATATCTGTTCATATCTTTACTAAAATATTGTAGATATACAGGGTGGCCCAGATTTTACTTCCCAGGAAATATCTCGTTTATTTGAAGAGATAAAAATATAAATCAAAAAGTGCTTTGAATGGCAGCACTTATACCTTATAATTTCATTCTAAAAAATTATTTTTATTTACCACTCTTAAGATGCCATCATCGTCTTTTTTTCTTTAATGGGACACCCTATTTTTTATAACTGATATTGCATCTACAATTTATTCTAGAAACAGTGATATGCTACACTTCGTATTTGAAGTACATTTTGTGAATAAAAAAAATTAAAATATTGATCGAAGTAGTATGCAAAATTTTAGATTTTTTTTAGAATTAAATTATGAAGTATGAGTGCTGCCATTCAAAGCACTTTTTGATTTATATTTTTATCTCTTCAAATAACTGAGATATTTCCTGGGAAGTAAAATCTGGGCCACCCTGTATATTAATTTCATATTTACACAACATTGTGTTTACAACTTCACTAAAATATTGCGGATATGTGTAAATTTAATATTTACATAATATTGTAAAAAGATGTTTACATAATATGATAAGAACCATATTGTCTAAATTTTGCTGGAATGTTTTACTCGCAATATTGTACTTCCATTGTTTCACAATATTGTGAATATAATGTGAATTTATTGAAAAACGATATCACAACATAAAAATATTGCCACAACATTACCACAGCTAAACACAATTTTGATTTCTACAGAGGGGATATAGTTCATAAACTACTCGGTCAATTTAAATGAAAAAAAAATGTGAAAATAAGCTGAAACTGAATCTTTTTTTTTTTTTAATTGACAGTTTACTGTGAACTTTTACGGACATAAAAAAAATAGTACCTTTATAGGGCTTATTTCAAAGATATCACCAAAAATATCAAGAAAAAAGTGAATTCTCATTTATTTTTTTAAACAATATACTATTTTTCCATCAAAATAATTTTTTGATAATGATTTTATAACTTAAAACCAAAGAGGCATTAATTAGCTTCTTTTTACAATTTTTTTTATTTGAATTGACCGAATAGTTTATGAACTATAACAAAATTTTGAGTTAATGAGATTTTCAAGTGGTACAAAATTCAAACTGGGCTGTTCCGACCCTGACTATTGGGTTTTTTGAGGATGAAATTTCGTCAACTTTCTACGATTTTCTTCTGATCACTTCTTTTTCGGAGACCCTGTATAGTTATAATTTTTATCATATACCGGGTGGAAATGAAAACCGGGTCACCTCTATAACTTTTTTATTTATGTATAAAAAAATTTGAAATTTGGCTATGTTCTATGGTTCAAAAAATCAAATATTATGTGCATTTTTTATTTTCGAAATAACTTCCGGTTTCACCGGAAACACCATGAACTTTGTTTTTTTAAATGTAACATCCCATATTTTTATTCATGGCTTAAAATACTTTTTAAAAAAGAAGTATTTTTGAGATATTAGTTTTTATTTTTTGCGAAAAAAAAATTTTTTCAAAAAAAAAAGGTTTTCGAAGTCGGTAAAAATTACCAAAACTAATTCTAAATAATTCAAATACATAAATAAAATTGTAATTTGAAAAAAAAATTAAGTGGTCTTTGAACTATTAATTTTTAAACTTAGTTAATGAAGATTTTATCAAATACCTTTATTACAGGCAAAGTATCTTTATTACAGGCACATGCAAAATAATACCCCCACATATGAGGTACCAAAATAATCGTTATAAAATCCTCTTTTTAAAAAGTCGAATGACCCGGCATCATTCCATTTAAAAAAAGTGAGATATTTGATAATATCTTTTAAAAATTAATAGTTCAAAAACCACTTAAATTTTTTTTCAAATTACAATTTTATTTAAGTATTTGAATTATTTAGAATTAGTTTTGGTACTTTTCACCGACTTCGAAAACCTTTTTTTTTTTTGAAAAAAAATTTTTTTACAAAAAAAATAAAAACTAATATCTCAAAAATACTTCTTTTTTAAAAGTATTTTAAGCCATGAATAAAAATATGGGATGTTACATTTAAAAAAACAAAGTTCATGGTGTTTCCGGTGAAACCAGAAGTGATTTCGAAAATAAAAAATGCACATAAAATTTGTTTTTTTGAACCATAGAACATAGCCAAATTTCAATTTTTTTTATTCATAAATAAAAAAGTTATCGAGGTGACCCGGTTTTCATTTCCACCCGGTATTGCATTATTGCACGAAACGATAAAATATTGTTTGTAAAGAATTATTTTTAGTTAAATGCTTTTTTCATGTCGGTAATTTAATCTTCTTATATTTTTAAATAAATTTGTTCGTATATTACGTTAATTTATAAAAAGAAATTACATCCTTTTCTATTTTTATACATTTAGTTTATCATTTTTTTATTATTACAAACTTAAAACTCCTGAAGCTTTTGTACATTTTTATCAGATGCAAATTAGAAATCGAAATGCACCTATTGTAAATTTTATATAAGATTTTTCTATGCAAAAAATCGCAATTAAATGCATTCAAGCCGTTCTACTGCAAAAGCACAGGGATTAATTTAAACTTCTGAAGTACATGCGAAAAACAAAACGAATTGGACCAAGTCCTAAGGGGTTTCAGAATTCAAATTACATTATAGGATAAATAAATATAATTACTTTTGTTTGTTCTAATATTTTTGTCTAAAAATATATATAACACTACCCACTTTTTTTTACTTTTTCATGTTTTAAATTCTTTTGATATAATAATCCAATACAATCACATTATGATAATTAAAAAGTCACGTATCATCAGATACTTTTTTAATTGATTAAATATATCACATGCATTTTGATTGCTCCGTAAAGTAATATCAAAAGTCTAAAAAATAAAGTAACTGTAGTTCTCTTGTTATCTTAAATTACTCATATATGAGATTAAAAGATAAGATTTAATTTTGTACTGTACCTTAATTATTTGACGAATATATTTTAATGCAGAATGAGCTATATTAAAAAGTTTTTACGAAAATACTGTTGTTGCAGAGTGTGTAAGCCGAGGTAGATGATTAATGCAAATAATGTTTTTTAAGAGATTCTAAACATAGGCATGTTTTTTTTGCAGCCGGAAATGGTTACCGCCGCCATTGCGGAAGTTGTCGCAAGGGAAAGTGGAGAAGACTCAGACAACGCCGGAAAGACCTCCACTCAAGAAGACAGGCTCTGATAAGAGAATTAAGGTAAATATTTTATTCTAAATTGTTATTTATGGGGTTATTTTATTTAGTAAAACGAAATTAGCATCATGGAATATTTTAACATAACATGAAAATGAGTACAATAAAGAGTTGTAATTCATAATACAAAAATAGGAGCAAAAGCTTATGACATAACTATTTGTTTCAAGTAGGAACTTATCCCAACAAGGTCAGATGTAGATGTAGGGAGAGCGCGGCATTGTTTAATAAGTAAATGTGCTTACAAGATCAGTCCGCATAAATTCTGCATGCAGGAAATTTGCAAGTGCGTCATTTTGTTAAAATATTAGGTTTTCACAGTAAAACCTATACAAAGTATGCTTTTAATTAATTGAATTTATAGTGATAGTGGTTTTATAATAATCAATCTTTTAACAGGTTCCAACAGAAATGGGAAATAAACCGTCCGTCTCAGAAGGTGAAGACGATGATGATAAATTATCATTAAGAGGTGCAAGAGCTTTAGTAAACGCAGAACTAACAAACGGTGGAGGCGAAGATGCAGATGATGAAGTAGAACTACCACCACCAATGAAGCCAATTCAAGAACCTATCCTTGTTACCTCAGGAACACCCTCGTCAGTTCCCACGATTGAAGAAAATCCGTGCAAAAGGGTAAATTTGTTTTTTTATACTAGCGAGAGCTATGTGTATTTTCATAAAAAAACATTTTTGTACATCTTTAGGTGTCTAGTTTAACTCTGAAATCACTAGAAGGGGCTACATCAGCAGATTTAGCGGAAATAGAACAGATAGTTAAGGAGAGAATGGTGCGATTTAATTTTTCATTTACAGCTTGCTCGTTTGTATTTTCCAGTGTGATGCATGCCAGTATACATTTATTTCTCACCTTTAATTTAATGTAGTTTTTGTGCACTGTATAATCCTCTATTCGTATTTTGAAATACCGGAAAATATTTTTCACAATTAAAAGACGTTCTCTGCATTATCTGCCTAACAGGCGAATTCTTTGGAAATCTATTAATTACCTACTGGGAATATCTGTGTAGGTATCCATGGAAACTGTTCATTATTACTACAACACATAGCAAACGATGCAGATAACAGATACGTACTGATATTTCCTGTAAGAACATACATTATTTCATCAATAATGGCACAATATGTGCTTCTAAAATTGTGTTTCATGCCTGTTAGTAATATTACAAGAACGGATGTATAAAAATCAATACCATTAAACGATTTTAATTAAGACGATACTTGGAAAAATGTTTGCTTTCCGTAAAAATTGATTTTTGGGTAGTTGTGAACGAATCTTAAATTTCATTAAGAGTGGTTTCCTAGACGCCCGCGTTAAATTTTCCGTTAAAAATCCTAAGAGTGATCCCTCTTTATTGGAGCTTCCTTGCAAATTATCAGAGAATCACTTTAATGCGGACTGCTAGAGAGCGCGCAAGTTTCGGAAGAAAAACCGTGATAAATCTCAAGTTTTTTTGGTCAGATTTTCAACTTTCTGTCTAATTTATAAGTGATATAGTTATAAATTTTTACTAGAAAAAAGTACATTATGCAAACATTTTGTTGACTATCTTCTTAACTAAAAAGTGTTTTTACGTAATTTCATATATGACCTTGATTTCTACATCAAGAAATATTTTTGTTAATTTTTGATGTTTAACAAATGTGTCGGTGCATGGAAACGCGTTTACACCTGATTGAATTTAAGTACGCAGATCGGGGATATTGGATGCAAGACGCAATTTATATTACCATTTTTATTGAAATTTGTAATTAATAAGGCTAATTATTGTGGAAAGTTTTTATAAAAAATATGTCCCATATTAATTGCATAGGTAAAAATATTGCGCAGTAATTTTAAATATTTTAAGTTTTACCTGATTTACTCAAAATCTTGCTCAATAACAATTTATATGCGTTTGACATTTGTATTATTTCGCGAGCGAATTCGCGCGCTAAAAATTACAAGTACCATACACATTTTGCAGTTCTCTAAATATCACGTTGCTAGAAACGACATTGTCTTGGATGCCACGTGTGATTTAGAGAGCTGTAAATGTGCTATTTGAAATTTTTAGCGCGCGAGCGGGTCACGCGAATTCGCACGCGAATTAGCGCAACTGTCAAACAGCTATTTCACTCCTTAAGGGTCACTTATGTTACCCAATTTAAATACATAATAACAATATACCCAGTTCTACATAATAATTGAAAACTATTGTACATATTATTTATGTTTATGAGTTTTTTTTGTTGCTGCTTTACATTGGGCAACTTTTGTTCAAAAACAACGTTTCGTAACGCGGTAATAACTGGTCAAAGGAATAGTTGATTGTCATGTTTATGGTACCAATCGATTCATATTTCATGGCTTAACAAATTTGGAAAAGTGTAACAACGGGCTTTGATTGGTTTTTGAGTAAATTTACTGTAAATTAGGAGTACTTTAAGGGCCTTAAAAAATACACTCACTGTTAATATTTTTTAAATCTATTCTCGGATTTTCTTCATTATAAATATTTTTTAATGCTACAAAAATTTGATACAAAAAAATTAAGTAGTTTATGAGTTATTTATGGGGGCATGGCACCCTATTTAGCATACTTCAAAAATTACTCTTAAATGAAAAAAAATTAAAGCCTTTCCTTATCCTACATATTGTTTTTTAAATAGTAGTATAGCCTTATGTACATACATAATTTTACTAAATTATTTTATTCCCTGCAGTGTTTATATTTAATAATTTTATATTAAAATGCTAATATTTAAGAATGCACCAGTTTTTAAATCTTTTTCCATCAGCATGCAATTGAATAGGTACAAGTTTTTTAAAACCTCAATCACACAAATCTTATGGCGTGTCCACATCTTAGCACGTACGCGAGCGCGGCAAACCGAGGCAATACTTTTTCTCCAATCTGTATCTGCGTCGCACCAAACAGGAGAAAAAGCATTGGCTCGGCTTGCCTCATTCCCGTAGGAGCTCAGATGTGGACGCGCCTTTACATTAAATGATATAAAACTTATACCTTTTCTATAACATTAATATTCCATATACAATAATTTTATTTAATGATTATTTTTAGGAGCAACACACTGAAAATCAAGAACGTAACTCCTTATTCCGTGATGCAAAAACTGAACAAACAAACGACACCGAAAATTTGCATAAAGAACTTTCTGCACAATGCTCTTCTAATGATGGTACAGCTATGGGATTTTTTGAAGATAAAATCGATAAACCTACCGAGGATTTATCGGAAAGTCCATCCGCCAAAGAATTACAAATTGAAAAACGAATGTATGTTTTACGTGAATTGGTTGAAACTGAAGAAAAGTACATTAGTGATCTTGCACTGATAGTGGAAGGATACATAGGTACTATAAAAGATGAAAATTGTCCAATAGAAATGCCAGAAGATTTAAAATCTGGCAAAGATAAAATGGTTTTTGGTAATATCGAAGTTATTTACGAATGGCATAAAAAGTAAGTATCTACAGTTAGTAATTTCATAATAATTCATATGTAGGGTAGGTATACAGTGGATCAACGCCTTTATTTTTTGTCTATTGACTACACATACATGCACTAGTGATGAATCGTGTGTTCTAGTTTCTTCTTTCTACATTGAATCAGTTCACTGTTACCAACCAGGGATAAACTCTTCCAGTATAACGCTGGGCCAGTCCATACCTGTAACTCAGTAGAAAGAGTATCTATGTATGGTAGTTTCATGCGTTAATTCACTATGATCCACAGTATCCAACATATTTATCCAATGTAAAGTGTAACCCAAAGAGATCATTTCCCACTTTTACTTTTTCAAAAAAACCTTTGTACCATCAAACCATTAATTATTTTTGTCCCGAATTTTATTAGCCAAGATCCCATTCTACCAATCAAGTTATAAAACTGTAAAAATTATATAATATAGTAATTGATCAATAATACTAAAACCGTAAGGAACGGGAAGGTGTTTTTTTTTCGTAGAGAGTTGTAATTTTGTAGGCGTACGGAAGAGAAAATTTTAAGATAAAAGTGTTTAAGCGACTTTTCGATCGAATAACCCCGAAAAAAGTTATGCAACCCCGAACGAAAAGTCGAGTCCGAAATTCACCCCAAATTGCATCAAATTTTCAAAATTCGGATTGCATTGTAAAGGGGAGTGTTTATTCTGAGAGGGGTAGTAGGAATTTTAAATTTTTTGAGATACCAGAACACTTTGAAAAAAAATCCCGAAAACTGTAAACTTTGAAAAATCGTTGCTCCGTCGGGTTTTAAAGGGAAGCAACGAAATTTGGCCCATTTTATTTAAATATCCTGGGGATTTACCTGGACCATTTTTATGTCTCCAGGTACAACGGTGTGGGGTCACAACGTCGAGACGTAAAGTGTACAATTTTAGTGTTTTTTCAAGCGGCAAAAGTTCGCCAACTACGGGGATGCGATATGAACAGGAAAAAAAATGCTGTTTTTTGATTCTTGATCTGCATAAAATGCTTTGCCCCGCAAGGAGTGCTTTTTTAAATATTTCATTTTTTTCCATACTTTTGGCGCCCTTAAAATCGCGCTTCGTTTTTCGTGCTTTTTCGACCTTCACTTTGAAAATTTATAACTTTTCACCGGGACCACCTACAAACATCAAATATTTTTTATTTGCCTCCCTTCTTCGTTCTTATGTATAGATAAAATCAACATGTTTCAATTTTACCACTGAACTTTAAAAAAAATCGCGAGTAAAATGTTCAAAAAACGGGTTTGATGCGGCCAGGCGGTTGTACCACTTTTGGCTCCCAGTTTCCATAAATGACTAAATTTTTCTACACTGCCTTATAAAAGAATAATTTCTAGATTCGGTAACGCGTAGGAAATTTTTATTTTCGAAAGGGTTCGGAAGTTGTGCCTAAATAAGGTCGAAATTTTGAAATTAGGGGTGAGTGGCTCCCGTTTTTTTAACCGATTTTCAATTTTAAAAGTTCAGTCGAATCTACTCCTGGAACCAAAATCGCCCACGCATAGACTTTTTTGAGTTTCGAAAAAATAATTTTTTTAAGATCGCATTTAAAAAAGTCGCAATTTTTGACGCGTTTCAGTCTAATCAACCCATTAAATTCAATTTTATCCCCACGTAATACACCTTCTCTAAAAGCTTTCACTTTACGACAAAAAAAGAATCACTTCTGTACCTTGTTTCGTTTTCGAGTTATTACTGAAAATGTAGCTAAAATAAGCAAAATCTCCGTTTCGAGTCAAAATTTCGCTCTGAAATTTTCCACAAAATAATTAATATCTTCGAAACTATAAAAATTCTCCCCTTAATCCCTTCTACAAATATTCAAAAATGTTTCAAAATTGGCGCCGTATTTGTACCAAACTTATGTGAATTTTTTCCAAAAAAACTATTCAACCGATTTTAACGAAATATTTTTTAAAACGCGTCTATCCACGGTGATTACCATTGGTAAAAATTTGAAACCGGTAACTTATATACTTTTCGAGACAAAAAATAAAAACCGAAAAAACCTTAAAAAATGACTCAAAAATTTTTTTATAGATTTTTTTCAAAATCGACCCCACAAATGAAAGATAATAGAAAGTGGATCACTTGCCCTCTACACCCTCCCCAGAAAAAATTTACACCCTAAAAACTCAAAAAAATCAAATTTTTTTAGGTAATGTAATTTTAAACTTGTATATTACCTAATACCCACATTTTGAGATTTTGCAATATTCAAATCAACATTCGGATAACAGAAATTAAAGAATGTTGAGCTAATATAAAATAAAATTTTAATAAATTAATATTTGTTATTTTTTTAGCCATTTCTTTAAAGAATTAATAAAATGCTTGGAAAATCCTGGTGAATTGGGTCCACTGTTTAAAAGATATGAAAGAAAACTCCATATGTATGTTGTGTATTGTAAAAATAAGCCTGTATCAGAATTTATAGTATCAGAGCACTTGGACACGTATTTTGAGGAATTGCGAAACTTACTCGGGCAAAAATTACAAATTTGTGATTTACTCATTAAACCAGTTCAAAGAATAATGAAGTATCAACTAATGTTAAGAGATATTCTAAAATATACTGAGAGGGCAGGTATTGATAGTGAAGCAAGATTATTAAGAGAAGCTTTACATGTTATGACAGTAGTACCTAAGGCTGCGAATGATATGATGGATGTTGGAAGGTTACAGGGTTTTGATGTAAGTGATTTAATTCTATTAGTTTCAAGTAATTAATTAGTATTTGTAGGGTAAAATTACTGCTCAAGGTAAATTATTACTACATGGACCTTTATTGGTGTCAGATGCTTCTCCTAGTACAAGTAATAATTTTGGTAAAAATAAGGACCTACATGTATTTTTATTTGAACAAACCATTATTTTTTCCGAGTCATCCGGAAAAAAGAATCAATTTGTTAGTCCAAAATATTATTATAAAAAACATATTCAGGTAACAAATATAAAAATTTACCATAAAATAAATAAAATGTTGGATTTTTTTGTAGGTAAATAAAATGGTGATAGAACAAAGTGTTGGTGATGAGCCGTTTATTTTAAAATCAACGGATCCGAACAAGCCTCCTCAGCAGTTAATGTGTCAGGCGGCTACACCAGAATTGCAGGAGCAATGGCAGTCTACAATTAACGCAATTTTACAAACACAAACCGACTTCCTTAAAGCGATACAAAGTCCAATTGCGTATCAAAAAGAGTTAACAAAAGACGCGTGAGTATACATTGTTATCGGCTGAGGGTGCACAGTAAATTTGGTTGTGACTAATACGGAGGAGACAATTAATAAAAATATATTTTTGGTATGAGTTTTATGTGATGTGGTGATGGGACTAAATTGACTGTTATGTTCCTTTTTGCAGTTAAATTTATTTATGCTAATATTAACCTCTTATGAATCAGGCAGCATAAATGATTTAAATAATTTTGTTATTATTAATTAGTTTCAATCCTTTAAATTTAAATTTATGCTGGCCGATTCAATCGTTACAATTAAGAAAAAATATTATTAATAAATGCAAGTAGACACTTCCAGATTTCTAACAATGTCACGGGTATAGTTCACGCTATTAAAGCTCTTTGCTCCCATAAATAAAAGAAATAGTAGATATTACATATTTTAAAATGCAGAATATTTATTACTTATATCTACTATTTTTCTATGCTACTAATCAATAATTATCTAGAGTTTTAATTAAAATGTATGTACTTGCTCAACATGAAAGTGTGATTACCATTACAAAACTCACTTAAAAAGATTGATTGTATTTTATTTTATAATGATATACTTGTATATTGGAGCATGAGCATATCTGATATTTACTGAATGGTATCTTTGCAAAATAACAAAAATAAAGCTGCTAATAATATAACAAAATCTTTCATCTCTATGATCTACACTACAAGTGAGATATATGTTTGTTGTATTAATTCATTGTAAAATTATTTTAAGTTTTCGACGTGTAAATAGAGTATATGATTGTACATAAATAATATATTAATTAATAAAATTATAAGTGATGGAAATACCAAATTTTCAATAGAATAAAATAAAAACATAAGAATTTTATTGACCTTTTGATAATTTTTGGTAGTGTAGATTATTTTTGTATATACTTACTTTATTTTCACCCCCTTTTTTTATTACTATTCATCCGCTTTATATTTTAAGTTGCTTTAGCTTCTAAAATTTTATGTTAAATGTTATGTGTTTTATCACTACCATAAATGCTGCTGCTACACTAAAATAAACCATTTTAATTGTGAAAAAGGTAAGCGACATGGGTTCTTAAATTAACACTAATTGAGAAACTGAAAAATTTATAGACCAAACATTTAAGATAATTTTTTATAATTTTATGAAAGAAATATCTTTCGTTCAAGCATTTTATCTAATATTTTCTTAATAAAAAATTATTTTAAAATAAATGTTTTTCAATTTTTAATATAAACAATATTATAATTTAACTGTTTTTTAATTAATTAAATTATAAATTATTTGTAAACGATTATTATATTTTATTATTCGTTTAGCTATCCCTTTGAACTTCACCATCAATGGGACCCAAGTTCTCCCCTCCGAAAAACAGTGCATCTTCCTGTCGGATCAAGCCAACCTCTTATTGAAAGCACAAGACACAGAAAAAGTAGTAATGTTATTCACAAGGCTAATACAATTGGAATACCTTCAGAAGCTGAACTAGTAAACTCAAAAGAAAATAAACAAAAAAGATTTTTTGATGGATTTCTGCGTGGGAGAAATAAGAGTGAATCTGTAACATTAGACTCACCTAAAGATTCAGACTCGCCCAAAAGATGGTCTGAATCGCCTAATCCTACGGTAATTAAAAAATAAATTAATTTATGGTAGATGTAAGCACTCAGGACTGCAATAGGTGTACATAAATAATTGAATGCATGAATTTTTCATAAAATATTTTTTCTTTAGGTTACTTGACTGAACGCTTCAATACAAACTAACAATACACAACCAGGCTGTGATAAATAATTATTATGTAATAGGTTTAATTTAAGTATTTTCCAAACAAATATTTTATACTATAACTAATACCTAAGATTTACTGAAATGGATTTAAAGGGAATGGTCTTCGTTTAACAGTAACAATGGTGAGCATGATTTTTGTAGATGCACATTTACATTTAACCCTCATTGCTTATTAACCAATTTTAGACTAAATTGTTGTTTTTTCTCATACCCAAACTTACCTAAAAATTACCAATTAACACATTTGCTGCAAGTATATATTTATGGTGTGGCCTTTTTACAGCAGTCCAGTAGCAGAAAATCTGTTAATTTGAATTAAAAAAAGTTATTAAATTAAAACTAACATATACTAATTTAAATTATTAAATATGGTATTGTACAATACTGTTCACTCCAGAGTAACACATAAAAGAAATATGTGCGCCAGTAAGACGCTAGAAAATCCCTTAATCTCGCCGAAACGTATTTAATGGTGGTAACGCACAGGCTCATTTTAATTAAAACTTTTTCAAAAAACGTTAATAACTCCGCCATTTTGTAACCAGTTTCTGATTTTAAATGCACATTAAAAACCTACGTTTATTGACTTTTTAATGGAATATTGGACTTGTTTCAGTCTTAAATATTTTAGATTTTATCGACAATGTTTTAAGAAGCTGCTAAATTTTAAAATTACAACAAAAAATTTTTTTTGGCTTAACACATGAAAAAGTTAAAGGTTTTATGCACAAAATTAAACAAGAATTATTAAAATCGGTTGATAAACAAAAGAGTTATACTAGAATTTCGATTTTTAGAATTGAAATTTTTCATTTGTCAAAAAAAAATGGTTTAAAATCATAATGTAATTTAAAAAAAATAAAAATTACTTGAATTGAAATTTGAACTGCAATTAAAACCTCTTTTGTAATTTATTTTTTAATATTTTTGGGTTATATTGGGATTGGGCTTAGAACAATTGATGATAGAAGCTTTTCTCGTAACAAGTTGAAATTTCAAAAAAAAATTAATACGATTGAAACTTTTTTTTCTAGGACCCCCGATGTCCCCGAATAACTTTTTTATTAGGTTTCAGATTTGTTTCAAATTTCAGTATGTCCTGTAGAATCGAAAACTGAAAATGTTGAGCCCTATTTGTCCACATCGATAAATCGTAGCTCCGCCCCTTTTTTTTCCCGCATCCTCATTAACGAGATCCAGAAGTTTTGACCCTCCTAGGTCAACTGGTGGCGAGGACGAATTTTTTTCGAAAACGTCTAAATGTCGCGTTTTTAAGCGGAATAACGGAAAAATTCGTAGTGCAAATTTTGAAACTTGGCCTGGTGGAAAAAATTCGCGAATGTCTTTTTCGTAAACTAGAAACATACGAAAAACCTATACGCGAAGTTTTATCTTAAAAAAGTTATTGTTAACCTTTTTTCGGGCCGTTTGGATTGTGGTACATTTTTCGGACATATTTTAGGGAAATTCAAAAAATCGTAACCACCAAACGCGGCGACCGATTTTAATGAAACGCGGCTTATATTGTGGCTACAAGTACCCTTAACACTCAGAAAAATAATCAATTTTAACCAGCCCGTCCAGCGGCGTCGCGATTTTTTTTTCTAAAAGCGTAGAAAAATATCGGTAAAAAACGGCACGTAGAATAATTTTGTGTAGGAAATAAGGCCCAAACGAATCCAAAAATTAAAAATCGCTACACGTGGAGTTAAAAACAAATGGTCAGTTCATCCTGGTTTGAAGATTAGAACTTTCTAACTATTCATTTGGCCTTTCACCGACCCTCCAAAGTCAAAATTGTGTTTTTCCCTCAACAAAAAATATGGCTGTAAAGTAAAGTAAAGTTTTCGATAATTTTTTTACCCCTCTACCCCTTTATCGAATTTAACGAGTAATGGCTCAATTTAAAGGTCTTCACGTAAGCTTTAAAATAAAAGAAGAATTGTTTTGATATCTCTTTGCGTTTAGAAGTTACGACAGAATAACGAATAACTGTTGTTACGAAATTTTTGATTAATCGGAAAATAATTAAAATTGGCTGAACCACTTACCCGATTAGGACGATTTATGGCTTAAAAATTTCAGAATACTTTCCTCCATCGAAAAACGCAAAATTGTTTCATGTGGTGTTAAAAATGCGCCACCCAGGGCCGTATTTGTACTCAAAATTTACAAAAACTTCGGAATTTTTTTTAGAAAAAAGAATCATTAAATTTAAATCCGAAAATAATTTAAAAAGTTATAACCAAAATTTTAATTTTTATATACAAAAATGTCAATTTAATCTTAAAAAATGGTTTAAAATAAAAATGTGGTTAGTTTTAAAATTTTGAAAATTTGGTATTCAATAAAAAACTTTACATCTGTAGTAAATTTGGATAGATATACTCAGTATTATGAATTTTGAATCTAAAAATAAAAAAGAATCTTGACCTTCAAATATCGCCGAAAGGGGGCACGCCACATCTTTACTTCCACTTGGGAACCTTTTAGATCCTGTACCCTGCTGACCGAAATTCCTGGCTACTCCACTGCACAGGCAGAAGCAATTTCCACCATTTAGATCTTCTCTCAATCTTAAAGAGCTTACGAAAACGTCTTCCTTAACATTTCTTGTAGAGTGAACCTTATTGTACATTCTTTTCCCAATTTAACTCAAGCCACAAAACCTTGTAATGGGTTTATACTTTAATAACTAGGAATTAAATACGCTTACTAACATGCATTAGATATCCAATAAAACATATTTTCTAATTTAAATTTTTAAATAATCAACCTTTTAATCTCTTTATGATTTAACGAATTTTTAGCTTGAAAATCATGTAATGGCTCCTGGAACACAAGCAAGATTAATTTGTGAGTGGCCTAATTGTAATTTAGGTGAAGTAGTGACAATAATAAAGTATGATTCAAACCAAGGTTATTTGGTACGAACAAATAGCCACTTGGAAGAATTGTGGCTACCCCCTCATGTTTTATCCAATGGTAATCGGAAAGCCTGGTCATTTAGATTTCGAAAGCCAAGCTTTGGGCAAGGTCGGAGATCTGTTGATGGCACTAACATACAAGAAAACCACATTCATGAGATTACATGCCCAGAATTTAGATATAAAATTAAGGATTGCAAAACTGTGAGTGGATCTAAAGTCGTGTTTAGATGTGGAGTGAAACCGTGCGGGCGAAATTTGCAAATGACTTGGCGTAAAATTGAACCTGATCCTTGTGTTATGAGGAATGGTGGAAGGTTTGTTATAAGTCAAAATGATGATGGAACTACTACTTTGACCATTAATAACTCAAGAAGTACCGATTCAGGAACATATTTGTGTATAGCTTTGAATGAAGTAGGGTCGGCACAGTGTTCTGCCACATTGTCGGTAACCGATGCTTTACCATTACTAAAAGAACCAAAAATACAAGTTATATCATGCACAAGTGTTTTATTAGAATGGGAAGAAGATTCTAATTGCAACCAACAATATTATGTGGAGTATTGCAAATTAGGCACTGGCGAATGGATTTCTCCTAACAATGAAAAACCCTTAAGTTCCTATAGTTATACTGTTGAACAATTAACTTCTGGTGAAACTTACAGTTTTCGTGTCATATCTGCTATGAATAAACAAGTTTCTTTACCTAGTGTTACTGTAACCTTACCTGTAGCTGATAATTTGCGATGGCAGCAAGAACAATTTAAACGAAGGTATATTGAATGTGGAGAAATTGATAGAGGGAGATTTTCAATAGTTCGTAAAGCACAAGATAGAGGAACCGGATTAGAAGTTGCACTAAAACAAATATTTAGAAGAAAACAGCCTCATAAAGTAACACAAGCTGAATATGCCTTATTAGCTGGAATGCAACATTTAAATATTATTCATGCAATGGCACTTTTTGATAATGCTCCAGTTCCTGGTATTGACACTATTGTTTTGGAGTTGTAAGTACTTTGTATAGTAAAAGTACTTGGTAATAATAAATTTAATAATTTTAGAGTTCATGGGCCTTTACTTTTTACGTATGTCGCTCAAAATTTTGAATACACTGAAGCCGAGGTTAGTGTTTATTGCAAGCAGTTAATATCGGCATTGGATTGGTTACATAATGAGAGCTTAGCTCATCTTGATGTAAAGGTAATTATTGACAATTGTAGTTTAATAAAATATTAAAAAAATTGTATTTTTTAAGCCTGAAAATGTAATGATTGATACATCTCACTCGAGTCCAATAGTTAAATTAATAGATTTTGGTGATTGTGTAAATACATCAAAAAGTGTCATTCTTCCTCCTGCCTGTCTAGAATTTGCATCACCAGAATTAGTATTAGGTCAGCCAGTTGGAAAACACACTGACTACTGGGCTGTGGGAGTATTCATATACGTATTTCTAAGTGGTGTTTCGCCTTTTCTTGATGACTCAATGGAGGAAACCACTGCAAACATCCTCAAATGTGATTATTGTTTTCCCGATGACTATTTCAGTAATATTTCTAATGAAGGCAAGGAATTAGTCACTAAGCTGTTATGTTTAATTCCATCACAAAGAATGTCAATGAGCGAATGCTTAGACTATTCTTGGATTAAAAATGTAAGTTTCATTTAAAGTGTTTTAATTAAATAATTATGGCTGTTTTCAGAATAACAACACCAATGTAATTCCTGCGTCTCGTTTAAAGACATTTATCTCCAGACGGTATACAATGCATCCTACGACGCCATCAACGCCTACAACTACGTTTTTTAATGACTAAAACTGTTAACTATTTAATTTTATTATAAGTCTAGTCAAAAACTGATTTAATTTTATATAAAAAATATTTCACGTAATTTATTTTTGCGATTTTGTCATCTGAAATTTTTCTAATTTAATGTTACCTAATTACCCTGTTATCGTTGCTACTTGTGTGGCCATCAAGTAATTAAGACGAAATATAAATTTATAAATTTTAGTGATTATTATAAATTAAATGTGATTTTTTTAATAAAATTTATATGTATCTTCATTGAGAAAGTTTTAATTTCATATTGCTTTTTTGTATTTTATTTTTAAGATATTTCAAACAAAATGATGTTATTTAGAAGTTTGACTGTTTTTACAAAAGATTAAAATAAATGTTTCTATATATTTTATTTCGTAATTTTTTGCTCCTTTACAACACTCGCACTAAAAATCGGGCACTTTTTATTTTTATGGAAAAGGTCTGATTAGTTCAATAAAATAAAAGCATATCCATAGATCAAATTTGTTTACACAATTTGGTGATGCCACAAAATAAATGGTTCGTTTTGGGCTTTTACATGACTATCTCGTTGAAGTTGTTTCTTAATGTTTGGAGGATTTAATCTTCATAATATTGATACTTCCTAACAACAGAAACAACACCCTGTATATGACTACAACCACAAAAAAATCTTATTAGACATGTACAGTTGGTCCCAGTCGGAAGTGGGACACAAAAGACTCGAGTGTTGGCTGAGCTCAGGCTACTCCGCGTTTTTCTCTTTATTTACTCGTGATTCTTTTGTGTCTTACTTCCGACTGGAACCAACTGTACAATAACGAACTTAATATTCTGCTACACAAAAGTTTTAACTTTTAAATAAATTTAAGTTAAGTTAAGTTAAAACTTGGTGAAAAAATATTGTTTGCAAGACCTTCAAATTGGCGATTCAAGCAAGCGGTGATCCTCGTGCAGCCTCGTCGGAAACTATTGAAATGACGTCATAAGTAGGTTAGTTCCTATTTGAATGCCAGTTGTTCACGTCAACCTAAAAATGGTTACCTATTTTTAATTTAATCTGAACACAGTTTATTATTGCAAATCGTGAATATGGGACTATAAAATATCAGGAAGACCGATCTTTTGATTGTACAGGCTTACAGTAGCGACTTTTAAGGAATTTGGGCAATAATAGTTATTTAATAATATAATTAGACTAATTACTAAACTAATTAGTGTTATGTCTCAAGTTGTAATATGTAAAAGTACAGAGGTCTTTATCATAAGACGATTTTCTCTCATCGCTAAATCAAGGTCGACTGAAAGGAACAAGGGCGAGTCCAACCCTGGATTTAACCCTTAAGTGAAGGCGAGCTGGGTCGGATCAATAGAGCCCGAAAATAGGCCGGGCTAAGCGCCTGTTGCTAGGCAACTGGATTCACTAACGTGACATACTGACACCCTGAATTATATACACTCTTACTGAATATTTTAGATGCCATTTGTTGTTAGTTGTTGGGATAGATAATCAAATGATAATAACGGCTTAATTCTCTTGTACAAAGCTTTCGACCTGAAACATCAAATAGTTATCCTAATACTCTAATCGCCAAACAAATGAACAATGGACGGACGGCTTGGAAAATTATATGTGGATATCCTAAAGGAATTCTTTCAAATAATAATACAAAAATTAAATTTTTTACTAATTCTTAAATTATCCAGCTTACTTAAATAAAAGAATGTCGGAAAACTGAGTAAATCACTTAATTTATAGCCACTTTTAATTAAAATTTAAGTGGCAAATTAAAAAAAAAATGACAAAAAAATGAATAAAATCACAAAAATGTCGCTTTACGGTTTTTGGAAGCATTAAAAATTTACAGACTACTAACGTATATCCTAAAGTAGGGTGACCTTTCGTCCTGGATTTTTCGGGACAGTCCCGGGTTCTGGGTTTAGAAAAACTAACCGTTTCGAAAATTATCCCGGATTAGTAAAATTTCCTGGATTTTGTTCGTTAAAGTTTTGAATTTACTTAGGTAATTGAAGAGAATTAAACAATTTTATCTAATCAAAGATTTTATATCCTATTTTTAAACAATGTGAAATTTTGTATATATTTTTGGCAGCCACCACACCACCCCAAAGTATTCACGATTTCAGCAAAATATCGTGCGTACTACGTATTTCAAACAATAAACAAAAGCCAGTCTTGGGAAGCAAAAGCTAAGAGAAACGGAACTAAAATCAATACTAAGATAGAAAATCCGAAACTTGGTCGAAGTTTCAAAGAATTTAAAAACCATAATTTTTCAAAATTGTTTGATATGATGCTAGAGGCACACTAAACTCTTTCCCATAAGGACTAAATCGAACGCACATGATTAACTATGTTTTAGTCTAAAGTCTAAACTGAAGACTGACGAGAAAGAAGAAGTCGTCTATCGGGTATCCCATGGATGCCTGGAGAAGAAACTTCGCAGAATCTACTAAGTGAATATATTATATAATATATATAAGTCATAGTATTTCAAAGACCATTCATCTTTGAGAATTCGGAATCAAAACTTAACTGTAAAGAAGACCTGTAAACAATACTACGGAAGAAAAACCTGAGCTTCATCCAAGTACCAAAGAATTTTTCGATATGAAACTTTGGAGGTCTTCAATGCAGGACAATAATACCACCTCATCTTCCATTTATTTGGATTTCTATAATTTCTTTCGTTTTTTTTGTAGAATTTTCAATTAGTTCGTTTGGCCATTAATTTTTGAGAGTGGTGAAACAATGTTTTTTTTGGGTTTTGTAGTTTCAATAAATTTTGTATGTACTTTGGCACAAAACCCCCCGAAGTTTGATGTCCCGGATTTTAGCAAAACAAGTCACCTATCCTAATGATTTTTTGTAAAAAAAATCACTTATATTTATGTAATATTTGAACTTAATTTCCAACAACTTTCAAGTGATGAATTTTATTATTTTCCTTTCTAAAATTAAAACAGTGGTGATAAATAGGGTAAAATGTATTAAACTAAAAGTTGATTTTTAGTCGTGAAAGGTATTACAATTATAAGGTCTCGTTTTTTGGAATGCCTTGGGCTTTTTATTTTATGTTTGAAACAGCCATTTAAAGTTTGAAACAAACAAAATTTGGTGAGAGAATGGGAATGCTTTACTTTTAGATCAATAGTTAAAATATTGCTTTGTTTGGAACAAAGAGAACAGAGCAGTTCACAGGTTGAAAGGTAAAAATTCAAATGACCTTACTCGTTTATAAGTATAATTTAAATAAAATGCTTAAATATTAATAAATTCATTAATAAATAATCAAAAAATTGGATGTAAAATATTTACCTTATTAATATAAATATAATTTTAATATTAAATTATAGGTTTGTTCCTGTTTTCCGTTTTACCTCCAGGCAATTTATTCAAAGAGAGAGAAGGAACACTGATTTAAAATTTAATTAAAGATTATACTTAATACGTTACATATAATATTCATTGGTTTCGCAAAAATAAATCTATACGTGATTAATATTTAATAAACCAGTTAAATTGCAGTGGTAATAATTACCGGAAGGTTTAAAGTATGAATTGACGTTAATGGAAAATCAGGCGCCGTTCTTTGAAAAATTAGCATTAATGTTGAGATTTATTTAATTAATTGCAAGTGCTTGAAATCAGTATAATGTGATGTCTTAATTATTTAGATAACAGTTTTTCAAATCAATAGGCAATCAGGAAACGAGTCTATTAACGACGAAACGTTACTTTAAATACCTACATTTTACATTTCTAATAAAAAAAAAGGAATCTGAAATGAAACAGCGACTTGACCATTAGCGGTTTTATATAAGCCAGTTGTTGCATATTTTATAATAGTGCCTGCAGCTGGCGTCCAATCACAAAGAGCGCTTTTGGCGGGAAGGCAGCTGTTTCAGCCGGAACATATCTCAAGGTTTCATTCCGGGAAGATTACGTAGATGTGACCCTGCTAATGCTTCCCTGCGGCCCCTTCTTCCTCTCGACCCCCTTCAACCGCTCTTCTATCATCCATTCCTGCACTTAATCTGCGAGTTGTATCCAAGGAGAACTAGGCAGGATCCACATACTACTCACATTGAAAAATCAATTATCTATCATGCAATAACCTAAATAACTTTTATGACTCCTTTCAATTAGTAATGTTTACGAAGCATCTTGTAATTTAATGGATGTAAATAGAACTAATTGAGTCTTCAATTCGTACAAGGATTGCAGCTAGTATATATTTAGAACAATATTAATTTAAAAACTGATCATATCATTGAAAAAAAATGAAGACGTAAACTTGTACAGAAGAGAAGAAATGGCAATACAAATTATGGTAACTGCTATGATAGTTCCTGATTTAATTGATGAAGACCTACCTGCAATTCAAAAGGGAATTGCTTCCTGCTTATATGAAAAACTGATGTCCAAAAATCCAGAACAATATTGTTCATTTAAAGTTTCGGTATAATTTGATGAGTTGCTGCCTGAAAGACGTGTCACTGTGGCCAAAATATACATTGGGCATATTAGATTTTGGAAAGTAGAGAAATTTTGGGAACACAGTACTGTGGCTTGTCAAAAGCCTTTGATTTTTTTTATATGCGATCAACCGCTTTCGGAAGGCGATACAGTTGGGCGGTTTAAAAACTACAAGTATTTCCAGAAATGACGGACATCTAAAACATTTAAATACTATAATATAAAGAAGACGAAGATCACTGTCATCATCTTCACCTATTTAAAGAAGAAACGATACTTTGTGGCGAAACACCTGATGAAGTAGAAGAGACAAAAATGCATATTGGGCAATTAAAAACTACAAAATAAGCCAGGAATGATGCTGATCATCGAAACAGCAATTGCAACATTCGAACAATAAAGGACAGCCATCATCATTGTAGAAGATATTGACCTGCTGGTTTTTTAATAGGACGAAAGCAAACATATTAACAAAAAATGTTCTTCAGAAAAATCGACAAGGGAAGTGTGGAGACATACATGTATTAGTCTAAAAGCTTCGACAAATATCCTTGTTTATTATTGCACGCTTTAGTGGATGCGATTTGTCGCCCTGCCCTGTTTAACAAAGGAAAACTACAAATTATAAAAATCTTAGTACCAAAAAGCTCAACAGAAAAACTGCCCTCCAAATACATCATTTGAAGATGAATTATGTTTACTTTAGAAATATACAATGCTCCAAAAATAGAACACAGCATTGACAATTTTTGGTACACAAGTTGTGCAGCTCGCCAGCACATCTACTTTCACATGGTTAGGGAAGAATTAGCAACCTGAGGAATGGGGCTGGATTTAAAAAACCAGTATCATGGACAAGCATGCTTCAAGGCTTCATCCATATCAAATAGTTTTGATGCAGAAAGTGAAGTTTTTGAGGTTTTGTAATCAAATGTCATAGAATACGAAGATTTTAAGATTGGGCGACCAGAAGAAGAGGAATCTTGAGATGCTTGTCTACTGATATTTATAGATGTATTGAGAGCTTCCGATACTATCCACTACGAAGTTTTGCGGAATCAAAAAATAGTGCTTCCCATTCTAACTTTAATTGCAGAATAAATTCATGATTTTGGTAATCTTTGATATTTTAAGAGAATTTTATTTGGAATGTCAAAACTAAGGTCTGTGCAAATTTTTAGCTATCCTCCTTTCATTCCAAGGTTTAATCCTTATTTGACTGGATTACAATATCTCTGCAAAGAACACAGATCTTCTTACTTCCTACTTAGGGGATCGGAAACATTTTGATTATGTCAACAGTCAGAAATATGGATTCGGGATTTTTGAGCTTGGGCTACCTAAAGGTTCCGTACTTTGGTTTCTGATTTACATAAATGATCTACCTGTCATCTACTATAGGAGCTCAGACTCTGATTTTTGCAGATGACACGGTCATATTAAGCTCATATGATGAAACTACTCTACAGAATTGATGACATACGCATAGCAATGATTCCAAGCAAAACTACTAAGTCTAAATTCTGATAAAAGAGTGTGAAGATGCATACTTCATTACCCAAGGATTTGGATTTTTCCAATCCTGAACCAGTTTTAGGAGTGTCTATACGGGGTTCCCTTTCTTGGGAAAAACATCTTGATAATATTTCAAAAATAATTGCTAATGGTAATAACCCACATTTTTTATTTATAAAGTATTGTCCGGAAATGCTTCCTTAAAAAGTTATACCACTTCAAAAATTTTCAAAAAAAAAATCTTTTTTTGTAAATAAAATAAATATTATAAGAGATATTAATTTGAAATTTTTGCCACAATTTTTTCAAATAAGGATATACATGTGGGGGGTCATCAACTTTTTTGATCATATCTTTTGTTTCTTTACGTTTTTGATAATTTTAAAAGTACTAAGATAATCTTTGATTAATGTTTTACAGAAAAGGTACTCTTATTGTATGTCGCTCAGGTGCTTCATTTCGGAGTAAAAGTAGATTTTATAATTTTTAGCTAAAAATATGAATTTTTTTTTGAAAAAGTGCTATAACTTTTTAAGGAAGCATTTCCAAATAATACTTTATAAGTCAAAAATGTTTAGTTTCGCTTCCTCTATCACCATAAAAAATTTGTCACAGTTATTCAGGAACACCCTGTATATTTGTATTAAATCAACGGAAATAATTTTATCATTTTAATTATTTTTTTTCTTTGTTTTATCTTCATTCCGAAATTTTTTTCAGTTAACATTTCCACTAGATCTCTTAAAATGTTTACATTTCCTAAAACTCTCAGTATATTACACGGTTAGTTTTTTTTTTAAATTAGTTTTTAATTTGGAAATGGCCACTATTTATAATTCAAACTTATTTTTTTGTTTTATTATACTTATGTATTACTATACAGAAAATGTATTTTACATTTAATTCTTTATAATGGAATTTTAGTTTTGTATAAACCTTAAAAGCGAAATATGTTAGGAATCAACTTTAATATCGTTGCAGGTTGCAATTTTATTCAACCTTGTGCATTTTTTAAATTACATATCAGCATGTCAATATCATACAAGGTTAAAATTTAATCACAAGCTAGAAATGAATATTTTAATTTGTATTTTATTTAAAATTAGAAAAATCTGTTTGACGTAACTAGCTGAATTAAATCTTCATTTTTTTAAATTTAGAATAATTTTAAGTACAGAGAGTGAAGCATTAAAAATGTAAGTTTTTTAGTAATCATATTTTTGTTAAAATCGTCACTATAAACACTAAAGTTAAATAACAAAAAACGGTTTTATGGTACATCACCCTGTACATTTTCATAGGTAAAATACGGAGTGAACGATATAAATTATATTTTACTTACACAAATACAGAAAATTTCTAAACGTGCGTATATTATGTATATCACATCCGGGTTTATATTAAATTTCGATGAATCTTTCTAAAATATATTTCTTCGAACTTCTGAATCATTCTTTATTCGTAAAAGCTCTTGGTTCATAAAATTGATTCAATTCAAGCCAACGTTATGATATCATTCCGCCTTTAATGACGTGATACCTGCGATGATATCATGGTATTACCGAACGTCGGCCATCTTGGTCATGTGCTTCCCCCAAAAAGTTGTCAAAAATTGCAGCTGCATGATTCATGTTGCCATATAAATTATTCGCATGCTTAATGACTATTTTTAGCAGAGCGTTTCCTCCATTATTTTTAGAGCACATGTTGCCCGCATTAATTGAACGTTCGATTAAGTTTAGATTGGAATGAAAACAATACACTTAAATAATAAATAAATATTACAAAAGCAAATTGGTAGGTGGGTTGGAGATTGTTTGAGATCAAAATCTAAAATAGACAAAACTATTTTCCTAGCTCGACCAAGGCCAATTTGCGAAAAATAGTTTTAAATTCCCAACTGATTTAAAATCTAAACAAATTATTTTTTATATAATATTCACATTAATCATTTCATTTTTTAATCATCTAATTAGTTTTTTGATCAACATAATAAATACTCCAAGTCCTTAGAATAAAAATCTAAAATTCCAATATTTCATATGAATGAGGTAAACCTGAGTTTCTACTATATTTAATTTGAGTCTGATGTATAACACATTTTTGATTTTTTAATAAGTTATGGAAGAACATAATAATGTCAGAAGAACTTTGACTATAAAATTTTATATACAGGATGTTCAATCTTTGAAACAATTTGAATCGAGTTGTAGATAATACCCAAACTTGCAACTTTAGTCAATAAACTCATGTCTAAAAATGAGTCGTTTAATATCTGGGGTGAATAAAAAAGCGGTCTTCAATAATTTATTTAGGTACAAACATGTTGATAAAATTAAAAATTATTGAAAAAAACTGTTTTTCAAAAAGCAGTAAGAGAAGATATTGAGATTCATAAAACTTTTCTCTTCAAATTTTAAGAGGCGCGATGAATTCGTGGAAAAAATGGGCGTTGGATAAAATTTTCTGGAAATTACTACAGATGTAATGCTAATTAATAATTAAGAAAATTGGCAAACGGCACTGTAGGTACTAATGGTTTATAATTTGGTACAAAATTAGAATACTATCTCTTTAGTTTAGAAGTTGGCGTTTTGTAAAAATTATTTCATCAAAAAATGCTGGTTCAACTAATTTTTGTTTTTACTTGGCCACTTTTCTGTATTCAGAGTTTGAAAGACATTACCAGTAAAAATTTTACAGCCAAAATTGAAATACTGCAGTATTTTAAATTCAGTATTCTAACCAACGTTCTAAATCTCAAGTACGAAAAAAATGGAAGAAGGTTACAAATTACCAAAATCTTCCTTCTTACTCAATAGTCGAGTCGCCTTAAATCAGAGGTACCTTGCGTCAGATCCGGTAGTTCTGATTTTTGCTGAGTTTTTTAGGATGTTGGTTGGCCCAATGAATAATCCAAATTTTCGCCCTAAAATTTTTTGATAATATCTTTTTATACTTATTCAAAGCAGTCTAATAGGCAGATTCTGGTCAAAATTAAATGCCTTTATACCCAGATTCTGGTCAAATCATTTAAGTTTAAAGGCCTTTAAATTTAAATTTGTTATATGGGTTGTAATGGACAATTTCCATGGTTACCTTATTTGTTTGTATTTAAAGGCCTTTAATTTTGACCAGAATCTGTCTATTAATTAGAAACAATAAAGGTAACTATAGAAATTGTCCATTACAACCCATATAACAAATTTAAATTTAAAGGCCTTTAAACTTAAATGCTTTGACCAGAATCTGGGTATAAATTTGCTATAATTTGAGACCAAAACCGTCTCTGTGGACTCAATAGTTCTTAAAATACAGCTTTTCAAAATCTGTCGATTTTTTCGAACTCGAAAATTCTTGGATTACATTGTTGTTCTGTGGAAATTCCGACCTTTTTTCAGCAAATGTGCCCCTCCTATATTCCCGCATCCACCATTTCACACAACGGATTTCATCAGCAGTGGACATGTTGGAGAAGCTGTAGTCATCTACCACAAAGCGCTACAGATTGAAAGGAACCCGATGCTAAAAACAGTTGGTGAGAACTTTCAGGGATATTATCCTCACCCCTGCTGCAATCTCATCAGATGAAGAGGTGGTGTCAAGAAAAATGGCAGCTTCCTTTTCAAGGTCCGAGTTTTTCTGCACTATGAACAAAATTTTCATCTCCTCTTGGCCGAAGAATCAATACGTCGAGTCACACCTACTGAAGGTATGAATGAATTGATCACATCTGTAGCTTTGCTGCTTCCACATTTCTTCACAAAAAAATGAGTCACCAGTGAGGATTTGATGTCCTCGCCAACGATTAACACTACATCGTAAGAAAAGGCAAAAGTGACAGCTGTAGTGATGATGAGCCTCTTCCGATGCATGCAGTACTCAAATGTTATTTATGGTTTCCCATTTTTGTTTCGATGAAACGAATTTTGTTTTTGTCGTTCGACAAAAACTTCTCTTGAGAAATCTGATCCAAGGTTTATTCATCAAAGATTACTTCCGAAGACGCTCAGAGCTCTTCGTGTCTTTTTGTGCAACATCTGTTGGTTATTCATCAAAAACTACTACCACATTTAAGCCGTAATGAGCAGTGATATACTGGGTGTAACTGTTAGCTACCAAACCAAATGATGAGCTTCAAGGTCACACATTTTGTGAAGTAGATGACCTTCACTAGAAATATCGGTATTAATTGCTTCTCATTTAAGTTTGCAGGTTGGAATTCTGAATATTATGAGGGTTTAGTGCTCTTTCTCATTCCTTCTTCGGTGAATAGTGAAATTGGTATTGATGATAGCTCTCGTATGTGAGGAAATCTCGCAATTCTTCATATGATTGCCAACTATGTTAGAGGATTGACAGTGACCTCTATCACCAACTGTAATAGTTCGTATAGCTCCTCAGCTTTCTTCAAAGGGATTGTTGTTACGTTTGAATTTCACTTCCTGGAAGCTTTTACTAACTACTTTTAGCTTCGACCCTTCCAAACTGTAGAGCTGCAGCTTTTCCAACCTGCCCACTGCTGATGGACATAATAAAATCCGTTGTGGAAAATGGTGTGTGCTGAAATATCGTCCTGATTTTTATGTTTTTATTACAACTTTTTTGGAGATGCATAAATATTTTGTTCTTGGATTGGTTGGATGGCTGCAGTTGTTCTTCCAAAAGTTTTTGTGGATAAGTTTATTCAAAATAATTGTTGAATAATTCATGATACATGGCTGAAAACTATATACTACGAGTGTTTAGTATTCTCAAGAAAATACATTAATACATTTCTGACAACCTTTACGCTAACGATCTGGATAATTATGGACTTTGTTCTTATCAATGCGTAAATTCATTTTACATGAAAATGAGGATTGCATATCTTATACTGTTTAATGTCCTCGTGTTGATTTTTTTGCGCTTCATGGTTAACTTAACACGCATTGTATATTTATATCAAGTACTTAGATATATTGCGCAAAGTGAGCAAAAACTCCAAGGAAGCGCTGGAAGCGGCAGATCTAAAGTATTGTCTTGCGATCGCTTGTACTCACGACCGGTTACCCTGAGGAAATGTATTCGCTTCAGCTTAATCAGCGAATCTTAAGCACCCAGCTGAAATTACAAAAAAAACGGGTTATTTATAGAACTCTTCCTATTTAACATTTACGCAATGTCTTATCAAACAGGAAAAAACAGATAGCACATTATTCAGTTGCTCTTTACTCTCTTTTTCTATCTAAACTAATTAGTTTGTCTTATTTTATATGTAAATGTTTTTAAAAGATAGAAATAGAACATATCCCAAAATAGATTCATAAACGTCATACAGAGTGATCAAAAATTTGATCAACATTTCAGATAGATGGTGCTCACCACACACCTTGTTTTTTTTGACAACCATTAGTTTATCGCGTTAAGTGGGCAAAATTTCTTTGGCCTTTCTAAGTTATCTTCTCATATTATTCTGAAATAATGAAAACAATTGTAGACTAGCACAGTTTATTCATATTCAGCTATAAAATTTAGAATTTTTAGAATGTTCTTGCTATATCATCAAAATTCGTTGCCAAAAAGCTCTATTTAAAATTTCTTGTAAAACTAAGCAGTACTGTTTTAATATTATTTAAAGGTGATAATTATATTTAAAATCCTTGATGTAGTTGCTCCAAAAATAAGTTGTAAAGTTTCCTAACCAAAGTGTCTAGTGTATTTTAAAAACCCAATGCAGGCACGCTTCCAAGTGCATTTATGAATCACAAATTAAAAATACATTTATTTCAATAAATGTCTATTTTTACACCTAGTTAATTAAATAAATACTACCATAAATAATAATCTGGTAAGTAAATCAGCTAGAACATATATCAATAACAAACGCAAAATATTTCAATCAACCTTAAAAGGCCAGGTTAATCATTTTTCCATTGTGATTTAAATCCCACACAAATCACAAATTCAAGCACACCGTTAATTATTTAATGTCATGGAGTCTTTTACTAACTTTTACTATCTTAGTGGATGTTGCATAAGTTTTACCATTTGAAAGAACGTTGCTTGTAACTCATGTTTATATATTTGACCCACTTCATAATATATAAATTGCATAAACGTATGTATTAGACGCCTTTGTAATTACGTGTCCTATTTTAGTTTTGTTTATCATACTTATCATCATAATACATATTAGATGATAAGAATTAGGTTAAACACTCATTGCTAATTAACCAAAATTATTTTAACATTTACTTTTTCACATGAGCATTGATGCGGGAATTTTCTTGCTTTCTTTATTCCAATTAAAAGTGTTTTTTTACAATAATTAAACTAGCTCAAATTTCTTATATATATATTTTTAAGATAATTTTGGCAGAGTAAAACTTGAATAAAAAATATAAATAGTAAAGAGTTCTACATTTTCTTTGGTGCTCATAAAACCACCAAGCTTAGGCCGGATATAATCGAAGTTGGACTGAATACCTAAAATCTAAAACCTTAACGGAATTGATCTGCTCTGAAAGCCTTGACACGTAGGAGTTTTTGTTAAAAAAAGCCATTAATAAAGAAGCCTGAAACACAACTTGCTCTTAATAAAATTTTATCTTGCTTGTTTACGAAGACTTCTAAAATAGTACAACCTATTTAGAAAATAACTGAATATATAATTATTCAAAAGAATATGTAAATGCCATTAGGGTATTTGTGAAACTTCCAAATTCCTGCTGAATGACATTTCATTACCAAATCACCTTTTCAGTAGGAAGAGTTGTATACTGGGTGTTGATTAACTATAAATTTTTGCCTCACAAAAATCAAAAGAGTGCGGTGTTTTTTGTTTTACGAGAGTTTAGATTTTTGGTAATATTGTACTTGGATATAGAAAAACATCGTACCCTTCTCAGGAATATGCAGAAATTTAGCTCGAGCAGCTCAAGCCACCTTGAATTCGGGTTTGATTTACCCTTTTACATGTACTTCAAATGGTAGAGGTCAAGCCAAGCTGAATTCAAGCTGGCTTGACCTGCTCGAGCTAAACGTGGTCTTTATGTGTATGGGTTTTTTGATGGGAATTCTCAAGCTGCTGTAAAGCTTCTTACAGACCAATCCAATGCGCCAAACAGAACATCAAACCGAACGTCAAATGGAACACCATTCTGAACGTGTTTGCACAAACAAACTTATAAATCCTATCCATCAGTTGTTGGTTTTTTAGTGACCAACAAAGGGAAAGCGCACGAATGTGTTTGTAGGTTTGGATGGGTCCACAAACAAAACTGCGAATTTGAACAGTAACAATGGAGCTAATGAACAATTAATGTAAATATGCGCTGGTGCAGCTTCCATAGTTTTTTAAGAATCTCTGGGAACAGTACAAACCAGTTGCGTTCGTTGTTCGGTTTAGGTGAAATTTCCCCTATTTGATGTTCGATTCGTTATTCATTCATCGTTCGGTGCATTGTATGTATCTGTACGAAACTTGAGAGAATATCGAGTACAAAACCCCGATCGTCAGCAATATCTTGACTACATACAGGGTGCTTCAAAACGTACATCGGTAGTATATTGAAGGTGAAATCCTATGAGTGTTATGCATAAATCACTCGGCAAGATTTGAATGACAAGGATAGTATGATGGAAGTCGTATACGACATCTTGTCGAGTGGTTCGATCATATGCATCCAGACCTTCCACGGTGAGAAACTATTAGACATAACATCGACGAAGATAAAGTAGTTGAATTTATTACAGAGGATTCAACTACAAACGTTAGTTGTTTTTCAAGAATACCGGAATTCCTAGGATTACGGTGATGGTTTTTAGCAAATGAGTCAACTTATCCATACCATATGCAACGTGTGCAAGCTCCTTTACTTTAATTTTTAAATAAAATTTTGTAGAGTGATGAAACCATCTTTAATAGGATAGGGATATTCACATCCATAATATACATCATCGAAACGACCTACATCCGAAGTTGGCACATGCCATATACCAAAAATTATTAGATTTTCACATTTCTTATACATATAATATATTTTCTTGGTAACAAAATATTTTGTTGCAGATGGATCTATTGAATTTATTAATAGGTAATTTCTTTTATTGCTTTTTCAAAATTTCATTTATAATTCCAAAGTATCGTTCGTATAATATTATTGTAGAATAAAGGTGACAATCAAAAACGAACTATAATTACTTCTAAAAATTTTTATTACAAAATATTTGCCGACGTTTCGACCATCTTTGTGGTCGTATTCTTCTTTTGTTAAAGATATAAGCCTCTCTATTCAGCGACTGTGATGAAAAATTTAGAGTCGTCGTTAAAGTTAAATTATTAATAGTGATTAAAAAATATTTCTTTACCAAAAATATTTTTTTAAGATGTCTTTTTACTTAACGACGTTTCTAAAATGATGATGAAATCATCACGATCGCTGAATACAAGTTATAGTGTCTAACATCTAATTATGGATTCAAAAACAGGGGCTAATTGCAATGATGGTTGAAACGTCGGCAAATATTTTGTAATAAATATTAAGAAGTAATTAGTTCATTTTTGGCAAATTATTATGAATATATGATTACTTATTTCAGAGGTTATTTTATTTTTAGCAAGCTAGAGCTGTACATACAGCTTTTGTTTGTGCAATAAAAATCAAAAATTAAAAAAAAATACTGATGGCGCAAAAAAATGGCCATGTTTTCAAATTTTTACTTTACAAAAAAATAGTTTTAACACAGTGAGTGGTGCCTCAGAAAATGGGAAAAACCAATACCAAAAGTTGTGTTTCTCAAGAGTCAGCACAATGCTTGACCTTGACAATTATCAAAAATGTTGCCTGCGGCGCTAAGCTTATTTGTGCACTTCTAAATTTTCCTTAAAATAACTTACTTCCAACCTATTTATAATATACACCCCTCTCCCCATCCTAAAAGAACACAATATAATGATACTAAGATTAAGAAAAAAACGGAATTTTACGAAAGGTGGTAAAATTTACTAGTGCCCAGGGCCCGATTACACCTTAAGACGGCCCTGAAGTGGGATTTTGTTTCTATCTTGATATTTATCAAGCTTGATAAAACTCTAGAGGGGGGATATTCTCGAATCACACGACACAACATCGTATACGACATGACAAGGACAGACTCTTATTTTTGCATTTGAATGACATGGATAGAATGATAAAAGTTGTGTCATGTGTAATTCGAGAAAAGCCCCCTATTGAGTTTTATCAAGCTTGATAAATATCAAGATAGAAACAAAATCCCACCTCTGGTGTGAAATAACCGTATCTAACACCAATTGAGGTTCAAGAAGAATTGAAGACCTTGCTGCAAGAACGAGATAAGTCCACTTTTGAGAAAAACTTACAAATCCGATCGTTTGGTGCAAGAAGCAAGAATAAGATAAGTTTTTTTTTTTAATTTTGAAAATTTGACTTACCTCGTTCTTGCAACAAAGTTTTTAATAAACAACAGATACAATGGCCTCTTAGAACTACCAACAGCCATGTTTATTTCAATTTCTTGCAAAATGATTTGCCAGGTATATTTCAAGACCTCATCCTCAAAAGTCTGAGGCTTGTGTCTACAACAAGGCTCCTCCTCATCATAACATAACAGGTAGAAGACACTTAGCACCTTAGCAAATAATTCGAAATTGATTGGAAGAAGAATTCTCTTTCGGCCACGGTTCAAGGGCGTATTTAGGGGGTGGCTGAAGGGACAAAAGTCACCCCCCCCCCTAAAAAAATTATGCATATAAGCGAAAATAATAAAAAAAATAATAAAAAGTCAATCTTTGAAAATAATTTTATGAGTGTACCAATACTGAATATTTTTTTCATTCATAGAGTGTTCAGTAACGTTTTGCTGGATTAAAAAAGACTCATGTCTTATTTCAAAGATAAGAGTAAAAACATCAAGATAAAAGTTGATTTTGATTTTTGGCGATGAAATCACATCTACTTTCAACGACATTATTCTAATAACTTCTTATTGGGACACGCAGTATTAGAAAAAAAAATTAAGATTAAGTTAGCTTAAACTGGGGTTTTCAAAAAATTTTGGGACCTCGAAAAAAATGTGTGTTTTCATCAATAATTTTGCGCCCATGCCGGGGTCACCTGACCTTGGAATTTTTTGTAGTTAATATTTAAATTTGATAAACTAGCAGTATACGGCCACAGGAAGGCATTTTGAGTATGTTTTGTTAAATTCTCTCATTTGAGTCTTTAAATTTTATTTCTGATCAGGAGGGAGGGTTGTTCTCGAATCACTCGACATGAAAAGAACAAACTCTTACTTTTGCATTTGAATGACAAGGATATAATAATGAAATTCGTAAGCGACATCGTGTCGCTTGGTTCGAGAATATGCCTCAAAAGGTGGAAGTTTGTAATGTCTAACGTACCGTGAATTGTTTATTGTTTACTACATTTCCATGGTAACGATTACGTCTCGCTTCTACTCAAACGGATTGTTTAGTAAGTAAGAGTGAGATATAAAATACATATCTAACGAGTCAATCTAAACCGAGATCAACTCGATGGGGTTACAACTTCCACCTCTGAAATGGAAGTCTGTAACGTCTAACGTTTAGAGAATAGTGGATTGTTTACTGCATAACCATGGTTACTATTTTTCTCTTGCTTCCACCTTATCTACGTTGTTGTGTGTAGGAGAGGGAGAGAAAATATCTACCGACTCACCTCTGCAGCCTTATTCTTGGGTCGGGCGAGATCGTGTCGTCGACGAGACTAGAAGGACAGACTCCTATTTTTTCATGTAAATGAAAAGGACAGAATGACGAATGTCGTCGACCACACGATCTCAACCGGCCCACGAATATGCCTGCAGATCCGAGATCAATTCGATTAGGTTAGGTTAGTTTGATTGAATTGATTTCATTTTCATAAATAAAGAAATGACAGGGGTGGCCTTGGTTTCGCGTACACCCAGTATAAGTATTTGTGCTTGCTATCATATCAAATAATTTATTAGTTGAAACAAAGCAGTGTAAAAAAGCGATTCATTTCAAAATATTGATGTTTCTTTTGTGTTTTTTACTTGAAGTGTGTTAAAATATTATTGATTACTTTATCAAGTAGCTCGCATTCGATTGAGAAAATATGTCATGAACTTATTTTAAACTTTAACAATTCAAATAAATTTTTATACGTATATAAAATTATTCAAAAAATTTAGGGATATAAACTGACATTTTATGGTAAATGGAATATTGATAATTTTCTTTCCAAATTGCTGTTGGAGAAAGGAATAGTGCGATGAATTTGCGATAAAATAGGACTCGCATTTAAACTAATAACACTAATTAAGAACGCCGTTATTTCTTATTACGCCACATTCCCAAGCATCCCGTGCAATCTAAGAATTCTCAGACACTTTTTGTACAAGTGGAATACGTACTTTCTTTTTATACATAAATATTGTTTAATTTTTTTAAACACTTTTTTAATTATTTGGTTTGACACATAGCTGAATGAAAATCATAACTGTTTTTCGCACACTCATGGAAAATAAATTTTGGTGCACTTTTGTAGAAGCCTAATTTGTTTTGTAAGTATTTTTTTGTTGCGTATGGAGTTTTAATGTTATTATTGATAAAACTTTTTCATCAGAAACGAAGGTCTAAATGTATTTCTGTGAGATAATTCCCTTGGGTCACATTCTGGCAAAATTAACTAGAAGCCATATCGGGTGCTGTATATCTCACTTCTCACTTCGTTAACGCCACCGTTATAACGATATCACTTACGAAATGAAATAGGTTCTTCAATAAATTATGTTTCTAATTTATTTATTATTGATTGATATATTTAACTTATCAACATAAAAAACTCATTTCAAAGTTTTATCCAATTTTTATACTAAAAGTTAAAAATACGTGTTACACAAAATTTAAATACAATTTGATTGCAGTTCCAATTTTTTGTTTAATTATCCAAATATACCCACAAATCCAGATAAGTGTTTTGTATAAAGATCTGCATTTACTTCCTAATTTTGAAATGAAATAACCAAAAATATTTGTAAGTATATCATAAACGGAGTTAGGATTAGGAACTGTGTTTCGGTTATTGACCTCGTACATAAATCATTTAGAACGAACTAAAAGTAACATTACTGTTTTATAGAGAGGAATCGAATTTCTAACATGCTTCACACGTAAAGTCAATAATACTTGAAATAAAATGGTTAAGACAAGAAATTAAACTTAGTATAGGGTTTCTAGTGGCTGCTGGACTAGAAATAGTTTAAAGTGTTTATATGATTGAAAAAATTATAGTAGGTATTGGTTTTATCAGTATTATAATATCATTTTTCATGAAATTATTTTAAGCGGATATACAGGGTGTCCCAGCACTGCGAGGAAGTAACACTCATCTTGGAATGGACACCTAAAAATATTAATAATTCTGTTGAAAACCACATGTTTGTTTGTACATAATTTCCAGAGGTTGATAATAATATTTTAGTGTTTTCTTCCATTCCTTCAGCATTGGTCATCTTTGTCTTTCTTCTTCGTAAATTCCAACTTCGGTCGATGCTTGAAAGTTTTCACCAATCCAAATCGGTCGAGGAAACCACTAGAGTTCATCGAGGAAGTAGCGTCTTGGTGCTTCAGGGTTGCCACATAACATCAATTAAAAAAGCTCATAGAAAATGGGGAGGATACGGAAAAAACCATTCGAAGTCTAAAGAGTGGTCTTCAACTAGAACTTAGAAGATTGGGTGAAACTTCTCAAGGTTTCCAATCATATCAGAAGATGGTGGAAAATCTCAGAATAATTGAAGCAAGGATAAAAGAGGTTGAAGAAGTCGATAAAAAAGTTAGGATATCAGAAATGGATGTAGAAAACACAGTAGATCTATTTTGACCCTATACAGATTATTAACATTAAGTCACATTTTAAAAGCCAACGATATCATAATCACCTGCAAAAAACACTGCCTACCAGTTCTTGTGAGTCCATAAGAAACACTACGGGAAGACTTACAAAGGCTTGAACAAAAAATAGGAAGACAGAACACTGCAGGAAATTCCAAGATATTATCAACTAGCCCTCAGCGACATTTCCATAGACGACGTTATGTATATCACCTTGAAAATACCTATCAAGCAGAAAGACGTCATTTCGAAAATCCTCCTACTAATAACGACTCACTTCATCTATAAAATAAAACTGAATCATCTGCGACTCAGTTAACAAAAACCTTCGCTAACTTTTTCAGCAATACGCCTTTTGACGCAAGCCAATGCACCAAATCTAATATAGGGCAGGTAAATTCATTTTATTTTTATCCATATTCTGAACACGAAATAGAACAGATAATTGCAAAACTCAAAAATAAAAAATCCACGGGAATTGAGGGGTTTCCGGTCAAATTATTAAAATCATGTAGCAAGGAGTTAGCTCCTTTCTTCACTAAATTGGTTAATGTATCTATTGAAACTGGGAAATTTCCATCCACATTAAAAAAGCTAAAGTAATACCTATTTATAAAAAAGGAGATAAGACTAATATAAATAATTATCGTCCCATTTCATTAACTAGCTGCATTGCCAAAGTTATTGAAATGGCGATATATAATCGTTTCATGGATTTTATTAATCACCATAACCTTCTAAGCGCATGCCAACACGGATTTAGGAAATGCCGTTCGACGGAATGAATCCTATCTGAAGTTACTCAATATATTTGGAATAGAATTGATAAAGGAGAAAAAGTTGCGGGAATTTTCTTTGACTTATCCCGTGCTTTTCACAGTCTGAATCATGATTCTATTCTAAATAAACTTCATACCCTTGGATTCCGAGGTAATATACTTACCCCCGGTTTCTCCAACATGTCTTTAGACGCAATTTCACCAAGCTCAGCCTCAAAACAGATGCTACGCTCCCAATCCTCTTCTAATTGGCTGTTTCCAAAACCACGTGGGTCTTGATCGCAGCTTAAGATTTAGTTTGGTCTCAAGATATGGTGGAGAAACCGGGCGTTAATCTTATTGAATCATATCTGAAGGAACGGGAAATTTTTGTCCAAGTCGAGGATGAATACTCTGAGCCATATACATTGGAACATGGGATACCCCAGGGTAGTATTCTAGGCCCTCTTATATTTTTAATGTACGTCAACGATTTGCCAGTTCATATTACTTCTGGTGCGCCCTTTATGTATGCTGACGTTACCACTATTGTTATCTCAGGTACAGATATAAAACAATTAGCAGACAAAATTGAAATAACAATATTATCTTTTAATAATTGGTGCAAAAGAAATAACCTAATGGTCAATCTAGAAAAACCGGTTGACCTTGAGTTTCACTCAAAACACAAGGAGCCAGAAATCAAAGAAATATAGTTTGACAACCAAACAATTATTTCCCTAAAACCGAATACTATGTTTTTGGGTGTAGAAATAGACTCAACACTGGGATGGATTCCGCATACAGGAAGGGTCTGCCAGAAGTTAAATAGTGCATACTTTTTAATAAGTAACTTAAAATGTGAACTTGATAAAAAAAGGTCTATTAGATGTATATTATGCCTATGGGTATTCTGCTATATATCTTATGGTATATTGGCTTGGGGGAGGTGAAATGACTTCCAAAAAGTATTTATTTATCAAAAACGTATTATTAGGAAAATACTTAATTTGAAGCCACACTCGAATTCTGTAGAAATCAATTTAAGAAAAAATGGTATATTTACTGCACCAGCTATATACATTTATAAAATACTTGTTTATACTCATGATACAAAACATAAAAGACCAATACAGGGTGATCTTCATAATTATTCTACCAGAAGTATAAATCAATTCAGAAATAATCTTTGCCATATAAAATTAAATCATATTCTACCCAGCAATTTAAAACTGAGTTAAAACAAATGCTAAATGATATCGAGCCGTATACAATCGATGAGTTTTGTGGAAAATTAGCTTCCTACAGGAGTAGTACATAGTTGCTTATGCTTTTCGTCTCTTGGTCTTCTAAATACTGTTATTTAAGTACGATTTAGAAATGTGTTTTGCTGTATAGATACTATTTATTCTGATCTATTCTGATCTATTCTAATATTATATAGGGTGTCCCGAAATTAAGCGGCCAAACTTTAGGAGGCGATTCTACAACTAATTTTAAGAAAAAAACTTCCTATAAACATGTGCCCGATTTCGCTTCCTAAGAGAGCTACAGCCCTTTAAATATTGTGAATAAAACTAGGTTTTTTGTCATTTATTTAAAAACGATTTGAAATAAAGATTTGAAATTTGTTGTGAAGACTAATACGTTTAAGATATAATTTCTTAATTTTTTTCAGATTTTTTGAAAGCTTTCAAAAGATTTCAAAAAATTTCAGAGCTTTCAAAAAATCTGAAAAAAATTGAGAAATTATATCTTAAACGTATTAGTCTTCACACCAAATTTCAAATCTTTATTACCAACCGTTTTCAAATAAATGACAAAAAACCTAGTTTTAGTCACAATAGTTAAAGGGCTGTAGCTTCCTTAGGAAGCTAAATCGGACACATGTTTATAGGAAGTTTTTTTCTTAAAATTAGTTGTAGAATCGCCTCCTAGAGTTTAGCCGCTTAATTTCGGGACACCCTGTATAATGACAATGCTATGTATACTTAAATGTATGTTTATAAAGCAAATAAATACATTATTATTATTATTATATGGGAAAATGGCAATTGGAACACCCGTCCGGAAAAATCAACAACAAGAAATAGGTCAATCTTGAGACTCGATCTTCATCAATGTAAGCCGTTCCAGAACAAATTATGGCATCTACCAAAATTCTAGTTAGATCCCCTCCAAGAACCTGGGAATGTACAAAGGAGCAACGGTCCTGGAAATTGGATACTACTGCCCCATGCAATTCCACCCTGGTCAAATCGTATTAATAACAGAAACACTCCCTGATACTATGTTTTATCACACATCTGGAAAACAAACTGACGATAAAATCCGATGGTCACTCAGAGAAGATCCCAGAGGAATTGACAGACCACCCAGGAGTGATCCATGCTCATGCAGCCTCGAAACCAAGACAGATATCATTATCCCAAGAAGATTTCCATGCAAAGAGAATTCTGGAATCGTTACAATCCACCACCTACTACCAGCTGTATGGTCAAAACTACAATCTATCGTCGTGGAACCATCATCATGGGTCATAGGTCCGTCCACGAGACTGGAAGGATGTCTCAACTAAAATTGAAAGTTAGAAGTACCTCATATCGTCATCACAATGCTCTGATGAAAACGGGAATTAGTGGAAAAAATTGAATATAATTCAAACAAAATTTCCGCGGAGATTTATTGATGGAGGGATGGAATTTAATATTGACTGCGGTAGTAATGGCGATTCTATTAAGAAAAACCCCATTTGTGCTACTAGCAACCCCAACAGTAACTCAAGCATATGATGGCCATGTGAGCACAATCATCATAGAATGGACCACAGTAATTGTATTGATACACATCATAATAGGAAGCTACGTCTTCTTAATTATAAAGAAGAATCGCTGCAGAAGAAAAATCTTCAACCAAAGAAGAAATGCCTAAAAGCAGAATAGGTTAAGTTTTCAGCTGGTAAAAGACGAAGATGATTATATTGTGAATTATACACAGTTTTGATCTGTGTCGAACAAACTTTGGTCATGAAAGATTATTTTATTATTTTCTAAATTTTATTGATTTAAGTTTTATATTTACTCGCGTATATTTTTTAAACACACACTTCAATTGATTTAATTTGGAAAATACTAGTACATTTTTGGGTAAAATTGTGTATCGTGAGACAATATCGAGTAATGTTACTTCGTCGCAGCGCTGGGACACCCTGTATATAACTACTGTAATCTTTATAATTGGTTCCTTATAATTTTTGGTTTTATTTTCCTACTTTTTGTATCAATAAGTCAACATATTTTAATTATATATTTATACATATCTGTATATGTTAATATTATGGAAAAATTTTCTAATAGCAGTATTATTGGTGGTAAAAATATTTAAATGAAATTCTAGTTTCAGTGCGTGCAATATACAATATACTAGTTGTACCGTTGGAAGGACTTACATTATCAATACCACATTTTCAAATAATTTCCTGAATATAGGCATTTGCACGAACTAGGAATGCAATTAGTGTGTATAAGCCAGTCACGCGAAAAGGCGTATTGTATACATGGCATGTTCAAAATTTTTAATTCAAATTTAAAAAAAGATTTCGTGACTACTTTCTTAGCTAATGGTTAAAATATTAAATTCAAAAATTACACTTTAATTGAAGAAATTACCAAGATTTCTAACCAAAATTGTTTTCATAATGTAAACTTACATAGTCAATGGTTATTTAAAATTTAAAAAAAAGAATATTTAACAAGATTTAAAAAGTTTGTATTCATACCACCTTTTTTGGTGAAAATATAAATGCTTGAGTTACAAGAAACATGAGTTACTTCACAAGTGACTTAAAACACGCAAAAAAGTAATGATGCTTTTCATTATTACATTGCTGTGGTTCATCATTAATTTCAAACATAGCACAAGTTGCTTCTTGCTTCGTGTATTGCGTCATCGTTATTTTGTTTGTTTTAAACCAGTTATTAAAGTCGAGTTCCATTTATTTACTTTGTTAGATTTTTTATTCTCTATTGTCTAAAACAATTAAAATCTATTGGTAATGTCACATAAAACAGTGGGTAATAAAAATGGTGTTTTTAAAAATGATGTCAATCTTAGTACATATTTGGTCATCGCTTTTATTCTTAGAAGAAATGTTAAGGTATTATAAAATCGTTTTTGGTGAGTTATGCCAAAAGCTCAATAAAATTAAAAATGTCGCAGGCCAAATGTTGCCATCCTCTCTATCATTTGTTCGCATTTTAGATGTAGCATAGCAGCTGTTCCAATATTTTATACGGAAGATATAAAGCAGAAATGTTTAAAATAGATCTGACGTTGCTTATATTTTAAAGAATGCGTGATAAATAGAAAATAAAACAAACGTTATTAGTTTTTCTTGTGCTTGTATTCTATTACTCTGGGCGTTTCTGGTTTTAATTACACTTGATATAAGTGAAGTGCTAATTGCTTTTAAATTGCGATTCAACCCAATGTATCTATTACAAATAGCCCAATTGGTCAAGCTAAATTTGAGTAATAAATATAACTTTCATATATTTCATTGACTAATACTTTGCAAGTAAAACAGATATTTGAAATCATTTTTAAATTAATGCAGAAATGTAGTAATTTAAGGTTTTTTAAATCATGACGTCACCACTACTCCACAATTTGGCAACATTTGTTAAATTTAGAGCACCATATAGCGTATAACAATACCATTGATTTGGAAAGAATAGAAGCAGCAATGTAACTAAGATGAGATGAAGAATTTTTCCATTTTTCTCCATCTGTTATATTTTTCATATTAAATTATACATTTGAAAAATCATTAGTATGGGTTGTGTTGAAACCTTAGTTGACTCCAATTTAGTAGTTTCCCCAAAAAGAGTTGGAAGAGTAGCTATGGACTATGGAAGCTAAAAGAAAGAAGAATTTAAAATACCAAAGTTTAAAAGAAAGGTTTGTTTTAATTCCTTTAGGTTTTGAATATTTTGGACCTTGAGGATCAAAGATCAAAATAATTGACATATGTAGAGAGAGAAGATCTACTGAATTTATTACACAAAAAATATTAGCATAAATATACAGGATGATTTATAATGGAGTGTAAACAAATCGTACACATAGTCTACATACTATTAGCTACATAAAAGTATTAAGAACTTTACTTCCAAATCATGAAGTGTGTCTTGTAACTTTCAGAGGAAGATTGAAATACATCAGCAAAAAAGAGCTGATGCTAAACATGTTCCGATTTGGTAGAATTTGTGATGGATAATCCTTCTACATATCTACATCTTTACTACAGGGGTGACCCCTGTTCAAGTTCTACAAAATACAGATGATCAAATACGCTTACAATTTTGCGAATGGTTTCTTGGATAGGTCGAGAATTTTTCTGAACTAGTTTGTTGGTCGAATGAAGCAATCTTTAATCTTTACTTGAATTTCCATAACTTGCATAACTATTCGCTGGAAAATTCGCATATTAGACCTCAAATAAAGTTTCAGAGAAGATTTTAGCTTGCGTATCTAGATCCGAATTGGATTGAATAACGAATAACTTAAAAAAACTTCCTTATTGTTTGTTGTTGTTCCAAATAATATGTAGAATATGTGAACGATTCTTTTACACTTCATTATAAACACTCTGTATACACAGAGTAAATGTACCTTCTATACTCTTTCATTTTCTAGAGGTCTGGATGATTTTTTGTAATTCTAAATAATAAAAATAATAGATTCAAAGAGAATAACATAGAAGAAAATAAAGAAAATGAAATAGAAGATATAAGATATACCAAATAAACAATTTTCAAGTAACAAAAACTTTACTAGTGATAATAAAGTTAGTTCTAGTAACTCGACTGATACTGGAAGTTCTTAGCGAAATCAATTGGAATACCAAAATTTTATTATCCCTGCAAACACCCGTTTCATGAATTCTATTTTACAATGTCTTTTCAATACAAAGCCTTTCTTGGCATACCTCATTGGACATTTTTGGAATGATTTCAACAACATTTTCAATTTCCAGAATGAAAGGAACTTTATTAAAGCATTTGCACGAGTTATTAAAAAAATAAAATTAAATTAAAAAAATATGGTCAGATGATTCTTCGGGTTGTGTTCTGAATACAGAATCTCTAAAACCAAACATCCAACGTTTTGCTCTATATTTTATAGGCTACTCACAACAGGACAATCAAGAATTCATAAGGTATTTATTAGAAGGTTTGCAAGAAGATATCAATAGGGTTACAACCAAACCGTTGCCTATTCTCACTGAAATTATTAAAAAATTAAGTGATTCCAAAAGAGCAATGGGATCTTGGCAAATGTATTTAAGACGAGAAGATTCTAAGGTGGTAGTTACTTTGTTGGACAATTTTAGACAATTCTAAAATGCACTCAATAGAGGTTCAATAAAATTTGATCCATTCTGGGATCTTTGACTTCCTCAGAGCCTCTACAGCTTTACTAGAAAGGAAATCTTGGATGATCATGAGAAGCCTACTTGTTCAAAGTGCTAAAAAACGAAGAAAACGTATAAAGAACATTTTTTATAAGTTTCCTAAAATTTTAGTTATGCTTTTGAAGATATTTTCAACACAAAAATTTAGAAGAAATTTCTATGTGACGGTTTATGAACCGATCTCATATTTTTGGTTAACCCCTAACTAAAATAAAAATAAACCCATTCGAATATGCTTTTTGGTTCGTGTTTGGTTCATCGATTGGTCCATCATTATGTACCAACCAGACGTGGAAGTCTCTAAGCTATACGATTGTTTTCGAACAACGAAAATATCGTATTGTTGAATATGTTGTTATGGTCAACAAACGGTTTTTTCGTTGTACGAAAACTATCGTATAGCTGTACAGACTTCCACCTCAGGTTCGAATGATAAATTAATGAGATCAGTTTTGTTTAAATTTGGTTAACCGAAACCTCAAGAGCTCGATTCGGTCTTTGGTTATCTATTTCTATTCCATCCACTGCAGTGTTTTCTTCTTTGACAGATGACATCGTTTTAACCAAATTCGAAGTTTATGAATCGATTTCGAATGGGTTTTATGGTTGGTTTGTGATTAACCAAGATTTTGACGTAACGCCTTCGGTTCTTATCGACACATTCGAAATTGATTAATTAAATTTGGTAAAACCGTTGGTAGCTGTCGCAGGAGAAAATACCGCAGTTGATCGAATAGAAAGACCTTTTCGGTTAACTGAGCTCGAACCAAACTTCCTATGATGTCAGTAATTTTTCATTCGAACGTGGTTGATCCCAATATGACCAATCTATGAACCAAACAGAAACCAAAGCCATTCGGAATTGCTTTTGGTTAACCACTAACGTACCATAAAAGCCATCCCAACTTTTTTTAATTCAATAGCCCATACAGGTACTAGACACTATATCTATTACCTACACATTCTTTTCTAAAAAACTGAACCAAATATACAGGGTGTCTCACTTTTTTTCCAGCAAAAATTTTTTTAAGATAGTAAATGTCACAAATGAACAAAAAATTTCCCATAAACTAATATTTTTTTCGACTCCTTAAGAAGTTACAGCAATTTAAAAATTTCAACATTTTAAAGATTTTTTGAGACACTCTGTATAATTTTTCTTTCTTATCATGATTTTGTCTTTCCCAACTTGCCTTTTTGAACAAAATCCAAAGCATACTTGATTTAAATTTAAAAAATTGAAATTTATACAGGGTGTCCCAAAAAATAATTATTATTTTGAAATTTTAAAATTGCTGTAACTTCTTAAGGAGTCGAAAAAAAGTATTAGTTCATAGGAAATTTTTTGTTCAGAATGACATTTACTATCTAAAAAATTTTTTTGCTGGAAAAAAAGTGAGACACCCTGTATAAAAAACTAAATAAGTTGCTCATTAGTGGGTAGACATTCTTGAAATGAAGGGACTAGAATTTTCAGGAGAAAAAATAAGTAAAAAATGTATAAATGTATAGGTGTAATAAATTTAAGAATTGATAGCCTGGATCAAAAGTTAGGATTTTATTTAAAAAGTCAAATAATATGAGTTTGAGATTCGATTATTCTAAATTTTGCAGTTTTCTCAATTTATTCGTGAAAATATTACGTGAGAAAGAGTATTAGAAGTTTGGAGAGAAGTTTGCGCGTGTTAAAACATTCAAGGTGTCCAAGTCCAAAGTATCGATTGTCCTCATTCCGAACTGCACCACCAGCAACAAAATTCGCTGTATTGAGCGAATATCTCGCCTTGTCCTGATCTGGTTTCCAAACAGGATTATATAATACCAACCTTGACCTCCCCCTCCCCGGAACAGGACCACCTCGTACACGCGCCCATCTTTATTTAAATTACCACCGGTATTCGATGTGTTCGTTGGAGTTTGTTATTAATTTTTCTCATATGTTGTTTTTTGTTTTTTTTTCAGTTGGACATGACAGCAAAATTGCTCTCGTGATAGATTCTCTATTTTCCCTTTTATTACACCCAAATACAGAAAATCAATTGTAATTAGTTCAACTCTTATTGATTTCATTACATGTTAGCTCCACTTTTTTCACAAAAACCTACATATTGCTAATATGTCGAAATTTATCGAGAATGACTTAATAATTTATTCAAAATTTTGGAAAGTAATCCCATATAAACTACTAATTACCAATGTAAGGTACAAAAACAATTGTTTAAAGTTACCAAATCCAGGGAATTCCAGGTTACTGGAAATTTGAATTTTTAGTATTAAAAAAATAGATCTCTTCAAATTTTGAAAGATCTTTTGGTATCAGGTAAATATAGTAAAGTATAAATATGACAAAATCCAACAAATTCTCATGTGGTGGTATCCTTTATTCTTTCAATGTTACTACCATTCTTTTAGTGATTTAACTATATTGACTACTAAATTCTGATTTCATCATTTAAAGAATTTCAGAAAATCTTGGTTTTTAGTTTAAATAAAAAAAATCAATTTCTTAATATGGTTTTTTGTTCTCTTCTCCAGTAAATTGATGAAATTTTTATGAGAAGAGACCGAAAACACTTTAAAAATATAATTTTTCGATATAAAAGGCGATTTAAACTAAGCGATTTTTCCTCTTGCGGCTGGGTGTGGAACTAATAAAATGATGTAATAAGTAGTAAGGAGGTTATGTCGCTGGACGGTAACCTACTATTGACGTCATCGTAAAGTTGTTGCATAATTGGAATTGCCGATTGCATGAAAATTAAAATAATTAGAAAAACCCAAATAAAGTAAATAAAACTAGCTGTATTAGTATTAACAATTCAGAGAATTTAATAATAAGTAGAAAATTATTGTGGAAAATCCTTTAAATTACATAATCCGATATTTCCTTTAACTGATTAATTAACGTAATGTCAACAACAAAACACTTGTGTGGTCATTCCTGTGCATAAATGCAAATTAATGTTTAATTTTACTTTTAAAATAACTTTAGTGTAAAAACCCGTTAATCATAAAAGATACATTAAATTATAAAAATTAACGGTGCTTTATCAGTAAATTTTTAGCACCGATTGAATTATAATATACAGGGTGTCCCATTTGACGTTAGACTGTATGGGTATCTTTGTTATTATTGGAGATAGAAAGTCGGTTAAATGGACAAAGTAGTAAAGATTTTTTCGAATATTAATAATTCATTTACAAAAAATTTGAATATCGCATCGTTCCAACGCTATCTTGAAAAAACAAGAAAATTTGACTTTTAAAAATGGCTATAACTTCTTTATTTTCGGTGGTACCAAAAAAGTTTTTTGACATAATACAGACAATATTTTGTGTACAATGCAGTAAAACAAATGAATATTTTTTTTCGCTAACGGATTGACCGGAAATGAACCAAACTTATTTTTTTCTTATAGCAGCCATATTGGATTTATACATATTAGGAATCAGTATTTTTTTCTGAGTAATTTGGTATACCATATGTCATATTTAAAAAAAAAATTAAAATTATTTGATTTTACAAACTAACATTGGACTTTAAGAGATGTAAATTGTCAATAACATAATAATATTAAATGTAAAATAAATCTTAACACATGTATTCACAGTTTTCATCTATTCAAGGCCATTTTTGGTTAGTAAAATAAAATTATTTCTATTTTTCTTAAAATATTACATATGATATATCAAATTACTCAGAAAAATACACTAATTCCGAATATGTGTAAATCCAATATGGCTGCCATAAGAAAAAAATAAGTTTGGTTCATTTCCGGTCAATTCGTTGGCGAAAAAAAATATTCATTTGTTTTTCTGTATTGTACACAAAAAATTGTCTATATTATGTCAAAAAACTTTTTTGGTAACACAGAAAATAAAGAAGTTATAGCTATATTTTAAATATCGCATTTTCTTGTTTTTTCAAGATAGCGTTGGTACGATGCGATATTCAAATTTTTTGTAAATGAATTATTAATATTTGGAAAAATCTCTACTACTTTGTCTATTTAACCGACTTTCTATCTCCAATAATAACAAAGATACCCATACAATCCAACATCAAATGGGACACTCTGTATACCTTATACATAAAACTATTGTAATAGTTATTTAACCAACGAGTTGGTTAAAAGGGGCTATTAATAATCGAGAAATTTTAAAGCACGAGCGAAACGCGAGTGCGTTAATTTTCGAGATTATTAATCGCTTTTTAACCTACGAGTTGGTTACAATATTTTTTCGTTGATCGTGCATGTGATTAACTAAAAAAAACTATCATTTTTACAAGACTTTTTCGAAATGTCACAATTAAAAAATACGAACTCGATCGATCATAACCGAAGTCTAATTAAACGAACGGGGTTGTCTACTATAAGAGAGTTCTATAGTCAATTAATGATGACTTGATGTGTACATAACCTCACATTTATAAAATAAATATAAAATATATTGGCGTACCAATTATTGGAAGTGTATTTAAAATTAAAGGAATTTATTTTATTTATAATTTTAATTAGGTTAAAACAAATTAAATTAACTTTATATTCACAATTGTAGTATACTTCGTAGAAAAATTCGTTAGAAACGTCATCAACAGAGGGCACCTCCAAAATCATTCATTAAACAAAAATCATGCATTAATAGGGGTCATTAATGGATGATTTTGTATACATTAAAAATACTCCTTAATAAACGATCAACGAAAAACATAAATAATATACAGGGTGTTTAAAAAGTCGCGGACACGATCCACGGTACGTTGTTCCGAAGCAATCGTTAACAAGGGTAAAATAATTAAAAAAATATTTGGATAGAAATTCCGAAGTTATTGGCATATTTTAAAGAAGTAAACTTGACAACATTGTTTTCAAAGTACACTTTGAAGACACCATTTACCTCTTAATATTTAATTTAAAATTATGATTACAAACTAATAAAGATGATAAAGTTGAAATTTACTTGACATTTTTTAAAAGTGCAAAAATTAATTAATCAAAATATAGACCATTTTATTATTAGTAATTTTTATTTAAAACAAGTAAAAAATTTAAATTTTAAGTAATGTTCGAATTTATTTTTATCAGATTAAAGTTCCAGGAAACCAAGAAATAATTGTAATATTTTTACATTGTTACCATATGTCATTTTTGTCAATTTTATGGTAAACTATAAATTTTAAAATACAAACATCTTTACATTTTTGTTGAGAAATGCAATAACAACATATTTTTTTGTACTATAAAGAGCAAAAATAACTAAAAATATACAAATAAATTTTTTAACTTTGAGCACTCATATCTTGAATAAAATATGCTAGAAGGATTTTCTGAATATTTTTCCCTTGTCTAAAAAGTGCTTCTTAACAATGTAGCGTGGAGCGTGTTCGCGACTTTTTAAGCACCCTGTATATTTTATAACGTCAAAAAAATCTCCAAGGTCTTTCAATCGGTGTACTTTCATTTAATTCTAATGTTTTATGTTATATCGCATAAGAAAAAGCATTTTAAAAATTCTAAAAATTAATTTCTCAAAAACGGCCGAATGAATTTCATAATTTACAATTTATTTTACTTATGTCAATTATTTAAGAGCAGTTTTATTAGATTTTATTAAAAAAATAAATTCAAATTTTATTTTGAAAGTTCAGAAAAGAAAATTTTTGTCAGTAACATACTTGGAACTTACCAATGTATAAAAATAAATATATAAAAATAGGTTGTTACATTAAAAATTAGAAAGTTGATGTCATTTCTAGTTAAAGCGGAAGTGAAATTGAAATTTTTTTTAGTTCAATAAATGCGTTTTCTTATACTATATAACGTACTAAAATTTTAAATTTGTATTTTCATAAATAAAGAAAGTAGAGGGGTGGCCCTAGTTTCGTGAACACTCGGTATACTATGATTTTGAAAATTTAGAAATTCCAGATACGTTTATAGATCTTTAAAAGTAACAGAGAGATACAAAAAAAATTTTATTTTGGTTTTTATTTTTTTAATAAGTTTTTATCAAAAAAAATTTAAAAAAAGGAAAATATAAATTGGGAGAAAAAATTAAAAATTGAACAAATGATTTTCTTACGAGTCATCCAAAATTTTATAAATTTTTTATTCAAAAAAAAATACCAAATTAGAACGTTAGGACAATTTTTCAAGTAGATTTCCTGAAAATCTTATTCATTCATATTCGAGTAGCCTCTTGAATTGAATTTATCTTATCAAATTATTTAAAAAGAAATGCAAACAATTTATATCAAGTACCACAACTAAAATATCTAACCGATTTCTTACTTATTATAAAATATTTTTATATTTTTTGTACTTGAACAAGAAACTAAAAAATGCACTTGAAGCATGTACAATAATGTAGATACTAAGTATGGCACGTTCTTATCATTAATTATTAAAAGTTATGGCAAATTTCAAAAACGTCGGCATTTGTAGAAAATATAAAAACGATAAAGTAATTTGCTGCTTTTAAACTGGTGAATTTTTTAAATTATCTTATCTTATCGCGTTTATACAGCAAACTTGGCCGAAATTAAATAAATACCGTTTAGCACATTTTAAATTGTTCCCAAAAAATAATTTACACATTTACCTATATAAAACAAAACATAAAACTAAATTATGAAGCGTTAGTTGAGATAACGGAAATACCGCAGCGTTGCCAGATATGTTACGTCACACTGTATTAAAAATCGTAGCTCTAATACAGAGTGTTCCGTTCGTGGCTCACCAAACGTCAGGGGTTTATTCAACGAAAAACAAAAAAGCTTTTATTACTAGAAAGGTAAAACGATCCTCTTTCAATTTTAGATTTAAATTAGACATTTATCTGATTTTTTCTCAGTGAATTCAGGTTTTCATTTCAGCAATTCATTATTAACAACTCACCTTTTAACATCGTTTACTAATATAGATAAAATAAAAATAAATTTTCCTAGTGCAAAACCTTATGCAATAATAATAAAAAGGTGATAATCAAGAGGAAAAAAATAGGCGATAGATGCATAATTACTGTTTGCATAATGCCATAATAAACAAGGAGCGGCTATGAATAGACCTTTAGCAAACCACGTTTTGTGTGGCCTTCGGCATTACGTCATCACGATTGCATTGAAAAACCATCTTCTCCACGAAACTAACCGACAAAGCATCAAAGGAATATCTATCTTTTAATTACAACCATTTATATTTCATGAAATTTCAACTTAATTAAACAAATTTGGAAGCCTCTGCAAATTGAAAATTTAAACAACATCTTAATATTATATTTACTTTACAAAGTAGAAAGTGGGGAATGAAGAAATTCCTGAAACAACAATTCTAAAGTGTACCATAGAAGATTTTTAAGATGCGGAATAGAGTAGAATTGATGGCGATGCATTTTTTCTCACTTCTACTTGTACAACACCTCTACGAAAGAGAGATAACAAATGTATCACCATGACCTAACCTAAACAATAACACCATTTTTAGAAATATTTTTTTTTACAAATTTTCTTCCTAAAAAATTTGGTTGATATTTTTTTATTTATTCATATCTAAATTCCTATTCAACATCATTAATTTGTAATTACTAATATTGTTTATTAGTCTAAATTGTGTAGTTTTGAAATGTGGACGGTTAGAAATTTTGGTAGTGTTTAAACGACATGCTTGCTTAGACGTTCCCCTAACCATAATCCGATGGGCCAATAAGAAGAACCCATTTAGGTCCCCCGACACTCCCAAACTTTCCATGGCAACAAGGCCCGTCTTTTACTTCCTGTCACCGTTAGCTTTGGCTTAGATAAAACCGCAAAAACCGTTATGATTGCACGAATCGACTTTATTCAACTGCATAATTTATTTTTAAATTCCTTTAAACATCATTCACTTTTATCGTTTGTTTGTTTTCATTTTAAAAATTCTTACACACAGGATACTTAATTTTTGATAATTATGATCTTAGGAGACATTTTAGTCACTTTTGAATATAAATTTAAATATTAGGTTTTCCTAATTTGGCATCTAGTATTAAAAGTAAAAAGAACAAAAATTTAAACTTTCAAAAAAATATTCCTCTTTTAAAAAATGTTTCCTCCTCCACATCACTCCTGTTCTTGAAACGATATCCCATTTAGAACTTGTGCTTACAATAATGTATACTTAAATTTCAGTTGTTTTCATTAGTAAATCGATTTCAATTTGTTCTTCATACTTGATACATGTCTGAATAGCAATCTCATGGAAACAGAAAATTATGTTCAGTAGTATATCTGGAGTAGGTTGTAAAAGAGTTTGGAAGGGCTCTAAAATTTCATAAACAAAAACATCCATCACCACTCTTCAGGATTGAGGTCGTTGCCTAACTACTTTTTACTGGATAATACAAACGAAGAAGAGTTGTTGAGTAGCACTAGATGGAGAAAGCATTGAGAATTTTACAGCCTTGTTTTTATATTTTTGATTTCATAAAAGAAAAAATCTTCTAATTACGTCGAGCATCATAAACCGCCAGAAGAAAATGAACTCCATTATTAAAATAAACTTACAGTCATTTTAATCTCTCAAACAGTGGCGTACCCAGGAATTTCGCTCAGCAAGGTACAGATTCTAAAAAGACGCCCAAGTGGAGGCCAATCTTCTTTCGTCGTTATTTGAGATTCAAAATACATATACCTACTGAGTATACAGGGTGTCCCATTTGACGTTGGACGCATCGTTTCAAAGCTATCTTGAAAAAAAAAGAAAATGCAATTTTTAAAATATGACTATAACTCTTTTATTTTCTGTGGTACCAAAAAAGTTTTTCGACATAATATAGACAATTTTTTGTGTACAATGCAGTAAAACAAATGAATATTTTTTTTCGCTAACGGATTGACCGGAAATGAACCAAACTTATTTTTTTCTTATGGCAGCCATATTTGATTTACACATATTCGGAATCAGTATTTTTTTCTGAGTAATTTGGTATACCATATGTCATATTAAGAAAAAAATAAAATTATTTGATTTTACAAACTAACAGATGTAAATTGTCAATAACATAAAAAAGTAACTATTAAAAATATTAAATGTAAAATAAATCTTAACACATATGTATTGACAGTTTACATCTATTCAAGGCCATTTTTGGTAAGTAAAATAAAATTATTTCTATTATTCTTAAAATATTACATACGATATACCAAATTACTCAGAAAAATGCACTGATTTCGAATATGTGTAAATCAAATATAGCTGCCATAAGAAAAAAATAAGTTTGATTCATTTCCGGTCAATCTGTTGGCGAAAAAAAATAGTCATTTGTTTTACTGCATTGTATACAAAAAAGTGCCTGTATAATGTCAAAAAACTTTTTTGGTACCACAGAAAGTAACGAAGTTATAGCCATATTTTGAAAATCGCATTTTCTTGTTTTTTCAAGATGGCGTTGGAACGATGCGATATTCAATTTTTTTGTAAATGAATTATTAATATTCGAAAAAATCTCTACCACTTTGTCCATTTAACGGACTTTCTATCTCCAATAATAACAAAGATACTCATACAGTCCAACATCAAATGGGACACCCTGTATAACATCCAAATTTATTATAGAAGTAATTTTTTTTTAAATACCAACATTTTTTAGAATTATAAGTGTTATAACGAGATTTAAAAATGTGGCTTTGATAAATAATTCTTAAAAAAAATAAGGATGTATACAGGGTGTTTCATAATTCGACCGACAATAGTTAACTGGGGATAGTAGAGCTAAAAATTTTCCAGTATTCTGGACTAAAAATTTCCTGTGAACTAATAGGTACTCTTTATGAAGTTACACTATTTTTAAAATTGCAAAATATTCATGATTTTTGTAGAACCAATATAATTTTTTTTTTATAATTTTCTAAATCCATTCTCTGAAGTTTGGTAAAATTAACTTAAGCCAGAACTACTCAGTTTTAGTCATATTTTTTTATTTCATTACATATTTTTGCTTTTTTTATTATATCATTTCAATCATAAACTACAAAAATATACTGTTAATTTTTTTGTTACATGATTTTTGGAACAATTTTTCAAACTTTAAATTTCAATTTCTATAAAAATCGTTGAATTTGATCTAAACCCTTTTTAACAAACTTCAGAGAAATATAATTTTTTTAATTTATTCTATAGCCAATTGCTGTTTTCGAACAATAAAAAAATGGTAATAAAATATAATTTATACAGGGTGTCCTACAAAAATTTTAAAAACTTTAAGGAAGCGAAAAAATATCTATCAAATTTTGCTGAATAATGGTGAGATACCCTGCATATATTTTTATTTTCTAATTTAAAAAATATTTAATGCAAAAAAGGTGCTTTAAACTGGATTTGAGCGTCAGGGGGTGAAAATAACCCTCTGAATCCCCCCTCCTGGCTACGCCACTGCTCTCAAATCATCTCGTTTTTTAAATAACTTTACAGCTTTTGCTTTCCCTTTATTTAATAGTGCAGTAAATTCCTGAAAAAATAAAATGTGTCTGTTACTGTTAATAAATGTGTAAACACTTTTTGAAGAAAATATTTTTGTTTCGAGTTTTCTGATTTTGAAAAATAAATTATCCGTATTATCGTTAGTAACATTTAAGCCTAAATCACGTTGATTTTGGCAATTTTTTTGAGACATGAATGTTACCAGACCTGGACAAAATACTCAAGAAAAGTACTTAAGTATTCAGTACTAGGGCAAAATACTTTAAGTATTAAGTATCAGTAATTAAATTTGAAAATACTTAAGTACTTAAAGTACTTACATTCTTTCTTATTATCAATTTTTATAAAACAATTATGGTTTTGATTTTGTCTTTGCCAACTTGTTTTTTTTAACATTATTGTCAATTTTTGAACTAAGAATGGACCATTTTAAATTTTTCTTGATGAAATTAATCTATCGGATTGGCTTAAAGATAAAGACCAAATCCAAAAAATTTAATAAAAAAATCAAAATAAAATGAAATTTATACAGGGTATCCCAAAAAAATTCATTAAAATTTTGAAATTATAAAATTGCTATAACTTTTAATAATACGTAGATTTTAATTCTTAGTTCTTAGATATTCTAAAAGTTGTCGTACATGAGGAGTACTTAATATACTGAAAAGTACTTAAAATACCGAACAGTATTTAAAATACTGAAAAGTACTTAAAATACTTTAAAAAATACTTAAAGTACAAGTACTTTTACAAAAATATTTTAAGTATAAGAACTCAGTACCTGGGTTTAAAAGTACTTAAGTAAAGTACTGAAAGTAATTTAAAGTACTGAAAGTAGAATTTCAAATACTTTAAGTATCAGTACGTCCAGCTCTGAATGTTACTTATTCAAATTTTCTTCTTTTTATAAGAAAGAACTTTAGTAGATGTAGAAATTTTGGATGATCTAGAAACGTAACCAAAATTTAGAACGATATGAATTTCGTTCGACTCAAATATATTCAAAATTTAGAAATATATTTTAATCATTATCTTTATAAAATTGTTGGTGGAAGTGCGAAATGACTCATAAATTGTCTCTGAAGTAGATATTGCCTAAATTTTCGGTTTTTATTTCAACTTCCTCTAATACGTAAATATCCAAAAGTTAGTCTGCATATTCCACGCATCTTTTGTCGTCAGGTATTCACTTAATCCTCTACTTTCCAATTTCAGAACTATCACTAAAAACTTTACCTCCCAGCGTAGTTTCATGAAAAAGAAAACATTGATCATAGGAAGCCATTTTAAAAGAAATTTAATCTTTTTATAGGAAATTTCACGAACTATGGTATAAATTTTATAATAAATATTTTCGAAAAACATTATTTATTACTATAAAATATAAGTTCTTGGGTTGAGGACAAAAAATGCAAATAAAAACAATAAATAATTTGTAATTTTTTTTAGCTTGATAAAGGGTTAAAATTAACCCGAAACTTGTTGCGAAATAAAAGTTTATTGTTTTTATTTGCATTTTTTGTCCTCAACCCAAGAACTTATATTTTATAATACATTATAAGGACAAGATTCTTCTGTTATTATTTATTACACCCGAAAATTGAGCTTTCTGGAATTTTTCGGCACATTGTCTAAAATTTTGTTTAATTTGACTATACTATTTCTTTCCATCGTTAGAACAAAGAACAATATAGTACATTCTTTAAAGATACGTTCCAAATATTTTCTACAAATAAAAAACAATTAAATTTGATAATTTTCTAGAAACATCAAAAGCTAAATTTTAATTGGCGATACAAATTAATTTATCGCACTAAAAATGATTTCAGAAGTAGGTCACCGCAAAGTGACAACCTGATGGCAACTAACCTACTTTTGACGTTATCCCATCAGTTCCGCTTTCGGCCGCAAGAGGGAAGATCGCTTAGCTTCCAATTGTTTTTTCTGTCTAATAAAAAATTATGAAGTGGTAATCACTATGATTTTTTGAGCTGTTGGAACGTAGCTATTGTTGCTAAATATTTTAGTAACGAAATATTATTCGAGTATTAAATGAATCCACTCACATGTTTTTAATTTATTTTAATTAATCCCATTTAATTAAAAGTCAATTTAATAATTAAAGCAATTATAAAAATTTGAGATGATCAAGTTACGTGGTTATTAGAAGCTGAAAGTAGGCCAAAAAGCATGTTGACATACTTTACATCTGGGAATTTATTACTTAATTTCGTCTAGAAATGCACGCAGCCGCGATAACAACATTTGTTGATTGCGAAACGGCCAGCGTCTTAATTTATTTTTAATGGCCACTGGCCCGATTTTCCCATGCCCCAACTTGTTTTTTTTCGCATTTCCTAATTAAACCTTTTTTATTCCTCCTAACGAAATTGTGCGTACTAATCGCCCACATATTTTTAAAGGTTAAAATTGCGTATGACGAGTGTTTGTTTGGGCGTATGTATTACCTATAATATGTAGGAAGGACGAAACGATTTTCTCGTTGTTTGAGGATAAATTATGCAATTCATACAATCTTGCGTTGCGTGCACTTAAGGACGTTTGACACAAATTGCTAGAGTTAATTGTATAAATTATTCTCATAAAAAATGCTGCTTTTAAACAATAGATAATAAAAGTTACTTAAATATTTACTTTTTAATTACTACGTTTAAGAGTTTGTGTAAAGTCTTAGAAATATGCTTCCATCATAATTGTACGAATTATATAACAGCAAGTGTATTTATTTAACCTATTGGCTGAATTGCTATTGTATTCGTTATCATTTCCACGGAATATTCCATTCGCGATTCCCTAAACAAACTATAATTTTCAAGGTGACCAAAAACACACCTCGTAGTTGCCTCTACTGTGTCTTAACTTGGAGTCTTATTTTTTTATAGAAAACACAAAATGTTTCTTTTGTGAGACACCCTGTATATTTGTCGAAGAAAGATTGGCTGTTCTGTGATGCCTGAGATTCATGTAATTTATCCTGAACAGATACGCTAGTTAAAAAGAACATGCTTGATATGTTCTGGAACTTTTTCCAACTGTTCCGAATAGTTGATAGCCACAAGAAGATATTGAGCCATAGGCTAAAAAATTTTCGAGCCCCGATACTCAAAATACTAATGTAATAATTTTATTTAAGTTTACCAACGGTATTCCTTCTTGGTACTTATTTTTTTAATTTTTATAAAGTTGTTTCATTTGAAATTATGTCTTCTGCTGAACCTTCATTAAAAAATTGTTTCCTCTTGCGACTTTTTAAAATCTCATCTTTGTACAGGGTGTCCCATAATATGTGGGATCCACTTCTAGGGTGGGTAGTAGATGTTAAGAGAAAAATGAAAGTTGATATAAACTTATGTTCAATTTCACCTCATAAGGGAGCTATTACAGTTCTTTAGAGGTGTTGTTAAAAAGTAGGTTTTTCTTCTGTTTATTTCTATTTATTGAAGTACAAATTAACAGATTTTGGTATGAATCATAATACAGTTAGGATACGTTTTCCTGATTTTTTTCAATTTCTCAAACAGTTTTGGGTACAAGGTACAATAAAATAAAATAATCCATGGCTAACATTTAAATTGTGTTGACCATCAATAAAATGCATTTTCTTCGAAAACGGCGCATTCTACCGACTTTAAATAGGAGTACCTTTTTTGTTAAAAATTAAATGGGGAACATTAATTTGAAGAAAAAATGTTGTAAAAGTTAACTACAAAAAAGTTATCACAATTTTTAACCTCAACTCTCCCCGAATGTACCCTTTCAAAGAAAGTAAAAAAATTGAAAAAATTCACAAAAATGTATCCTAGGTGTATTATGATTCACACCAAATTTCAAATCTCCACTCCAATTTGTTTTGCTATAAACGAGGAAAAACCTATATTTTAACAACACATTTCAAGTGCCTTTATGAGGCGAAATTGGACATAAATTTATATGAAATTTTCTTATTCTTTTGACATCTATCTAGAAGTGGGTCCCACATATTATGGGACACCCTGTACATAGAACAATTTGGCTGCATTTTTGCCTTCAATTTCTTGGAACTGTTCTCTAAATTTTTTCACAAATTTGATTTCAATACCTTGCAGATTTCCTGGTGAAGTTTATTCTTTTTAAAATGTTGTCAAATTATTGTCATGAGGGGAAATTCCAATGTATCCATTTACCTACGTATTAAATCTTTAGCTTTTGTTGTGGTGTAATTGCAAATTTTTAGTACACTTGACGTGGACTCGGAAAAAAAGTTGTATACACATTCTATATTTTCCAAAGATCTTTGGAGTTTTCGGTTCGGTACTAAAGTGGAAATTTACATACTTTCACCTCTGGTTCTGGTTTGAATATGAATACCTGCAATTTTCAAAACTTTTATCTATTTCTTCAATCGAAACATTTCAAGTGATAATTTTTGTTGTACAAAAGTATATGAATTATTGCCTATTGCCAGTATATCAGAATTGATTCTATGATTTCAGGATTTATGAATTTCTGTCAATACAAACTTCAATTCAATAATATTCACCTTCCACTGTATTGACAATATTATTAATCATGTTTAATTTAACTATTATTGTAATTAGCTTATTCAAAATATTGATTAGTTATTAATAATAAATTTGACGAAATAAAGGACAAAAAACACCATTGTCACTTTAAATATTCTATTAAAGAAAAATAAGTAAATAAAATATGTTTTGAGCTTCTTAAAAGGAAAAGGTTAAAAATATAAAAGCTGTAATTGAAAATTTTATTAATAATATTTTTCTACAAATATTTAAGTATAAGATTATAAATTTAATTGTGCAAGAATCGTGCTTCGTGGAGTAATTTCGATAAGGATAAATAATGCGTAGTTAATTGAAATCGATGAAATTATTTAGGTCATAATTCATATCTTAAATCGATTTTCTTGAAAAACTGCATGCGTTTTATCCAAAGCATAAATTTCGTTTTGGATGTCCATAATTTGTGTAAAAATGATTCGGTAACATGTATGTATATTTTTATGTAAGTTCCAGTCTAGTTAAAATACATACATTTTCTCATGTAACCAACGCCAAGCGACCTATTTTGCAACCGGAAATAGAACTTTGTGGTAGTGTGATGCAACTCTTTACAAAATATTTCCAACATCTGCACATTTTTAACATAAAAACGTTACTGTTGATTGTACGTGCTTGCTTTCGAGTTAAATTATTTCCATTCAGCAAATTCTAGAGAGAACATCTACCTATTCGTTTAAATATTTGTATTTAAAAAAATAATACCTACTAGATTTTTTGAAATTCTTTGCACGTTTCTATTTTTCTGGACTTTCTTAAAGGTTAGCATCCAGTTATTTAAAATGGGGACATTGAACGCAATATATCTTCTTGTTGATTTAGTAAATTGGCTCATTGTTTTGATATGCAAATAAAGCAACTGAAGAGCTTTGACTTAATCTCCTCATTCCATCAATGATTAATTAATTATCTACACAAAACGAAAGCAGCGCTCCCAAACTAAAACCACTTAATTATTAATGCAAAGAGGATGTTACAAAAACTTTTTTCTAGTTTACAAATTCAATATTAATACCTTTTATCTTGATAAAAACATGCATTTTATTACTTTTTAAAAATGATATTTTAATAATGTTAGGAACTTCCATTTTTTAGAACTTAGTAAAAGTCTTCAACTTATGAAGTTTTCGTTGCTTTACAAAAAACGTAAAGAAACAAAAGATATGATCAAAAAAAGTTGACGACCCCCCCCCCCCCCCCCATATGTAACGCCCCTGAAAATATTTTTTAAACTTTTATTGGCCGAAAAGGTGTATCCATGTGTGAAAAAACTGTGGATAAAATTTCAAATTAATATCTGTTATAATATTTATTTAATTTACAAAAAAATATTTTTTTTTGAAAATTTTTCAAGTGGTATAACTTTTTAAGAAAGCATTTCCGGGCAATACTTTATAAGTCAAAAATGCTTAGTTTCACCTCCTCTATCACCATAAAAAATTTGTCACCGTTATTCCGAGACACCCTGTATAAACATACTGGAGGAAATCATTGCTAGTTGTAAATTTAATTTATTTCAAATTTAGATTGTTATTATTACTAAACTTTTCTAGATTTTTCAGGTTTAGAGAAGAAATAATGAAAGAAAAAACAACATTTTTTTACCTAAAAATTTTGATTCTATACTTTATTAATAGTTCTTTATTACTAACTGGAATCAATTGAGTAATACAGTCGTTACTCTACAGAACGAAAAATAATAAAAGTATTAATTAATCTTAAAAATTGTTTTTTTTTCTATTTTGGTTCGTTACTATAGATAGTAAAGAACTAAAAGGGGTGCTATAATAATCACTAAATAACCGCTTTCAGCGCCTTACTGAGTAGTAAAATTTATATTTTTAAAGTTATACGAAAATGTCAATCAAAAATGACTAGACTAGTTAAATGCATAATAAATCTTCAATAACTGTTTCTAAACGTCAAAAAATGAGTTAAATTGAATTATCCCCTTGAATTATGATTGTTTAAAGTCATTTTAGATTGATTTTGAGCACCTAAAGTAACTTAAAAGGTAATTTTAAAAATTCTATAGAATAATGACATTATTAAACCTCAGTGATGACAAACGTACTACCAACTAAACCAACATTTAACATTTTAATTTAAAATTGATACTAAAAGTGCAAAATAAAAGAAAAAGTATAAAGAACTCGTTTCATAAGGCTGTTTTCTAAATCGTCGATTAAAACGTTCCCCGCTACGCGGCTCGCATTTTAAACTTGGACTCGTTAGAAAAAACCCGCCTTATGAAACTCGGTAAATTTTAATTGGCAATGGTGCATATCTGGAGAATACCTTATACTTCAAAAACTCTTATAGTGTAATTTGCAATTCTATGCAAATCAGTAAGTCCTTGCAGGAAATATCTGTAAACTAACCATGGAAACCGTCCATTACAACCCATATGTATAATAAACCTTACAGTTTTTCCTGTAAACTCAGGGTTTGGTTTTGTACAGATTTGCACCATTAGTTTCACTACGTATATCCCTTGAAAATAAATGAGTTATTCTGAAAAGTTGTGTTCCAACAGATTTTTTCGGTACGTTTCAAGTGGTTGATTTTGTTTTTCCATTTTTAATTTTTTGTCAATTAGAAATTTTTAAGTTTGTTTGGATGTGGTTAATGGCCATTGTGTTCAAAAATTTGTGTCGCAATTATGCCTATGCAATTATGTCTATTAAGACAGAAAAAACAAATAAATTTTTCTAAAATCTAAATTGGGGTCTTCAAATTTTGAGAGAGGCGAATCTGTTACTACAATTTATTTATTTTGCGAGTTAATACATTTGACAAAAAAACTGAGATGAATTACTACGTCCCTTGATAAAAATGGATAGGTATACAGGGTGGTAATTATTTCGATTTTCACTATTGGTATCTTTTAAAATGGAGGAGATACGAGGTCGGTTAATTTAGAGAAAAGTTGCTCATTTTTATGGCCATTAAAAATCTGAAAAAAAATTAGTATATTTAAATTAGTTGTAAAGTTATTTCAGAAAAACCAAAAAATGTGATTTTGGAAAATAATTTATATTTTCCAAACCATTACTGCTACATCAATGAAATTTAGTACGTTTAAATTGTTGACTATTCTGAGTTAAATGACGTAAAAAGATTTTTTTTTTGGCTTTCTAGATTCAACTTTTTTATTTCTTATGACCGCCATATTGGATTTTTACATCATCAGATAATAAATAATAATACATTTTCAGATTGCAAATTAATTTTAATATGTTCTTTTGGAAAATTTTTAAAATTTAAGAATTTGTATAAAAAACAAACGAAAGCAATGTTTTATGGACAGTTTCTGTGGTTACCACAAAAATATCTCCTCAAAATTGCTCTAATAATAAAGAAAATAATAATAAATAAATAAGAGCATTTTATTTAAACGTGTCTTTATAATATTAAACCAATAAAATGATTAAAGTATTTGCTTTTTTATTATTAGAATTTTGATCAAATTTTAAAGTTTCATTTGAGGCGATATTTTTATGGTAACCATGGTAACTCATGGTCAATCATTTCCAGAAGGATCTTCCAAAATCAACAAAACAAAATCATCAATAATCAAAGTAGAATCAGTGTGTCTAGTAATCACTGTTTTTACATCAACATTTTGATTCCTCATTTGAATCCCATTCATCAGCTCCAATATTATACTGGTGTTTTATAATGGCACAATGAGCAGCTGTTAACACCAATTAACACCACTCATTTTGTTAACTAATGGTGTAATTCTGTGTAAACCTCCAAGTCCTTACAGGAAATATCTGTAGGGTAACCATGGAAACCGTTCATTACAGCCCATTTAAAAAACCTTACAGATTTACACAGAATTGCATTATAATTGTTTAATGACAAATTTCCAATCTCTTTTCCTTACGCACATTTTGTATTTGTTGAATTCAGATAAAACCCGGCATCATGGCAACTTATTCAACAAGCAAGCGATTTTTTCCGTATTCGGAGACAATCGTCCATCTTACAGACTTTCACCTCAAGAGTTATTGATGTTAATTCTTCAGGTTTCGAATAATACAAGGTAAGTAGTCCTCTATCATCATCAGATATTTTTTGAAGAATTGCAACATACCTCATCCATATTAATACCCAAGTGTTTGAAAATAAACACAACCAAAAAGAAAACAAACTTATTTCGAAAATACTAATCATACTTAATTTTTTGATAAAATTATCTATCATAACGACTCTTCCATCTTTGTTTGCTCGACCCGGAACAAACCTGTTTGTGTATAACTTATATTTTCATGTTTTCTTCTATTACTTTAGCATTGTTCATCTTTTTTTTTTCCTCGTATCTACTTTTTCTCTTTTCTTTCTTTCCATAGCAATTTTTTGCTTCATCTTGTAAAATGGTTGTGTATGGTCCTTTCTTCTTTTTCTCTTCAACTAATTTTCATCCAAGTAATTTGTAGTTTCAAAGGTTGTGGTTGAACCACAGCTAACGTTTTTGGTTTTTGATTTGTACCAAATACTATAATAATCAAGACTTGATTATAAAATAAAAACAAGCAAATAAGAAACAAAATTGAAATGATTTAGTTTGAAAAATACTAATACTTAGTTATTTTTTTGATAAAAATTACCTATCTAACGTGGTAATATAAGGAAAACCCATTTTTTGTTGAATCAGAAAACTATTAACAGTAGATGAGTCGGAAATTAAACAAAAAATGCTCATAGAACGGAAAGAAGAATCTCCAAATCTTATTGGGTTAAGATTGTTTTCTAAAATTGGGTCTATACAGGGTGTCCCATTTGGCGTTGGAGATAGAAAGTCGGTTAAATGGACAAAGTAGTAGAGATTTTTTCGAATAATAATAATTCATTTACAAAAAATTTGAATATCGCATCGTTCCAACGCTATCTTGAAAAAACAAGAAAATGCGATTATCAAAATAGGGCTATAACTTCATTATTTTCTGTGGTACCGAAAAATTTTTTTGACATAATACAGACAATTTTTTGTGTACAATGCAGTAAAACAAATGAATATTATTTTTCGCCAACGGATTGACCGGAAATGAACCAAACTTATTTTTGTCTTATGGCAGCCATATTGGATTTACACATATTCGGAATCAGTATTTTTTTCTGAGTAATTTGGTATACCATATGTCATATTTAAAAAAAATAAAATTATTTGATTTTACAAACTAACATTGGACTTTAAGCGATATAAATTGTCAATAACATAAATGTAACTATTTAAAATATTAAATGTAAAATAAATCTTAACACATATGTATTGACAGTTTACATCTATTCAAGGCCATTTTTGGTTAGTACAATAAAATTATTTCTATTTTTGTTAAAATATTACATATGATATATCAAATTACTCAGAAAAATTTACTAATTCCGAATATGTGTAAATCCAATATGGCTGCTATAAGAAAAAAGTAAGTTTGGTTCATTTCCGGTCAATCCGTTAGCGAAAGAAATTATTCATTTGTTTTAGTGCATTGTACATAAAAAATTGTCTGTATTATGTCAAAAAACTTTTTTGGTACCACAGAAAATAAAGAAGTTATAACCATATTTTGAAAATCGCATTTTCTTGTTTTTTTAAGATAGCGTTGGAACGATGCGATATTCAATTTTTTTGTAAATGAATTATTAATGTTCGAAAAAATCTCTACTACTTTGTCCATTTAACTGACTTTCTATCTCTAATAATAACAAAGATACCCATACACTCCAACGTCAAATGGGACACCCTGTATACCATTTCAAAATGTTGAATACTAAATTTTAAGACGTTTTTCTGCAAAATTCTTCCACGAAACTCTCGATATGATAATCTTGAAATTTTTTTCACAAATTCCTACAAAGTCCAAAAAAAAACATTTAATTTTATATGTTGCATTTTTTTTCTATGAGCAAAATATAGACTTGAACCTTGCAAATTTATCCATCCAAATAGCAAAATAAAATGTTCCTAATAAAAATTGTTTAGATTGCAAAGGAGCAGAAAATTGTGATAATTATTTTGTCACCTCAAGGATTTTTTCATGGTTACTTACTCTAAACCCTCAAATTTTAATTTCAAAAATATTTTATCAATTTTATGATTGAATGAAAACAAACAATTCATAAACAACTCCTACAACATTTAAATGACATGACAAAATTTCACAACATATTATAAAAGATAAAATAAACTTGAGAACAATAAAATAAATTTTATGACCTAAAATTTATTAAAAATTTTTTTTAACCATAAATTGAAAAAAAATATAACTTATGAGATATCATTGCATTCAGAAAATTGTGTAGATTGATATTAAAAAATATTGGGATATTTTAAGTTTATCTCAGTCACGTGATGTAGAAAAACAAAAGCAAAATCACATATAAATGTAATTTTTTGATAAAACCAACATTATAAACGTTATACAGGATTTTTCCTGCATCTTAAAGATTTTAGGTTGGATGCCCTGATTCAAACTTAAATATTACTAAATAAATAACAATTTTTTTCCCTGCAATTTCCGCCATGTTCACCAATTTAAACTTGAAATAATGATTTTGAGATAAGAGCGTTTAGTTTTTAGGTGACATTTTTTATTGCAGCCTAAAATCCCCTAAATATTAAAAATCTAGGTCAAGAGTCTTGAAATTGGTGATAGTAATTTAAATTTCCAGAGCAATTTTGGGCCAATCAATAAAAGATTCGACGCAGATTTCTCAAGCAAAAAAATTTTCATCAAACTAAAGAAAAAAAAAGAAATTTGGTTCTATAAAATATGACGCCATTTTGAAAGAAAAACTTGATAGATAAAGAAAAGCGATTTTTTTTATTTTAAAATTTATCAATTTTCCAAATTCTTTTAAACAGTTTTTTGTGATGAAATGGATTTATGAATCACACTATATAAATCACTGTTTGATTTGAAATTGCACCCCACGCCGTGTATTAAATAAATTGGGTGCGTGATGCGGGGGAAGTTTCGACCAATGAGTAAAATTGGAAAGAAGTTAAGGTCAGATGAAATAAATCCACCCCTATTTCAAGGTCAGATATTCCCGCCTATCAGGAAAGCGAGTCGAGTAGCGCCCTAAACGAAAGCGCCATCGCACCAAACGCTCTCAACTAGCGTTCCATTCGCTAAGCGTCATAGATCATAGAATAATCATAGACGTCCATCCAACGCACAGCATCCATTGTGTAATGTAGTTGATGTAATCTAATGGATTAATAGGAGAGAGAAAAAGACTGACTAAATTGAAAAAACACAGTGAGTCTAGTTCCTCTCCCCTGTTCACCCAGAAGTAGTCTTCTTTGTAATCCATGGAAACGTGGCGCGGAAATTCTGAAACGCACTGTTTATGAAACGCGAAACAGGATATTGCGCATTAACTCCTTACGTCAGCAAAATTATTTCCAAGAACGCGGTTTACAAGCGTCATCCGGTTTTGCCTCACACGATTTTTTTATTGTCACATCATAATGGCCACTTTGAAAATTCTTATTAAATTCACTCGAACCTAACCTAACCGTCGTTACCTTTTACGTTAGTTGCGAAAGCTCGAGAGAATTGAATTAGGTTGTACTTTGATAGAGTTAACAAGATGGCGGCCGCTCGCTCGGTTACAATGCGGAAGTTGCGAAAGTAGGTCGACGCAAAATATACTTGATAAGTACGTTTCGATGCACTGAATGTAGAAATATGCGATGTAAAAGCACTATCGAGTGCGTTGCTGCTCGAAAACTGTGCATTATAAAATTTCTTTTGTTTTATGGAGAGTTTTGTGGTAAGAACTAGCGCGAACGAGAGTTTGATAAAGAATAAGTAACGCGGGGATTTCCGTGGACTAAACAGTTCTGTGGCGGGTGGTGGGGACGCGTTTGCGCGTGCCATTGGTCGATTCTGCCCCCACTCCGTAAAAATACAGTCACCGCGGCGGGAATTAGACTGTGACGCAGCGCGCTGCTTTGTGAGAAAGTGCTCCCCTCTGCGCCCCGCGCGATATTTTATTGCGCGAGAGCGGGTGAGTGAACTGATGTCATCTCTCTCGCACTACGACACGTGGCAGTTCGACGACCTCGCTTACACGTGTAGTATTTTCTGTGCCTGTGCTGCATTGTTGCGCAATGCAATTTGTAATGGAATGCGGTCATAATTCATGCACTGCTTCGTCGATGTATACCCGCAATTTAAAAAGACAATTCCCTGCACCTGTTTGTTGCGAATTGTTCCTCAAATAAAACAATATCCTTTGTCCCAGTTGCCAGTTACGTGTTACGTAATTAAAAACAATCGAGATAGAAAAATTCAACGCGATTACCGATAATAACCCACTTAAATCGAAGGGTGGTTATAAATAAACGCAACGCGAAATTTAAATGGAACAAAGATATTATGGATGGGAATAGGCTCGCTTTTCGCTTTCAAGTATTGATTCAAATTGCTCGTTCTTCTCCGGTCGTTTACGGCCCTCTAAGTAGGTCACCAAGCACATACACGTGTCTCTCTTTTGGCCTTGGCTCACATGTATTGCTCATTATCTAAGAAACTAAAAACGAACCCACATATCGCTTTATATTTTGCGCAATCATGCTCCGTTTTACAGCTCTTCAATAAAAACCTAAAATAATTACAGCTACACACTATTCCCTTCAAAAAAAATCTACTGGAAAATAGAAAAAGTAGCTATTATAATGAATTTATAAGGTGTAATTAACGTTTCGTAATATTAAAGAAATAATAAAATTTAATTGTTTCGGCTCTTAAATTATTTAATGGACAATAGAAATTAATTACAGAATAATTAATTACAAGTAGCGTTTTCAACACAAAGAAATTAATTTCAAATAGTTACGTTAAGTCCTACCAATCTAAGAATCCTGGATTTTATCTTTTTTTCATATTTGAAACGTCATTTTGCAGTTGATCATAGAGTTTTACATTAGTAGCGTTGTACATATAAGAGGCTTTCCATGTAGAAGCTAAACTACTCCGGAGTACTCCAACTAGAATGGTCCGGATTACTCAAGTTTTATTACCATCTGGCATACTTTTATTTTCGTTAAAAACAATTAGTAAACGCGGCACCGCTGCAATAAGCAGCCTAACCTATTAAATTCTTAAAATTTTATTTTCTATATACCGAGGGGTGCACAAAAAACGGCCAACGATGTAGCTTCGTTATTTCTTATCCGATTTTAATAAGTGATATATCAAATTAAATGGTTTAAAGAATACTACTATCAGATAATATGGATTAATTTTATTTTTGAAAAAATATTTTTTTTCGATTGAAAAAATCATTAACAAAAATAATCTAAACTAATTATACCTATAATTTTTTTAATTTAAATTGCTTGTTTTTTTTATTCGAGTTTTCAGTTTTTTATTTTTTTTTTAAGTTTTGTTTTTTTAATTTATTAATAATAAATTAAAAAAATATTAATTAATTAAAAATTATTAATAATAAACTAAAAAACAATTGAATTAAATTAAAAAAAAATTAATAAAAATAAAAAAATTTAAAAAAAAATAATTTGAAAAAAAAAATTTTTTGGTGTAATTGGTTTAGATTATTTTTGTTAATAAAATTTTTTAATCGATAAAAATATATTGCCATTTGTAAAATAAAAGTTGCCTCCACCTCCTATGATATTTTCAAAAATAAAATTAATCTTTTATTATTTGATAGTAATATTTTTCAAACCATTTAATTTGACATATCACTTATTTAAATCGGATAAGAAATAGCGAAATTACATCGTTGGCCGTTTTTTATTTTATAGGTCGATCGTGTTTATTAACAGTATTTAAAAATTGTAATGAGAAAAAACAATTTTTGTGTGAAAAGCTTCGCCCCCCTCCCAAAGGAATAAAATAAAAATGAGAAAATTCTTACTTTAATAATTGAAAGTATGAAATTTTTATTATTTTTTAAGAAGATGCTGCTCGTGCACATCCCCCCCCCCCCATCACGGTTTTTTGCCTTTCAACTCCATCGCCGCCCCTCCCCGTCACTGTTATAAAATTAATAATACCTTATTATTATTGCCGAATTTAACATTAAACAATTGCTTGTAACTCAAGAACAAAGAGTTTTATAAAAAAATAATTTGTACAAAAGTTTACTCAAATTAAACGTCGAATCCGAAAATATAAAAATATACAGGGTGTTGCATTTAAAAAATGAAAGTTAGGCGCCGTATCACTAATAAAACGAACGCCCTGTATATTAAAAATATGTTTAAATAATAGCTCGTTTAAATTAAGTAAACTTTTGTTTAAGCTTTTTTTTAAATTCAATATGGTTCAAAAAATATTAGAGGTTTCCATTTTTTTGGCGGACCCTGTATATTTTCTGTCATTGACTCAAGAGTGGATTGCATGAAAAAGTAAAGGTTAAAAGCAGGTTTAAACTAAAAAATATGGCTGACAGTTATAGTAGTACAAGTTCCATTTAAGCTCAAGTGACAGGTTCTGTCATTTTTTAGTGTAACTTTACCTTGAAGCTTAAGAGAACCTTGTGAAACTTATGGTAAATTGCACTATTGTAACTTAAAATTTAAAGAAGACTTAAATTCAAAATTTGACCGAACCACAATGGAAAATCTATCATCTAAAAATTCCCAGTGTTTTTAAGGTTTAAGGAAACTTACACTAAACAATTGACAGATTCTGTCATTTTTTAGTGCAACTTTCCCTTGAAGCTTAACTGGAAGTTGAAACACTTACAAACGATGGCATCATTGCAATTTAAAATTTAAGGAACACTAAAACTCAAAATTTGGCGGAACCACAATGGAAAACCTGCCAACTAAAAATATTAAATCCTGGTTGCACAGTTGAAACTTAAGCTTCAAGTGACACTAGAAAAATGACAAATTTCCTATTGTATTTTAGTCTTTTTTTTTTAGTTCAAGTGGTATTTGAAGCTTAAGCTCCAAATGTGCAAGTGTTCAGATTCTGTAATTTTTTAGTGTGACTTTCCTTTGAAACTTGACACTTACGACCGATTGCACCATTGTAACTTAAAATTTACATAAGCATCACTTAAATTCCAAATTTGAAAAATCTGTAATTTACAAATTCTAAGTGGTCCTTAAGGATTAATGATGCAAACAGACCTTACACTAAAAAAATTGACAAGTTCTGTAATTTTTTTAGTACCAATGTTCCTTGAAATTTAAATAATACCTGTAACTGTGTCTTAATAGTTTGAATGAGTCAAAAAATAAGAAAAAAAATTGTGGTAAAATTTTCAAATACTCATTTTGAACTTGATGAGTAAACACTTTTGTCCTTGCCCTTAATTACATTTGAGGTTATATGTAAAAAAATCTTGAGAAAAGGATGTTACTAGTGATTTGCATGGTACAAAACCTAAATTTGATGCAATCGGCAACAGTGAAATAAAAAATAAGTATTTGAGTGACATTTTTGAAAAATAAAGTAAGGTTAATTCCAAGTAATATATAAAAATAAAGCTGCTGACAGATATAAGATTAAAATTAACCCAAAAAATTACTACTACAAAGTATATTTGGTTGCCTAGTTTTGGTAACAGTTTTAATTGAATTCCTTGTATAATCACTGTATAAAACAAAATTGTACAACTTGATGAATAGCGTATCAATTGATACCGGAAAGAACAAAACGGGCCTTGAAATTAACTAGAAAATCGGATTATACAGAATTACTGGTTTTACTGTATTTTATAAGACAGTTGTTGGTTGTTGCACTTTTACCCCTCTCTTCATGACGCGTCATTATAAACTTAATAACAGTAAAACTGGAAACTGTATTTACCTTGAATAGAATTTTTACTCCATTAATAAAACGGGTTAATAAGACTATTAGCAATATCTTATTGTTTCAGAATTGCAATTTATGATATATGATATATAAGAAAAACATGTAACTTTATAATTTATTAATCAAATATTCAACTCACCCTCTGCATGATAAAATATGAACTTACAAAAGCAGCAATTGTCAAAATGTATAATAAATTAACAGTTATGAAGTGAAACATATCAAAAGTTCAACGGAAAAACAAAATTTTCATGGATAAATATAGTAATTTACAGAGTGTTCGAAGAATAAAGTAAACGCTTTAAATCGCTTAAAATGGAGGATAGCAAGTGCTTCTCAATAACAAAAATTGCGATTAAAACGTATTTTGGTATACAGGGTGTCCTATTTGACGTTGGAGTGTATGGGTATCCTTGTTATTATTGGAGATAGAAAGTCGGTTAAATGGACAAAGTAGTACAGATATTTTCCAATATTAATAATTCATTTACAAAAGATTTGAATATCGCATCGTTCCAACGCTATCATGAAAAAACAAGAAAATGCGATTTTTAAAATATGACTATAAATTCGTTATTTTCGGTGGTACCAAAAAATTTTTTTGACATAATACAGACAATTTTTTGTGTACAATGCAGTAAAACAAATGAATATTTTTTTTCGCCAACGGATTGACCGGAAATGAACCAAACTTATTTTTTTCTTATGGGAGCCATATTGAATTTACACATATTCGGAATCAGTATTTTTTTCTGAGTAATTTGATATACCATATGTCATATTTAAAAAAAAGTAAAATTATTTGATTTTACAAACTAACATTGGACTTTAAGAAATGTAAATTGTCAATAACATAAATGTAACTATTTAAAATATTAAATGTAAAATAAATCTTAATACATATGTATTGACAGTTTACATCTGTTTAAGGATATTTTTGGTTAGTAAAATAAAATTATTTCTATTTTTCTTAAAATATTACATATGATATATTAAATTACTCAGAAAAATACACTAATTCCGAATATGTGTAAATCCAATATGGCTGCCATAAGAAAAATATAAGTTTGGTTCATTTCCGGTCAATCCGTTGGCGAAAAAAAATATTTATTTGTTTTACTACATTTTACACAAAAAAATGTCTCTATTAAGTCAAAAATTTTTTTTGGTACCACCGAAAATAACGAAGTTATAGCCATATTTTGAATATCGCATTTTCTTGTTTTTTCAAGATAGCGTTGGAACGATGCGATATTCAAATTTTTTGTAAATGAATTATTAATATTCGAAAAAATCTTTGTCTATTTAACCGACTTTCTATCTCCAATAATAACAAAGATACCCATACAGTCCAAATTTGGATGTAATTTGTACATGTAACCAAGTACTATCTTTTTTACTTAAAATTTATTGAGCAATAAATCACGAAATTTTTTAACAAATTCTATTACAAAATTGTAAATATTTATCTGTAAATAATGTTTGTTACTTATTTAGATAATTATTTAACAGTGAAGGACATATAAATTCAGCTTCCTTTTTCAATAATCGGCCTTGGAATAATTATTTTTCTCCTTCAAAGTATAAAATAGGTCATTTGTTCTTTATTCTCAATAAAATTGGTTTTTATAATAAGATGAAACAATAATTCAATTATTAAAATGCACGACAAATCCGAGTTTTTCAATTTTCCCCAAAATCCTATAAATAATTCATACAAGTTTGTTCAAACTTTCTACTTGTTAATTTATTTAATTCCCATCTCAAACTTTCTAATGCCTACTTTTCGCATTGGAACTTGACAACTTCCTTAAAGGTTTCATTAAATTAAACGAAGGAAGAGATTAATTTCAAGAAAAATACTTACTTTTAAATAAGTTTTCTATCGAAGACGAATTAATAATAAAAAAAACCTACTGAAAACGAAACTTTATTCATCCAACTTTAGTACAAGAAAGTTTATATCTTATACAGGTTGTCCCGGATTGAATAATTTCTTAAAAGTTATTTGGTTTTTTGAGACAAAGTAAAATAAGTTTTTTTAAATATCAAGAAGATTATTGGGAATTCATAGATTCCGCTCGCCCTGTGGTGGTAAAAATATGAACTTCTATATTCGGTACTTACTTTTGCGATTTAATGCATTGGTACATGTTTTTTGAGCTTTACTGAAGCTTTAAATAATAAATCTATTTGTATTTTGTTAAATATGTAGTTATCAGATAAAATAATGCATTTTAAACACAATTTTTGACACTGACAAGTACCGAATATCCTCCATTTTTAGCGCCATCTATACGTAGTTAAAATTCCCAATACAGGGTGTTCCGTTCGTGACTCACCAAACGTCGGGATTAAACAAGAAAGATAGACCCTACTTTTTTTGCTTTAGTTTCTGAGCTTGACGTTTTATGAACCACGAATGGAACACCCTGTACATTGTCTATAAAAGTATTCGACAATAATTTTAAAGATTATTGTTATTATACCCAAACCAGAAAATTAGAGACTTTAGGGTTGCCACCCTGCGTTTTACAGCGTTGCCAAATTTGCGAAACATTCTTGAAGAAATTGAATTTCATATTTTTTTAAATAATTAATTAAAATCTAAAATTTCATTAGTCAAAATCGATGACGTTATAACCTATAATTATCTAGAGATACAGCGAACATAAAAGGTAAATGCTTTCAAAAAAAGCCCAAAAACTTTTGACAGCAACACTAATTGTGTGATAAAGATATACAGTGTATAAATGAGAGCAAGTGAGAAGGAATCCCTTGTCAAACAAATGCATGCCAAAAATGCCTTGATTTGTGTCTCAATGTCTTTGTTCAAAATCTGTGTTTCTATGGTTAATTTTTAAAATTTGAATTGGCGAAAAAAATTGTAAGTAATTATGAATTTTTTTTGAGTCTACACCTAGATAAAAAATCATAAAAAAAAACATGTTCGTAGATACAAAAATTCAAGTGACCGTTAAATTCAAAAATTGACAGAAATCAAAAAAATAAAGTGTCACTTGGAGGCTTTAGGAAATGTGGTGCAAGTGGGTTTTAAAATAAGAAAAATAATGATTGTTTGTTATGAAAAAGTGCAAATTTAGAGTCTATGGTAGAAAAAAAAAAATAAACAAAGAAAAAGTAAAATACGTACCCAAGTATAGAGATGTGCGTAGAATTCAGAATTCACTACAATAAAAAGCATCCAGCAGCCACTTAATTTAAAAAAAAAATGAACTGAACTTATAAAAAATTTGAGCAAACAATAAAGAAAGCACCTACTTGTGTACGAATCCGGGTAGTAGCTTCTCTTGCGACGTCACTCGTGCAACTGTTTCGTAAAAGGGGGCCACAGCGAACGACGACCGAGCGAAAAGAAAGAAGTTGATAGCGTTAGCGTTAGCTCGTGCAAAGCAGCAGCAAGCATCGCCATAGCATCGCATCGCATCGATCCGACGCGACGGACGTTTCTTTCAAATAGCACGAACGCAACGCAACGCGCAGCTCCGCGCTCATCCTAATTTTACCACAATTTCAACTCGAACAGCATTCTCACCGTCTAAGCTCACCAACTTTTCACTTGGTGCAAACCGCGCGGGCTCAGAATGGAGGCGATCGTTAATCGATAGATAAAAGCTCACCTTCTAATTGTAAACTAGTTCACGATGCGCACAAAACCCCGCACTTCCTTTTCATATCTCACTAGAATGTGACCGAATACATTTTTTTATCATTACTCTTTATAATAATTGTTTTATTTCTGACCCTCGTACTTTTTATTACCTTAAAGGCCCTTGTAATTTTCTTACCGGAATACCATTTTTTATTATTAACCTAAACTCCTTTCGCTTTTATTACGACGATAACTTTCACTTTATCTTACTGATTGTGAATGTATGTACTAACACATTATTTCATACATTCACTCCAATACATTATTCACAAACATTCAATCTTTAATTTTATTTTACTTTACCGCTATTAAAATTTTGGAATTTTTTGAAAAATTCATCTCTACGCAGGCGCAGAAGATGCGCATTTTTTGTAGCTCAAGAGGATGAAGAAGCAAATTCATTCAATTTACAAGAAACCAGGAATCATCTCTTAACAGTGGGCTAACAATATTTTTGATCATTAAAATTTAGTGAGATCAAATGGGGTACAAATATTTTAAGATTTTTCCTCTCAAAATAAAAATATTTTATCCTTCAAAAAAGGACACGTTTCAACCCTTTATTGAAGTCAAAGTATTTTTTTTTCTTTAAACGTCATTAAAGTACAGTCTTCTGTGACGTTTTACAGGCTTTAAAATGTCACTTTTTATGTTTGTTGTTTCCATAGTCACTTTGTACTGCCTAGGAGTAAAAATTTCTGCTTTGTACTGGCAATGAATAAAAGGACGGAGTAGAAACGAATATTAGGCAACCCAAAATACAGGGTGTCTCAGACCACCCGTCCACCCCTTTTATTTTGAGAACGCCTTGTCGTCCCAGGCTGAAATAAAAAAATTATTACCAAAGCAAACTCGAAGAATCCATTGGTGCACTTATTTTTTTTCCGGAACAATCCGGAAGTACCCGGAACCGGAAGTAACTTTCGATTTTTAAATAGCAACATAGGTCGAGTATGGTATCGTTTGAAAGGTCTTTTAAAAAGATACAACTTTTATTAAAATATTTTTGTAATATCTTGCATAATTAACAAATTAAACGAAAAAAAATATGCAAACAAGTGACCATTGGTTTTTTAAATTATTGAAAAATTAAATCGTTACCATCATCCGCAAATGGGCAAGAGAGAGATTTTTTTAAATTGAAACTCTTTTTTGCGTTTATAGCTTTATTAGTTAAAAATAATCAACTTTTTTTAATTTTTTGAATTAAGGTAAATACATAACCTAAAAAAGTTGATTATTTTTAACAAGCGAAGCAAAAAATACATGTTTCCATTTAAAAAATCATAATTGCCTCTACCCTTACCCATTGAGGATAATGGTAGTGTTTTAATTTTTCCATAATTTAAAAAACCATTTGTCACTTGTTTGCTTTTGTTTTTCGTTTAATTTGTTAATTATGAAAGATATTAAAAAAATATTTTAATAAAAGTTGTTTCTTTTTAAAATATCTTTCAAACGATACCATACTCGACCTATGTTGCCATTTAAAAATCCAAAGTTACTTCCGGTTCCGGGCACTTCCGGATTATTCCTGAAAAAAAATAAGTGCACCAATACATTCTTCGGATTTGCTTTGGTAATAATTTTTTTTATTTCAGCCATGTACGACAAGGCGTTCTCAAAATAAAAGGGGTGGACGGGTGGTCTGAGACACCCTGTATACAGGGTGTCCCATTTGACGTTCGACTGTATGGGTATATTTGTTATTATTGGAGATAGAAAGTCGGTTAAATGGACAAAATAGTAGACATTTCTTCGAATATTAATAATTCATTTACAAAAAATTTGAATATCGCATCGTTCCAACGCTGTCTTGAAAAAACAAGAAAATGCGATTTTTAAAATATGGCTATAACTTCTTTATTTTCTGTGGTACCAAAAAAGTTTTTTGACATAATACAGACAATTTTTTGTGTACAATGCAGTAAAACAAATGAATATTTTTTTTCGCCAACGGATTGACCGGAAATGAACCAAACTTATTTTTTTCTTATTGCAGCCATATTGGATTTACACATATTCGGAATCAATATTTTTTCTGAGTAATTTGGTATACCACATGTCATATTTAAAAAAAAATAAAATTATTTGATTTTACATACTAACATTGGACTTTAAGAGATGTAAATTGTCAATACACATAAATGTAACTATTTAAAATATTAAATGTAAAATAAATCTTAACGCATATGTATTGACAGTTTACATCTATTCAAGGCTATTTTTGGTTAGGAAAATAAAATTATTTCTATTTTTCTTAAAATATTATATATGATATATCAAATTACTCAGAAAAATACACGAATTGCGAATATGTGTAAATCCAATATGGTAGCCATAAGAAAAAAATAAGTTTGGTTCATTTTCGGTCAATCCGTTGGCGAAAAAAATTATTCATTTGTTTTACTGCATTGTACACAAAAAATTGTCTGTATTATGCCGAAAAACTATTTTGGTACCACCGAAAACAAAGAAGTTATAGCCATATTTTGAAAATCGCATTTTCTTGTTTTTCCAAGATAGCGTTGGAACGATGCGATATTTAAATTTTTTGAAAATGAATTATTAATATTTGAAAAAATCTCTACTACTTTGTCCATTTAACCGACTTTCTATCTCCAATAATAACAAAGATACCCATACACTCCAACGTCAAATGGGACACCCTGTATATTTTTTAGTTTTGAAGTTCCAGAGTTTTGAGCTATTGATCATCGATTTTTGCTACCTATAATGCTAATAACAATTAAATCAATATTCAAAGAGATTTAAAATATCACTAAATCCTACAATAGTAATACAAGAATCGTTTTCAAAATTAAAAAAAAATCAAAAGGTAAAAAGCTAAAAAATATTGTATTATTGTATTATATTATTATGTATGGAATCAAAGCAATCATTCCCAAATGATTAGATAAAAAAAATGAAATTTAGTGAGATCAAATGGAGTTTTGGTACAAATATTTTAAGATGAAAAAAAAATTATCGCTAGAATTTTAGATACAGCGGTCATCTTGAATTTTTTTTAAATACCAACATATGTCATGCAATACATCTTTGGAAACCTAATTTTTAGTCCTACACGACAGTCTATAAAATTATTCTTTAAATCATAAAAAATTAACATTGATAAAATTTTGTTATTCAATTTTAATTTTTTTTTCTGTCAAAATAAAAATATTTTAGCCTTCAAAAAAGGACATGTTTCAATCCTTTATTGAAGTCAAAGTATTTTTTTCTTTAAACGTCATTAAAGTACAGTCTTCTGTGACATTTGACAGGCTTTAAAATGTCATTTTTTATGTTCGTGGATTCTATGTATTGCCTAGGTGTAGAAATTACTACCTTGCACTGACAAGGAATAAAAGGGCGGAGTAGAAATGAGTTTTAGGCAACCTAATATATACACTAACATTGTATTGTGTATTGTGTGTAAATTAAATGTCAAATTTTAAAATTATTTATTATATTACTATTTTAAAAATGTCGATGTTTGAAGAAAAAATGCATGTTTTATTCGGAGTAAAAGAAGTACTTTTACTCCTAATAAAACAATATACTATTATTTTGAAAGAAAAATAATAAATAGGCTAATTTTTATAATTTACGACAGTCCAAAAAAGTTATACATAGTTTAACATGTTCAAGGTCATGGCAATATTTCAAAAAAGTGCGTCATTAAGAATCGTACAACTTTTATTTGAATTTCTTTTTTCAAAAATGCATCATTTCAAAACAAAACGGGCGTTGCCGAACTTTTTGTACACCCTGTTGGTATGGGGTTGCCAAATAAGCGGAGTAGAAATTGTATTTCTACTCTGGAAGTACAAAATATATCCGATTTACGTCAGAAATGCAGGAACATGACCATAAACTCAAAGAAACGTAAAAATGACTTGTTAAAACCTGTCAAGCGTCACAGAAGGCTACACTTTATGAAGAAAAACAATGTATTTTTAGTTTTTTTGTTTATTTTTAATATTTTTTTGACTTCTGTAACTACATTATTATACCTACAAATCATGAAAAAAAATGAGTTTCTTTTTTTTTCTTCACTTACCAAAACATTCTGAAATTAACTTCTTTAATTATCAAAACCTTTACTCCTAATAAAACAATACTATATTCTTTTTTCCTTGTGATTTGTTTAACATTTAAGAAAAACGATTTTTGTATTACTATTTTCTATTTTTACCAATTGAAGAGAATGCTGGTTATACCTTTTTCCTTTTTGGTGATAATATTAAAAATAGAGTTATTTGCAAAAATTCACCCCAAAAAGTTAATGTCTCGGGAACTATTTGAATAATTTTACAAATTACAATTTTATTTGGGCATTGATATTATTTAGAATGAGTTTTTGTAATTTTTATCAACTTGAGATAGGAAAAAGAAGAATTTTAGTTTTTTTTTTAAATTTTCAAAAAGGGGTATCTCAGACATACTTATTTTCTAAAATTGTTTTATACTATAAACGGAAAAGTCGGGTATTGTGTATTTAATGAAACAAGGTTGATGTTATTTCCGGTTTTTATGTTATTTTTACGATTTTTCAAGAGTGATATGGAAAAAAAATTAGTGCACAAAATGTGTTTCCTTGAACCATAGATAATGTCAACCCATGTTATGTTTGTTGTTACATATTGTTGTTGTTAATAAATATTGTTAATTATTAATTATTTTTTTTAACAATATTGGTTAATTTTTCAATAGTTGACAGATAAAATTTAATATATAACAAATTTGTTTAATTTTTTCTTGCTTTGCTAAATGAAGAAAAGAACTAGGGGAGCTCCACATTTTCATGATTTGTAAGGATAATTATACAGGGTGTCCCGAAATTAAGCGGCCAAACTTTAGGAGGCGATTCTACAACTAATTTTAAGAAAAAACTTCCTATAAACATGTGTCCGATTTCGCTTCCTAAGGGAGCTACAGCCCTTTAAATATTGTGACTAAAACTAGGTTTTTTGTCATTTATTTGAAAACGGTTTGTAATAAAGATTTGAAATTTGGTGTGAAGACTAATACGTTTAAGATATAATTTCTCATTTTTTTTCAGATTTTTTGAAAGCTTTCCAAAAATTTCAAAAAATTTCAGAGCTTTCAAAAAATCTGAAAAATTATATCTTAAACGTATTAGTCTTCACACCAAATTTCAAATCTTTATTACCAACCGTTTTCAAATAAATGACAAAAAACCTAGTTTAGGAAGTTTTTTTGTTAAAATCGCCTCCTAAAGTTTGGCCGCTTAATTTCGAGACACTCTGTATATGGTCCATGTTATGAACAAGTCATTACCTTTTCATCGACAAAGACCTTTCATCGATACAGACGTTTCTTCGACATTACCTTTTCACCGACATTAGTAATTCTTCGAAAATGTCGTTTCATCTACCATAGACGATATTGACGATGAGAAGCTTTGACGATGAAACACACTTTTTCATCGACAACCGTTTAATCGATACTTTCATTTCATTGACATAAAAATTCATCGACACTAACTTTTTATCACAAAGGCCTATTTCATCGCCAATATCGACTATGGTCGATGAATTACTAATGTCGATGAAATTGTTTGTCGATGTAAAGGTTATCTCGATGAAACCGTTGTCGGTGAAAAATAAGTACTGTCGATGAAGTAGTTATTTTGGTCTCAGAATATGTGTTATCATTTTGTACAGACCTTTTAGATTTTAGAGACACCAGACACCATGTATACTGTATAAACACAGCAGAAGAGATAATTTTCCAGAGAAGACATATTTTTCTCCAATGACCAAAAATATAGACCTCAAATGTTTGTATCTTTTCTCATGAAAATTATCTAGAAATTTTACCAATCTGGAATTTGAAGAAAACAATTTTTTTAAACTCAGAATCAAAATGGTACTGTTGCCAACTCTAATCCAAAAGGTGCATTCGCTTGTAGTCAGTACAACACTAATTTTTCGGAATCACAATTTCCAATTTTATTTAGTCATACGTAAAACTTGAAAGAACACAAACACGTTACAGGAAAATGCAATAAGCTGATAAGTTTGGCCCTTAAACGTAACTTTAGCCCAAATTTTGGAAAAAGATAATTTGAGCTTCAGAATACTAATTGATAACTTACAGTAGACCAAACCACCTTTTTCCAAAATTTGGCCCAAAGTTACTTTTAAGGGTTTCAGTTTATGGTATGAAATATATTATATTGTAAGTGATAACATCTTAAGCTAGAATCGTGGTTTTGATAAAAAAACGAAGGATAAAAATTGTGAGTGATATAAAAATAAGGGTAAAGGGCACTTTGAGGTGGTTTTATTTGTTTGTAGTAAATTTGTGTTAGAACAAAGGAAAGGGGTTTATGTAGTATTGTAGTAAAGTGACGAAACGTTTGTAGCATCAATATGTGAAAATTTGTGTTTGTGAGGGCCAAGCTATTAATAGGTTAGAATGGGGTCAGTAGGTCAATCAATGCTGTTGGCGTCGTGGCGTCCGCAACGGCCGCACCCCGCACCCGACGCCAACTGGGCCATGCTATTCCATGCTATGTGCTATGCCATGCCATGCCATGCCGCCCTATTGATCCCAACAACGCAACGGGGTCGTTAGTAGCACGTGTATACACTCCACACACCACTCTACTCTTTTACTCTTTCTTTCTGCTTTTACTTCTGGGCCACTCCAGCCCTAGCCCCAGCCCCAGCCCCAGAGCCCACAGAAGAAAATGCGGGATTTATGCGAATTCTTCCCTGATGCACTGCACTGCGGTTACCCCAAAAGATCGCCCCACCAACCCATTAAAACTGGAACGACGCTTCCCAGGGACTTTCTCTTTTATTTCTACAAGAAATTTATCATCCACATCAATTTTCCACAAACTTTAAATTATTTTCCAAAATCAAAAATATCATACGTCTTCTAAATTTTACACTCTTGTTATTTATTCCTTTAAAACATATAGGATGATATGAAAATCAACAATCAAAGTTTTCTTTTAAGGAATTCATTTTACAATAAAACCCGATTTATAACCTGGATAAAGAAAACATAGCATCCTTCAAATGTGTAAATTTTGAACTGTTTTGAAATAAGATACCCTATTTGGGTTCTTTTCACATAACCCATAAAATAGTTGTATACAGGGTGTCCCTGAATAACTGTGACAATTTTTTATGGTGATAAAAAATTTGTCACAGTTATTCAGGTACACCCAGAAAAATACAATACCCAGTGGCGCGTTACCATATAGGCAAAATAGGCAATTGCCTAAGGCCTCAAACAAGGGAGAGGGGCCTAAATTTTAAAAAAGTAACATTGTTTTCCTTAATTTTTTTATCTAATACAGTCGAGCCCGGTTATAACGAGCACGAATATAACGAACAAATCCGGATACATATTTTGGTTGTGTTCTTTTTACCAACTTTGCTCGAGAAAATCACATTCTATCTCACTTTCTCCTATAGAAATAAAAAGAGAAGGAAGTGATTTGCTCGAGCAAATCTGTTAAAAAGAATACCGCTATCTACTGTGGTTCCAACGAGTTTCCATTCAAAAATTCACGGTTACGATGACCCATGTCACGGATATAACAAGTAAATATTTCTTGGGAGAATTTTGTTAATTTCGTTTTAATAGGGTTTTCCATTAATAAAATCTATTCTGCCATTCGTAGGATTCGAAACTAGCAATTAATTAATCTGCGTGATTTCTCGTTATTAGTTATTAGGTTATGAAGAGCCGATTGCACCCGATTCCAATTAAAATTAAAAATGCAATCAAAATGAGTGGATAAATAGAGAGGATGCCACAGAAAAAGCTTCATTTTAAAATTTGTGTTCAATATTCATATTTTATCTAAGTACTACTGCAAAAATTTGACCAAAATACGTTCTTCTTCTTAATGCCTTCTTCCTTGGTCTATGGCAGAAGCATTGATAACTACATATTCAACAAAACACAAGTATATTTATTATTTAAAGCTTTAGTAAAGCTCAAAAAACTTATACCAATGCATTAAATTGAAAAAGTAAGTACCAAATATAGTTCATATTTTTGCCATCAAAGGGCGAGCGGGATCTAAAAATTCCCAATTTTCTTTTGAAATTAGATTCTAGAGTTACCAACTCTTGGTTTGATACACTCTGTATATTTCGAATTAGAATAATAGCAGGAAATAACCTTTTCACTGTTATAACGAGCAAAATTCGCCATCCCTTGATAGGTACTCGTTATAACCAGCAAATTCGACTGTATTCAAAATCGTTCTCAAAAATATCAAAATTTTGGGGCCTCCAAATTCAAAATTGTCTAAGGCCTCATAAAGACATGACGCGCCACTGACAATACCATAGTTTTCCTCCATCAAGGAAACAAATCTATGAACGAAAAAATTGTATTGTTGATTTTTTAAGTGAAATATTGAAGAATAATATCGTTTTCAACAATATTTTGCAGTTATAAGAGCGAGAACTACGCAATTTTAAAAGTATTGGTGCAGATTTTACAGCAAGCTCATGATTTTCTGTAACATTTCAACAAGTCCTACTGAATACATAGTATACATAGATATTGTTAAACTATTTCTGGAAAATTCAAGTACAAAGTTATTGGCCTCTAAATCAAGTATACAATTCTAAAGAGACTTCTTTAATTTAAAAAAAAAACAGTGACATATGAGTTGAACAATTACGCAAAATTATGGCAAACATCAGACCTCTTCAAAATATCTATTTTGAAGAATTAGTGTCAAGTGTAAAAAAAGATTTAGAAAAGAAAAATTTTCTACTGAAAGCTCTTTTTCTTGTGGATAATACCGCTTCTCATTGCAATGAAAACGTGTTAAGAAAACCTAATGGAAATTTTCAGTGTAGGTTTTCTCCACCCACCAACACCTCAATTCCTAATAAAATGATTTTAAAAAAATTATAAACGTGAGTATATCTCTGATAGATAAGAATGTTTTTGAGGGATTGAAAAAAACTATATTTACCATCTGTAGTGGTGATGATTTCCATGGCCTTGGATTTATATATTAGTTTTGAATCAAGTTATTCAAAATGTTTTCAAGCTTCAATCATTTATTTGACTTTGTAGATTGTGGACATTATAAATTTGAATACAGTTTTGGATCATTTTGGAAAATATATTCCAATAATCATTGATGATGAGATAGAGTAGAAGACGGTATACATCTTCTGAAAAAAATAATGATTTATTGCAATGTTTTAGTGTAATTATTGAACATGTAGAAGATAAGTCATATCCACTAAAAGAAAAAAATATGAATGAAATGATGACAACACCAAAAATGGGTTTTTGATAGCACTTGTAATTTCTGGATAGTTTGTTGAGATACCAGAACTTTATAAAACTCCTGATTTTAGGTTTGAGGAAGGTGGTATTTGTAGATTGGAGATGGCTTCCAAACATTCGTGGGTTGTACCGTGTACTTCGTTTAGATGTTATCCAAATTCGTGTTGAATAACTGGTAAACTCAATATTTTGTCTATAAGTTTAGACAGCAGTAGTGGTGGTGTTGTGGTATTTTTGGAGAAGAGCCCAAGAGGTTTCATAATTTACATCGACAATGTTTAGGTGTTGAAATACTCTTTTGGCTTCACCCTTGACATGAGTTTTCCTTAAGTGGTTATTGAAGTGGGCGATTCACAATTCTTAGAAAAAATGTCCTGATAGGAGATCAAATCATTGTGTTTTCCTTAAAAAACTGAAATCTTGATTTCTGGAAGGTTCACGCTGCTAGGAGTCCGAACATTTGTGGAGCTTCCATAATTTTGTTCCATAATTTTGTCATATTTAGGGTATTTGACAATTTTTTACAAAGTACTTTGAATGCTACATATGCACCTAATAATTACTAAGAAAATATCAAAACATTTTTTTCGATGATCCGCTTAAAAAAATCTGATATTTAAAATTTAAATTAAAATGTTCCCGCCAAAACGCTCACGATCGACACGCCCGCCAAATGACGTCACAAGCTACAAATGTCAAGAATTGTCAACCTATTTTTGCAGTTTATACCGATTTTTATCAGTTTTTCTTCACAAACATGAATTATAACGCGAAGAAACTCAACAAAATACTCAAAAAAATCGCCAAAAAATACCGTTAAAGACAGGCTGTATTTTATGTTTACTATCTTGTGACGTCACTCGCAGATTCGTGCAGTTTCGTGGGTTTACGGTCATGTGAGAAAATATCCCAATTTAGCTATTTAATTTTAACAAATTAACCAGGAGTTTGACAAATTTTATCAATAAAAAACTGATTTTCGGTATTATTGTAAACTAAAGTATGGTTTTAACTATAAATACCCATTTTTGCGACCACAGTCAAATACCCTATTGTATTTCAGAAAAAATTAATTTAATTTTAGAAAAGACTTTGTCAATTTACTCAATATTTAGTAAGCCAACATTTTTTGGCAGATTATTCCAATTGGGTTAAACGTAGGTGAGAATAAGGACTAAATTTCGAGAGCACATTTTTGATGAGTGCTGATGTGGTTCACGTGCACAATCACCATCAAAAACTTCTCACTTCCTCATTTTCTATAATTGGTCCTTTCTGAAATTAAATTGATTTTTCTCAAATACAATTGATGCTTCCTGAAATAAAACTGATCTTTATTGAAATACAATTGACTATATTCTGAAATACAATTGACTATTCTGAAATACAATTGACTATTCTGAAATTAAATTGATTTTTCTGAAAGACAATTTTGATACGTTCTGAAATAGAATTGATCTTTTCTGAAATACAATTGACTATTCTGAAACACATTTGACTATTCTCAAATACAATTGATACTTTTCTGAAATTGAATTGATTATTCTGAAATACAATTGACTATTCTGAAATCGAATTGATCTTTTCTGAAATACAATTGGAAAAGATGTAGTCTTCACTTATTAATTCTTTGTTGATTTGATCCAGAAGCTAAATCAGATTAGTTATTGTGTCATTCGTAATAGTTGACTTTCATCTTCATCTTGATCTTTATCTTCGTTTTCACAATTATCGATTTTTCTATGTTTCGTTCAGATGTCGAGGAATATTATTGTTGATTATTTTCAATTTGACCAAGTAAGTAATTGCTTTTGTTATTATGTTCTGGCATATCTAGTACTTGGATTTGAGGGTAATAATTTTGAGCTTCTTCCCATATTGGTTTCACGGCGAATACTGATGTAACTTTTTGTTTTTCTAGCTTCAAAAAAAATTTACTGGTGAGAAAGAAAGAAAATGCAACACATTCCTATTGATATGGAGACATTGGATGTCTCCATATTAGCCAATGTCACTGCTCATAAAATTTTCCCCATGAGTCATGATTAGATTCTAATATGAATAGTAAGTGCACTTACTATTCATATTATTTCCCGTACCAAAATATTAAAAAATAACTAAAGGTACTTAAATCCCTATCTTGGCTAATTCTGAATTTCAATCTAATCCAGTTTTATTATATTTAAATCCTTGAAGCTGCTGGAATCATAATCAAGCTCTGGTGCTGGGAAGAAGAGCAGCTAGCAGCCTACTTAAAAATAAAAGATTAATTCAGGAAAATATAGGTTGTCTTGAGGAACAATGGAGTACATTTTATTAAAAAATTGAATCGAGCGAGAAAGTCGTTTCCGAGGAAAATTATATGCTCCATTAATAATCTTCAGGACGCTAATGGGATGGCAGAAATGAAAAACGCTTTTCCTTTCCGAGGAAAATAAATTTATCTTGATTTTATAATTTGCTTAGCAGTTAACCTAAATTAATAAAAATATGACAAATGAAAGGTGGAACTGCACAATATTTTTAAGCTTTAAAGTTTAAATATAACGTTCATATTTCAACACAGTAATAAATATGTAATGATATTAATTTAAATAATAAACCCAATATTTAAATAAATATTACAAAATAAATATATTATTATTATAATTAAATATTTAGCAATAAAACTAAGCTTTCTGTTAACTTCATTGCAATTGTATATTTTCAAAAAAACGTCTTGACTTATGTGACGTCATCACGTGACATCATCACATTTTTTTTTAATGGAAAACCACAATTTATACTCTCTTAAATTTTGGTACACCCTGTATATGCAACATTCGATTTTTGGCTTTTTTTTTCAATTTCAAATAAACAATTTCTAAAATTTTATTTTTTCAATCATAATTTTAATTACTTAGTTTTTAATGGATGTATTGAAAATGTATGTAGTGTAACATTTCCGTTTGGCTGCTTAGTAAATTACTCACTCACACAGCATTAAAAATAGTCAGTATGTGCTTGATTTTAGATTAAAAAGATGAGGGCAGTGAACTTTTAAAATACTGGATAGGTTTGTAATTCTGGTCGTCACACTTTCACTATTTTACAGCCTGCAACAACCGAAAAAAAATATTTAATCATTATTATCACCATAACTAGCTTACTGAAAACCATCACCTGATCTATTCGAGTTAATTACAAATTAAGTCCATTAAACATATGCTGGCCATTATATTTAATACTTATTTAATAATTTGATGCATGCACGTACATTAATTATACAGAGTGTCCTTTAGTTAGATTATTTTGGCTTTCTAATAACAAAATATGTACAGAAAAATAATTAAATAGTATTACAACATTTTTAAAACCGTATAATTTTAATAATGTTTGTGGGACACCCTGTATAAATTCCATTTAATTTGGAGTGGGATTTGGATTTTGTCATTATCTTTAAGCCAATCAGAACCCTGAAAAATGATAATACGAACAAAAATTATAAATGGTGTCACACAAAAATTATTAAAATTTTACAATTTTAAATTGCTGTAACTTTTTAAGGAGTTGAAAAAAATGACTGTTTTTAAATTAAGCAGTGAACCACGACATTTTAAATTTTCTTCGATAAAATCAATCAAATAAAATGACATTTTTACAGGGTTTATAGAAAATTCATTAAAATTTTACAATTTTAAAATTGCTGTAACTTTTTATGGAATCAAAAAAACATATTGATTTTCTGATTTTTTTGATCAGACATTTACCCCCAGTATTATCAACAGACATTTAATTTTAAATGAGGTTTAATTTGACATATATAGTCTATTTTGCAGCTAAATGTCATTTAAACTATATTCAAACTTCATTAATATACTATATATGTCAAATTAAACCTCATTTAAAATTAAATGTCTGTTGATAATACTGGGGGTTACTATATAAAAAAATTGCTGGAAACAAAGTGAAACACCCTGTATAAATCAGATTTTCACGTTTAAATTAATTTAATTATTATTAAAAATATGTATAGCTACTTATTTGTGTGAAAGTTCTCAGAATTATATTTGTTAATTAGACTTGAAACATTTGAATAAACTCATTAAACACGTGTAAAATATTTTTAGAAGTATTAATTTATTTTGTTTGCTTCTTTTTAATTTACGATGATTACATTAACATATTTACTTTGAAATTTTTCAAAATTGTAAATAATCCATTATTTTTGTACTGGAAATTCAAATTTTCGTAAATTTGGCAACGTTGCAACAACTTGAAGTTGGTTGGTTTTTAGCTAAAAATTTAAAAATCTACTTTTAGCATCAAGGATTATTTCAGTAGTTTTAGAATTGTTAAAAAGGTATGATCAAAAAAGGATTTAATCCACTTACATTTTTGGTCATAATAAATTTTCCACCAAAGTTTTTTTTTATTCTTCTTTTCGTGCATTAAAAAATCTTGCAGCTATCATTTATGTTAATTTTTTCTTCGGTGACTAATCGAAACAATTTTAGAGAAGCAGGATCGTTTTTTGTTTTATAGAATTTTCTAAAATCAGCCAAAATGCTGCAATTTTTCAAATGTACTCTGTTGCTTGTTACTCCGTTAAAACTTGGTTTGATTTATCCTATAAAGACAAACTTGCCACAAACAATAGCCACAAGACCTTTTATTTTACCAAAGAAAGAAAATTAAAAAAGCCTGATCAGAAAAAAAGTTATTATCAAAAGCGAAATTTTAAAATCAGCCTCTTAAATTTTTGCTAGTACATAGATAAAACGAAATACCAGCTTTTATAGTTTTTTCAAGCATATTTTGACTTTTTTACTTTAATCATATTTTCTCTATTTTGTTATACATATTAATTAAATTAATTAATAGCTAAAATTTATTATTCGAATTAATTTTATAGTATGTAGTTAACTAATTAAGGTAAATTTATTTTTTTTAACATTAACTATTTTATGTATTATTTTTTGTGGTTGCCGAGGCATGCAGTGTGCTTAGCTGCTGAAACCGAGTTTTGACCTACTTCCACGGTTTCTAAGCGGCACGTGTATGTACCAGCAGCTCTCCCGAAGAGTTCAACGTGAAAGGCGACGACCTGTACAAGTTAAAATACGCACAATAGACGTTTTAGTTTTAAATAAGTATTCTTCTTAGCTATTTTTAATTATTTCCTAGTTTTTTCCTAAAACTATTCAAAAATAGATTCTTTTTAAAAATTTCTTCTCATAATTTGAATGTATTTTAAGCATACATTAAAGTGGAAAACAGTTTTAATTAAAACCACTTATGGTTTTTATAGTACAATAAATTCTCCGCCTTTAATCTCATTTTAAACTCAAGTCTTTGTTTCATTTCATTTTTTCAACACCACTTGCAGCGCCACCTAGCCGTAATTACATAAAAATAAAAGGCTTCTTTTTAATCAATATTCTAGATGTCCTAGTGACCTAATTTAATTACATTTAGGAACTTAATTCATTTAAAATCTTTAAAGTAAATAAATTTGAATTATAACTAAATAATACTGACAATAAATAGAAAGTCTTGAAAATTTTAGAAAGAATAACGGCTCAAATTACATGCTTTATGAATGACGAAATGCACATTAATTTTTTTTCCAACTGGGGCTAAAATTATCAAATACCTTTAAGGTATATTTAAAACATTTTAACCAGTTTGGACAATCAACCAAATAATGATTTGGTTGATTTAGGTTATTACTTGACTCTTGCGTTAGGCAACCAAGCTTACACTGGAAGATGCGTTCCACTTAGCGATGTTCTACAAATAAACGCGAACTTATTGGGAATTTTAACTACGTATAGATGGCGCTATAAATGGAGGATATTCGGTACTTGTCATTGTTAAAAATTGTGTTTAAAATGCATTCTTATACCTTATAACTACGTATTCAACAAAACACAAATAGATTTATCATTTAAAACTTCAGTAATCTCAAAAAAACATGTACCAATGCGTTATATCAAAAACGTATGTACCGAATATCCAAGTTCATATTTTGACACCAAAGGGCGAGCGGAATCTAAAAATTCCCAATAGGAATTTCGATTACGTATACATCGTTGCAATTTTCTTATAAATAAAGTTACTGATTTGGTTAAATGAGCAACGTTTTTTATACAGGGAATTCAATTAGAATTGAAACCAAAACTACGCAACCAAATATACATTGTAGCAATTTTTAGGGATTTTAATGTTACTAGGTTTATATACCTGTTAAAATTTAACTAAACTTTTCTGATTTTTTATTTCAACCAAGAAACCTCTCAACAGCTTTTTTTTGGAAAATTACTTAAATAATAAAAAAGAAAACCTGATATTGTAATTCATCTCATTTCGTTTTTTTTTAAACTTCGGTGAAGTATTTTTTATTTCACTGTGGCCAACTGCGAGAAATTTAGGTTTCCTACCATGAAAATCACCAGTATCCAAAACTGAAAAATCAATTTTTTAAAGTCGATTACTTCCCTAATTAGAAAATGTAGGTACAAAAAAATATTTCGTAAAAAAGTTTTGTTACGACGAACTAAAATGATTTTCAAAAAAATATGACAAATTCAATTTTCAATCGATAAAAACTTTTTTAGTGGGTTTAGTTTATAACGTTTCAAATGATAGATGAGATTACAAAGAAACTTGTTTACTAACTAGTAGTAAACTCTCTCTCTCTGGCTAGTATTGCTAAACTATCCTTGTTCCTTTTGTAATCGCACTTTAGGAATACAGGGATAAAAATAAACTCGCTAATTTTTACATATTACTTTATTCTAATAAATTTTAATTAACAACGTAAAGACTGACTAGGCTCCCTGATACCCTTCCTGACCCCCTTCTTTATATTTTCCCCTCCATATAAATTTGGGTTTGCCTCGAAGAGCTCTCATTCTATCCATTTCATCGTTAAAATCAGCATGTTCATCCCTGAACAATCCGTAATACCTTAATTGCTTCATGAGAATATCAGTCTCCGGATGTCTAGGATAATAATCACAAATTTCTTTCCTGTAATTAATAGGTTTTGCACTAAATAACTTAACGACTTTCATCGATTTGCTATTAGTCGGTCTTGCTACTTCACCAAATATTCTTTTGCTTAACCTGTCCATTCTTCGAGCATATTCAGTTGTTTGTTTAGTTAGCGTAAGATATTGAGCATATTTACTCATGATTATTTAGTAATTGATTTTATTATAAAAAGAAAATTTTTCATTAGCAGTGACTAAATACCGACAAAACGGATGATTTAATTTCCGGTTTTGAGGTTATGTAGTATTGTTTACAAAAGAATGTTTACAATTTACATACAACACATAATACAATGTTAGTGTATATTGGGTTGCCTAAAATTCATTTCTACTTTTTTTAAATTATAATTTAATGTTAATTATAAGTAACATTGTTAATTTCAATACGACATGTATATTGGGTTGCGGAATAAGCGGAAGAGAAATTTAATTTCTACTCCTAGGCAGTACAAAGTGACCATAGAATCAACGAACATAAAAAGTGACATTTTAAAGCCTGTCAAGCGTCACAGAAGACTGTACTTTAATGACGTTTGAAGAAAAACAAATTTGTCTATGTTTATTGTTTTGATTTACTTAACCTAGAAATTTTACGTGAGACGAAAATAATATTTAAAGCAAATAAAATTTGTAAAACAATAAGAAATTGTTTAATAATTTATTTAATTATTTTTAGTATGTTTAAAATATAGAATTAAGCAATATTTTCTTATTATTTATTTAGTTTTGGGGGTTTGGCAACACAAAGGGAGATAGACATGTGAGAGCATTCCCTCTCTCTTTTTTCAAGGCCTGAACAACGCAATTAATAAATCATGAAAATTATTATATACTCATTTTATTTCTCTTTTAGACTGAAACTTACAATTATTAACTTAAATAATTTTGGCTTAAAAAATATAAATTAAATAACTTAAAAAGCATATCGGGTTCTTATGTCCTCCAACTTCTTTGATACTTCAGCAGGTGTTCGTTCCAAATCATTTGCTATACTTTTTTGTTTTGAAGGCTCCAGCGAATTGTATTGTTCACAAAGATCCCCATCAATTACATTCTAAAAATTTATATTATAAATTATTAGTATTGGCACATCTGAAGTAAACACAATTTAATAAAAACATGACTATTTTATAAGTGTACAGACACATGATATACAGGCAATTCAGATGTATGTTAAAATATCTTGGGTGGTGATTCGTTGAATCAAAGTAAGAAAAATATTCCTATAAAAATGTGTTTCTTAAGAGGATAGTCGGCAAATTTGAAGGGCTTGATTTTGAAATTCGCTTGATATTTCGATATTTGCCGTTTTTGTCATAATTCTTTTTCCAATGGAGCTTTTTTAAAATTTCTTTGTTTGGTACACAGAAGAATCTTGTGGCTACCAATTTCTTAATTTTTTTGTTTTTGTAAGTCAAACCAAATACTCATATGGCAGCAGTAAAATGGACGTTTGACAAAGAACGTTCGCTTAACAGTGAAATTCTAAAAAACTAATTGAAATAATATTTTTTTTCTAATGTAAGCAACAAGTTAAGGTATAAATGACGAGCTTGACACTTCATTTTTCGCTATATGTATATTTTATAGCTAATTACAGCGCTCCAAAAATTTCTTAAAATTTTACTTTATTTTTGGGACAGTGTAAAAAGTTTAAAAATATACTTATAACAAAAAACGATTGGTCAAGCTCTTCGTTTATACCATAACTGTTGCCATGAAACTCATCTGTGTGCCAAAATAAGAAATTTTAAAAAAGGCTTCGCTTGAAAAAAAGTTATGACCAAAACAGCAAATATCAAGCGAATTTCAAAATGAACTGCTCAAATTTGCCGACTACCTTAAGACTGATCGTACCCATGATTTTTAGCGCTATTTTGAGGTTTGGTAGAAACATCCTAGAGCCTTTATTTATTAATATTTTTTATTTGTTTTTTCTGAATTTAAAAGAGCGATCTTAATTTTCCATCATAGCAAAAGGATTTTGTTTTACTATTCGTTTTTGAAAATAATTAATGAAAATCGTCATTTTATGCAGTTTTCAATGAGCTTTAAAGCACATTTAACAGATAAAATTTAGATTTTTTTTTAGCTAAGATGGAAAATGATGTTTTATTAAAATATGTTTCAAATTTGAACCAATTTCATTAATTATTAAGGGTAGTATGATGTTTCTACTAATTGATGTTTTGTCAAAAATCGTGAGCTGTAAGCGCTCCTGCACAGAGAGTGGGGGGTGTGTCTTAGTGAATTAGTGCCCAATACAGTACCAAAATTTTTACTCTCAAAATATTGAATTTTAAGTGCAAATAATCAGTTTTTGCTGTTTGCGATTCCTATGACGTCACGAAAGGAGGATTGCTCTTAAGGGCCATGTTGTTTATACCACCACCGGAGAGATACATAAATATGAATCACCCTGTATAGTTTTTTAATTGCAGGAAATGAAAAATTAGTACTATTTTCTTACCTTCACTGGGAAGTAATAACTCCTAAAAGACAAATGGTCCCTACCACAAAGTGGAGGATTTTCACTTCTCATGTGCATCTCGAGATGTTGGAAAAAGTCATGATCTTCATGAGAAGTGAATGGGACTAAAACGCCTACACTTCCTGAAACTGTTGTGTAGATTAGTGATTCCCAGCCACCAGGAATCAGTGTAGCTTTTTGTAAAGAAGTTACAGTTTCTCCGACGTGGAAAGTGGCAACAGTATCAGCCTTTTGTCCTGCTCCATTAAGTAAACCTGTTGATACAATTTTAGTTACAAAAATAACCCATTTTCTAGTATTTTTTAATTACCTCTATCCCACAATGATTTATTTCCTGTAGGATCTTCATCAACATCATCGCTTATATTAGGGGGTAGCCTTATAATGGAAATATTACCAAATTTGTCAGCAGTTGCTACGGTATCATAATCAAGTATGGATGTGGCGACTATCCACCGAGGATGAGTGTCATCGGCAAAAATAATCAACTGATTTTCCTGTCTTTTGTAACGAATCATGTAAACAGATTCTTGTACATCGGCTACATAAATTCTTTTCCCCATAGCTTGTATATTCACAATTAAATTAGGAATGTGCTAAAAGTTAAAAGTTATAACTTGAAATACCTTTAAAAATAATAATTACCTTATTTTCACATTTCCTCAATAACTTTTTCTTGCCCATATCGTATAACCTTAACATTTTTCCAACACCTGCTAATAATCTTCCATTATAACCACATAATGCATAAGGAACTTCATCTACCGGTGTTCTATGTACCAGCTCCAACTGCCTACAAGATGCATCCACTTTATATGTATCCAGAAAACCTGAATTACACTGTCTTGGATTTAATTGTAAATCTTTTGAAACACCCACAATTAAAAACCATTGATGTTCAGGTTGATTATGAAATTTAACCAACGCTAAAGCCATAGCCGCTTCATTTTGAATAAACCGATGTAACTTATAAGTAGTTCCCTAAAATAAAATGTTTAAATACTTTTTTAATGCTATGATTTAATAATTACATTAACAGGATCTTGAATTCTTAAAATGGAAGCCCACATCCCATGACCAGCTTTTGGAGCGGAAAAAATATTTTCTGGAAGATCCTCATTTAGAAAAGCTTCTGCCATTTCTTTAGCTAACTCTTGTTCTTCTTCCCCAGCAGCTTCTTTCATTTCTTCAGCCATTTGTGTTCTCCTTTGTCTTTTAGTTTCTTCAGTGTATGCATTATGTTCCGTTTCCAAAATAATTAAATTTGAAGTTTCTGGATGAATTACAAACTTTCTGGGTGTGTATTCTAAAGGAAAGGATATGTGATTAAACACAGCTCCCAATTTTTCTAAAGCTAAAATCCTTAAGGTATTCGTTGATATTGCCACAATTCCTTCAGGACATTGTTCCGAGCTAAATCCAGAAGCATATTCCAAACTTTCGTATGACAAAGGTGTTAAATAAAATCTACTTTGGTAGTAATAGCTCAACCATGAACGACTGCTCATAGCTAAGACGGCTTCAGAATCCTGCATTCTTATTCTAAAAAGCTTGACAGGTCTTGAACCCAAATATCGAGTTCTTGTATCAGTTAAATCACCAGTAATTGGGTCTAAAACTGTACGCAATAAAGCACCATTTTGTAATCCTATGTTCAAGTACAGCGAGCTGGTAGTGCTTGCAGCAGCTGCATCTTCAGGATCCCTGTCTGTACAACCCATCTCTACTATACATAAACTTTCAGCGCAAACAGGTAAACCTTGCATAGATCTTGGAGATAAACAATCTTTTGGATCAAGTGAAATAATACGAACGGTATTATCAGCTAGCCCCACAGCCAAAAATGCTGACCTCTGTTCTCCTACTGGAACGTTTGCTAATGCCATGCAAACTACATCAGAATTCATTCTTTTACGCTCAGTATATTCATGTAGCTGACCAGTCTTCAATTATAATTATAATTTAATAACAAGTCCTACTTAACATACTAAATATTTACCCTATCCATTTCAAAATAAATCAAATCTCCACCGCTTAAAGCAATCACCACTTGCCTTTGATTTACAGCACATTTTGTGATCTTATTTTTTCCAGGAACTTTCCATTCGTTAACACGTTTATCCGCACAAATATGTCTTATACCATCCGGATACACCTGAATAAAATCAATTAAATATCAAAGTTAAATATTAAAAATTAATTACCTGAACTAAAGCATCATCACTTAATGCTGAACAAGAAAGTGTTGGTGTAGTTCCTAAAAATCCACTATCCGTTACTTCCTCAACAGTTTCACCAATAGACAAAACCAATGTTGCGTTAACGAAAGATACAATAATATAAGCATCAAACTTATCTAAAAAATAACAATTAAAACAGGATTAACATTAATATAACTTCACAAACCATCACTCTTCTTTTTTACAGTCCAAACCGCATTAGGATTACTAGGTAATTCTGATACAGCCATTTCAGATACCTCCAGCCCATGCCTAAGAACTCTTAGAGAACTTCTGGGTCCTCTACCACAAAGCATGTATAACTGTGGTGTATCTTCACCAGCCAAATCAGCAACTTTACATGATAAAATTGGAGAAAGCGATTCCATTTCATCCACAAGAACAAGATTTCTTAAAGGTCTTGGCGCAAAGAAAAATGTATCACCCTCTTCCAACGGCATGGCAGAACTAAACTCTAATTCATCATCATCATCACCAAGATGAGCAATTTGATAAAGATAACTGCAATTATTTGATTTAAATTAAATTAATTGGTATGATATAAAAACTTACTGGTTTCCAAATTCTGAAGCAACAAATAAGAATCCTGTTTTCATTACACACATAGCAGTAGCTACAGGAACAGTATCGAAATATTTTAATTTAATTTCAGTCACCATATCTTCATCAGTTTCCAATGTTATTTTAAAAATATCCCCTTGTTCAGTTTGTGCCAAAAAGAAAAACATGGATTTGGTTTTGTGAGTGGCAGAACAAACAAAAATCATTCCCCGTTCAGGATCATCTAAATCATTTCGTCTTCTAGGGATAGGGCAACGAATATCAGGTTGCTCCCCTAAATTTTTATATGTTAAGTAATTTTCTGAACAAATAAGCACACCTGATGGGCCATCTTTGCCTCCAGGAACCGATACTAAAAAGTTAGCGTGTTCTTCCAGAGGTTCAGAATATTTTCTAACAACGTGATTTACTCCCAAATTCAATTCATAAAATGTAAGTGTTTGTTGTGTTTTTTGGGCAGCTTCTCCGGTGGGATCATTATCAGCTTCTTCATAATCAATTTCCAGGCATGCGAAGGTAGGATTATCATAATCAACATCAACACTAACCATATGATACACTAATGTATTGCTTTTGTGCGCTTCCAATGGGGATGATATTGTAAGTCTAGTTTCAGAATCTCTATTTAAAATAAAAACCAATTTCTGCTTTTCAATTGCCCCTACCATAGCAGCACGTCCTTTTGTATCGAGAGCTAAATACTGTCCTGGGACAATTCGCCTACCTCCAGATTTACCAAACGGTTCCTGATGAATTTTCTCAAATGCATTTTTCGCTGGCATGTATTCCAGAATTACAATCCTACCTGAATCGGAACCTACAAATATATAATCCTTAACTCCGCCTGGCAATCGAAAGGGCATAATTGACCTTATAATTCCAAATATCTCAACTGTTAGTAATGTATGCACTTTTCCCGTATTCACATCGGGCCGCAGCAACTCCAAACTCTTGCCTCGAGATATGATAATCTCCTGCACTTTTGTGCCTGAAAAATTTCCATGAATTGCGTGCGTTATAGCACTAGCTCGTTGCAGCGTAATATTATATAAATACATCTAAAAAATATAATTAAATAAAATAACCAAAAAAAGTATTAAATAGTAAATATAGTTAAGAAAAAATATTGTTAAATACACGAAATTTAATTTGAATAGAACAGATTACTTACGGTTATTTATTTACGATTTCTTATTATTACGAGATTAAAAAAGATTTAAAATTTCTTATTATTCGGTTTGTTTACACCGCCATTTTCGTTATTTTGAATGCTAACCTCAAAATTTTAGCATCATATGTTTGTCTTTGTTTTTTATTGTTTTGTCTCACTTTAAAGCAATAGGGTACGTTCCACTAAAGGTTCATAACGTCTACAATGACTGTAAAATGATAATCTTCCCCGTTCGTCCGCTTTTGGTATTGTGTTCACTCTAAACAAAAGAAATTTGGTAGCATTTGCTGATTTTGAAGCCGCAAATGCATAAGGTTAATTTACACTAGTTCTCGTATATTGATCAATGCGGTATGCGGTTGAGGGTCCGGTCTGAATGGAGCATATTATGCAGCATATGGAATATACAAAGTGATCCGAATGGGCCTTATCGTGCTGCTGCATATTTGGTGCATATCGTGCCACACCTCCGTGGATCGAGTTTGATATGCCCGCTCAAAGAATTTCACGGTTTCCGAATCATTCCGAATTATAAGGCGGTTCGGTTGTCCCAGTAGGCACAAATTTTATGACCGACCTCTGAGCAGGGTTTGAATGCGCGTCGTGCGTCGTGTATCTAGATAGTATACCTAGGTTAGAAATCTTTGAGGAAAACATTTGTTAACAACGCATTGACAATTGACAGCCCGGACAAGAGTGTTTGGGCCGAAAAGCGATCCGAATGGATTTGTTGCATATGCGTGAATACCATTCGGATCACAAAAATGTTGTGAACCTGCAAAATTGCATATGCTCCACTCGGACCGTACCCTGAATCAACGACATTGAATTCAACATTCGACGGGGTTTTTTGACATTGTTTATACTTATGACATACATATATGACCATACAGTGCGGACATAAAGTAAATCCCCCCCTCCTAACTTTTGAACGGTTATGTTTTTGATTCTGAAAAGTTGTCTACTGAGGAATCTAATTGCGAATTTTCGTGTTCTCCATAAAAATACTATTAAATTGACCTAGCATAGTGTGGTCTGTGGTCTACGATTAATACTTTCGGAATTACGCCCATTTGAAAATCGCATTTTAGGCAACACTAAGCCTGATTGGGTTGAAATGTTTTCAAAACTTAAAAAAAATGGATTTTATTGTATACCTTAAGGTTTATGCCTTCATACTGAGTATTACCACTGGTATAACTATAGTCAGAAAAAACCACTATCTAAATAGGAGGTGGAACGGTAAAAACAAAGATCTTTGGGTAAAGAGAGGTCGTGATCGTTTTAAGCGTTAAGCGGAACGTATACTTAGCTTACAGTTGGTCCCAGTCAGAACTAGGACACAACAGAATCACGAGTAAATACGGCAAAAAACGTGTCGGCGTAATTTTGTGTCCTGAAATAAAGTGTACAAAAAACAGCAAGACAAACGGGAGCATAAAAAATATCCTTTTCAAAGTTCAACTAGTCCAGGTTTTTTTTTTTATTAAAATTTAATAAACTTGTCATTTTTGTAGTGTATGGAAGCCTTTTCCCACACTTTTTACCACAAAATACTTTCTACATTTAGAGCGCCATCTATCTTAAGATCATACTGGATCATACAAGTTTTAAGCGCCGTTTAGCGTACGACATATTTTTGAAAAAGTCCAACTTTTTTATTTCAAGGAAAAGGTCGTCAGTTTGGTAAAATTGTACAGAAAAACGAGTTATTTACAAAGACAATTTATTCCTACATAATATATAATGAATAAATTATTAAAAAAGTTGAAAGTTAAATCACATATTGTAGATACATATTTATATATTTAAAAACAACTACAAACACAAAATAGACAACATAAGTCTCGTCAAAACTTTTTTTATACAAACTCTAGTAGAAATAATTTAAAAATTTTAAATTAAATTATAACAGAATTGAGCAACAACCAAAAAGTAACTGTAATGGGATTATCGTCCCCACAACAGTCAAAAACGAAATAAATTATTTAATCAAAAATTGAATCGAATTATTTCCGATGTATAAATAAAAAATAATATAAAATATATAATTTAATTAATAAATTAGGTTAAAATACTGAGTTGAAATTACACTCTTGTAAGATCCGTATAATTACATTGTTTATTTTATAAAATGCCCGTTTATACCCAGTAAACACAAAGGTGGTGGTTACGTATTTGTTGGTGTTATTTAGGTATCGTTATAACGTACCACATGGTAGGTACATATATGCATAAACTTACGTTATAAGCGCAACGTAGTTTTACTACGTTTCAATTGGGTGTGGACCAAGTATTATTTGACACGTATGATGGGCAACGTATATGTTCGTATAAATACACGTAGTGAGCATAACGTAGTTTAAAGTAGTTTATAATACGTAGTATTGCAGCAAAAATGCAACGTATGAACAACGTACGATATAAACGTATATTTAAGTATACCGAAAGGTTGCGGATGCTACGTAGTTTTTAATACGTAACATTTTAAGGAAAAATCTTACGTATCCACAACGTATATAACAAACGTATCTTTAAGTATAAAGAAAGGTTGCGGGTGTTACGTAGTTTTTAATACGTAACATTTTGAGGAAAAATCTTACGTATCCACAACGTATATAACAAACGTATCTTTAAGTATAAAGAAAGGTTGCCGGTGCTACGTAGTTTTTAATACGTAACATTTTAAGGAAAAGTCTTACGTATCCACAACGTATATAACAAGCGTATCTTTAAGTATAAATGAAGGTTGCGAGCGTTACGTAGTTTTTAATACGTAACATTTTAAGGAAAAGTCTTACGTATCCACAACGTATATAACAAACGTATCTTTAAGTATAAATGAAGGTTGCGAGCGTTACGTAGTTTTTAAAACGTGGTATTTGAGAAAAACTGCCACGTATATATTACGTGCCCAAATTACTATAATTATACGTAAAAATTCAGACGTTTTGAAACTTCTGTTAGGTTTTTAGGTGTGGTCACAGCAGGTCACAGTGTGAATTGAAAGTGTCGTTTTATTAGTTATAAAATTAGTGTTGATTAAAATTCTATCTACATTGACTTAATTTATAATAAGTTAAGATGTCGGTATGTAAATATTTATTTATGATTTATATTAGAATTTAATTTTTTTAAATACTTTTAGGTTAAAAAATATTCTAAGCGACATTTGCGTCGAATGGTAACTAACATTTTAAATGCAGAAAGTAATTCTTTAAATGCAGAAAAAACATCATTATCGGCTAGTGCTACTGATGCGAATATTGAAAATAATAAAAAGGTCACATTATTAGGTGAAGATCAAAAGGAAGTCCGGGAAGCTGTAATTGATAATAGCAGTGCTACTTCAAAACCGTCTACGTCTACGTTTGTTTCTGATCGTATTGATGGAATGGAATCTTTAGGTAAAACTATTAGTGATACATCACTTTCTAGTGCTTCATTCAGTTCGAGTGATACCGAGAACGACGATTATGATAAATATAATAAATTAGAAAATTTTTGTAATGTTAAAAACGTAAATACCGAACTTCTACATCGGCAATTAAAGGAGTGGGCAATAAAATACAATGTAAATAAAAACACAATTAATGGCTTACTTAAAATTTTAAATTTACATCATCCAGATCTACCACGGGACACGAGAACCCTTTTAAGAACTCCTCGTTCTGGGACTTGCTTGATAAAAGAAGTTGATCCTGGCAGTTACCATCATTTTGGGCTTAAGAGCAGCATACAGTATCTCTTTGAAAAACATTGTTCGGATGCATTTAATGGTCCTATTTTATTTAATATAAGTGTAGATGGGCTGCCAATAAGTAAAAGTTCTAACAGTCAGTTTTGGCCAATCCTTATTAATATTTCAAATATTTCGTTTCTGAAAGAACCTGTAATTGTTGGTCTATACCATGGACTTAAGAAACCAAATGATGCCAATGATTTTTTGAAAGACTTAGTGGATGAATATAATTCTATAAAAGATGGTATTTCCTTCTTCATTAAAAATGCAATTTGTATAACTATTGATTCCCTGATTGTAAATTGTATTATTGCGGATGCGCCAGCAAAATCTTTTTTGCTAAATATAAAAGGTCATACTGGCTACAGTAGCTGCACAAAATGTGTTATTGAAGGGGACAACTATAAGGATCGCATAGTTTTTGTAAAATCTGATGCTAAACTACGTACAAGTTCTGACTTTTTTAATCGTGTAGACGAAGATTTTCATCATCCAGGCCCACCAAGCATTATTTTGGAATTACTTCAGAATCCAGTGCAGCAAGTTGTTTTAGACTACATGCACCTAGTTTGTATTGGTGTAGTTAAGAGGATTTTAAAATTTTTTGTACATGGTAATGCATCCATCCGGCTAAAACCACTTCAACTTCAGGCAATTTCAAATAAAATTAATTTATTTAGACAATATACCCCTGTAGAATTTGCACGTCTTGGAAGGAAAATTGAAGATGTTGATAGGTGGAAGGCAACAGAATGCAGACATTTTATATTATATTCAGGACCATCAATAATGAGGCAGTTTTTAAGTAAGACCCAATTTGTGCATTTCATGTCATTGCACACAGCGATGAGGATATTATGTTCTCCAACGGATTATAACACCCTTAACGAGTATGCAAATTCGCTAATGATATATTTTGTAGAAAAATACGAGCAAATATATGGCAGGGAATTTGTAACACATAATGTACATAATTTGATACATTTGGCTGCAGATTCTGCAAATTATGGTCCATTGGATAACTTTAGTGCGTTCCCATTTGAAAATTATTTACACAAAATAAAATCATTTGTAAGATCAGCAAGATTTCCATTAGAGCAAATGTATAATAAAATAATGGAAGAGAGGGTAAATATTAAATCAGATCAAATAGAAGATAGTGTACAATTAAAAGGATTATATTATTTAAATAAAAATAAAGCTACTGAATTTTATACAACCCTAATAGGAACTTTTTTTACAATCAAAGTTGGTTCTGAAGGAGATAATTGTTTTGCCACCAAGGACAATAAGATTCTATCTGTAAATACAATTTTTAAAAACACCAAAGATAATGATATTTACTTGGAAGTCAATTATTTTGAAAACAATGGCGAAGATATCACATATCCGTGTAATTCTACAATAATTAAAATATTTATCGTGTCTAATTTAAGTGATAAAAAATGTGTAATTTCGTATAGTGACTTAATTTATAAGTGTTTAAAATTTCCATTGAATGATGGTAAAGACAATTCATTTAAAATAATGCCATTATTACACAGTGTCCAAAATTAAATATTTTTTGCAAAACAAGACTTTACATCGTTTCCCACCAAAATCTCACCTGATCGGTTTTCGGTTACGGGCTGCACACCATCGCGCATGATCACTGATCACGCATGGCGCATGGACATGGACGCATGGAGGTTCAGACAGGAACGGCGAGGTCTAAACCAGTTTAAACCTTAAACCTTTCAACAACACACAGTTAAAAGTGCATCGTGCAGCCATTTATAATTATCCACGTGCTTCTTGGTGCTTCTAGTCTTATTCTGGCTCATGTGTGGTTTTTTAAAAGATAGCGACTATCATGTTAAATCAAATAAAAGTGATTTATTTAATTTTTTTTAAATTATAGGAGTTACCCAATTACCATAATTTTAAATATTTGTTTTTTAAATAAATTCGTTCGGACAAGCTATTCATTAGTACAATAATATACACCATTATACATATTAACATTATTTTCTCTATAATTATTCAAGAGCAAAAATAATATACTTAAATATGATAAACATATTTTATTTTTTATACCAAATTTAAATTTTTATTTTCCCCAATGTTTTATTTTATGCACTAATTAAAAAAACATTTTTAATATCTTTTAATGAATTCTTATATTTTATGTAATCTATTGTTAACAAGTACCCTAAACATATTCTTTTTATTAATTATAAAGGCAGAAGCAGATAAAGAGAATAGAAATAATACTTTCCACGTAGTAATGGAGAAAAAAGAAAATGGGGAAGAAACATTTTCGATTATTATTTCTTCCTGGATATTGTCTATTAACGACAATGTATGTACAGCTTATTGGCCTCCCGAAAAGGAATTCCAAAAATCGTTAAAGTTCTTACGAACTCCAAAAAGTAATTGGAAAACATTTGAATCGGAAATAGTAGCATCATATGGTGAGTTAAATATAATATAATTTTTGCTTATTGTTAAGTTTTATTTTACATAGATACGTATGAGAAAGCCAGAAAGAAAGAAGCTATGTTAGTTGCCGCATTATCCAGTGAAAATGAGACTGACTTATTGCAGAAGAAAAAAAGAAAATCTAAAAAAAAATTACATTTTGATGAACATTATGATAGTGAGCTTGAGGTGACTCCCCCACCGTCAGCACCTGTTTTAAATAAAACTCATATCCAAAGCTGTAAGTAATATAAAAGAAAAGTAAAACAAATATTTATTAATTTAACGTTAATGGCAATACCTTATTTCATGCTTTTTTTATATTTTAGTAAGTGGTGACTTGATTCCAATTGAAATAGTCTCGGAAATAGTAGATAATGCTTTGGCTTTGGAAAATGTAAATATTCAATTTGCTGGTGAGTATTATTTATATACACATATAAATTTCCAGAAACTTATTTAAAAAAATACTGCAATGGTGAAATTATTATAGTAATTAAATAATAATAGATTTGATTTCACTTATCTTACAATAAATAATGAGTACCATTTGGCAAAAATTTGTTTAAAAAACTGAATTAAAATATTTGCGTTAAACATTAAAATTCATCGTTGTTTCTTGAATATATTTCAAGTTAAAAATTAAATTTAAAGTTTTGTAAAAGTTCCACTGATTCTCATGAATATTTGTATTATTTTAGAAAATGATGAATCTCAAATTTATTTGGATAACCCACACACACCAATTGGAAATACCTATAATCCAGAGGCAACAACCAAACAAAATGCTGGTAAGAGTCCTAATAGTAAACAATTAACTTTATTGCAGTTGAAAAATTGAATTTACATTAACATTTTGTATTTTAAGGGTTTGATCAAATAATGAATAAATTAGATCTAATGCACAAAAAACAAGTACAATTAGAATTGTCAATGAAACAGTTAACCGCCTCATTTAATCAAATGGAAGCTCGTACAATGGTTCAGAATTATTCTGTGGGTTCAAATAATAGATTGGAGTTTATTTTGGATCTTCCTTTACAAAATATTGAAAGTATGTTGGAATTCGAAGAATCAATTAAAAATGATGACAAAAAAGATGCTTTGGTAAGTATCCCTTACTTTTATGCATTTCAAAGTTTGAAGCAGTCTTATTTTTAGTTTAATTACTTTAAACACATTGGTGGAACCACTGAAAGAAATGCTGTGCAGAGATGTCTTTCAAATTTGTTATCAAACAAATTGTCAAACGAAATATCATGGTGTGGCAGAAAAGGAAAATTTAAAATAGGTTCTTTATCTATTTTTAAAATTATGTTTTGTAAGTTTAATTAAAATTATGTAAATAACAAAAATGTATAAATTAATTACATTTTTAGCTGGAATACGAGAAAATTTTCCTCATATTACAGAGAAACTGTATGAACAAGTCATTATGGATTACCTTAAATCGAGTAAACAGAGACTGGAGAGAGAGAAAAACAAAGAAATGAGAAATAATTAAGGTATTTTTGTTAAATGTGTAATGATCAATTTATCAGTTATATTATATGTATATTACATGCATAATTCTGTTCCTCAGTATTAGATATATCAATTATTTAATTTTTCTATATTTGTAAATTACCGTGAAGAGTATAATCTGTTATTTAACTTTTTTAAGAAATTTTATTTATTTTTGTGATATTGCAAGTTCCAGAAATTATTTTTGTTACAGCTTCTTAACTTATATAATCTATTACAAATGTTAGATTACAGTTTATTTGTTTCTAATTTATATATATATTTAAGTATTATTTACTGCTAAGCAAACGATAGGAATTCAGATTTGGTATTAAAGTTGCTTAATTCAAAATCATTTTTATATTATATAACAATTTTTGATGTTCCTATAATATGTATTATTTTGTTTCTTATTAGTTTATTTTTATAAGAATTTATTTTTTGTTGGTTTTTAAAAGTTAAATTATATATTATATCTAATAAGTACATAAATTTTGCTAGTTTTATTTTTAACCAAATAACTAATCTTTATTATTTAGTCTTCTGGTATTTATATAACGAAGTATATATACCTACACATTTTATTATAATTTTTAATTTTAGTTTTTGCATTCTTCAAAAAATAAGAAAACTTTTTTAAATTAAGAAATTTGAAAAAAAAATTAAAATTTCGTCAACGAAACTAAAGTTTTCATTATTTTTCGAACATTTCAAAAAATTATTTAAAAATTTCTCAAAAAGTATTATAATATACTGAAGTGATACGTGTTTCAAACGTTCGATTTACGGTTAAAGAACGTATTGGATAGGTACATATACCTAGGAACAACGTACTGTAGAAGTTCAAATAACGCTACCGGAGGTATTTAATTGTGTTTGTATTGGGTAAAAACACGTCGTAACAACGTAGGGTATAAGTTTCAAGAACGTTTTTGGAGGTATTCGAAACGTATGTATAACGTTAGCAAACTGTTAATATACGTTTAAAAAAACGTTCTCATACGTCCCAGGTACGTAGTACTACGTATACATGTCACGTTATAATACGTGCGTACTACCCATTTGTTACGTTTTTTGCAACGTATATACTACCCCAAAAGGCGGACATTATACGTATACCAACACCAACCATAACGTGGATAAAACTTTGGTGGTAACGTTACAAGTAAAATGAAAACGTAACTAAGAAGTTTATAGAACGTAACTGTGTTTACTGGGTATATTGAGAAGTATAATCAATAAAATGTTCTAAAAATATTAGATTATGCTAATTATTCCTTTTGATTATAATGCAAAATATTAAAATTACATGTATAAATTAAAATGAATTAAGTACATGAATGTATTTATAATTTTTGTTATAATTTTGTGTATATACACAAATGAGATGCGTATTTATACGAAAAGCACTATAATTCTAACACGAGCACAGGTTTCAAATCGAAATCAGTATCTAAAGTACAACGGAAGCACTTTTTAAAGTGCTTACTTTTATATTGAACTAGGTGTTAGTTATAATTATACTGTTCCCTTTTTATTGTATCTGGGAATTTACTCAAATATACAAATAACACTTATAATAAAACCTGTATGGCAGGATAATTGGTACATTTCAACCAAACGAAATATATTACAGTTGTACATACATAGTATATTTATAGATATATAGGCCTTCCTACTTCTTTTTACTTGCTTTTTCAGCCTTTCTCTGCTGTTTTTCCTTTTCTTTGCGGTCCTTTTCGAGCTGTTTCCTTTCCTTTTCTGCCAATGCTTTTAATTCTTTGATTTTTCGTTTTAACCGACTTTTATCTTCACTTCCAATTCCCAAGATCTTGAAATCAGCTGAAGTTAATTGAATTAGAGCAGAGCCATTTACTTGCAATTCCAAAAATTTAGAAATGTGCTGTTCTAATCCTAGTCCTAATAACCATTGGCAAACCTTAAATAGAAAAACGTTATTAATTTTACATATTTGTACTTGAAAAGTTTGAATTTTTACTTGTTCTTTGCTCCAGTCGACGACAGGCGCTGACTGCCAAAAGTGAGAACCACGCTTTTCACTTGCTATACTACAGGAAGAAAGACTAATGTCTGATGGGTGCATGCTACTCCAAGTATCATGTCTTGACGGCGAAACCGAGCCAGACGATAAACTAGATGGTGATGGTGGTGTTGGTGATGCTCCCGTTTGGTGCTGCCAGGGTACTGAACCGGGTGGAGATAAAGTTACAGGTACTACTTTTTTCACTGAAGAACATATATTTTAATTAGCCAGAATATGTGTTGAAATAAATTATAAACTTGATTTAAACCTACTTTTTTACACACCTGGATTACTGTTAATATATTTAATGTTGAAATAATTAAAATTTACTATTGTAAACATCTAGGTATAATTACCTCTTGCATTAGCTTCATTTACAGCTTGACGAATTTCCTCAAGTAAGTGTTGAGCAGTACTTTTAGATTTTTCATTGAGTTCATCAGTGGAATTGCTTAAACTATCTGTGCTCATTCTCTTTTCTCTTTCTGCTAGTACCTAAGTAAAAAATACATTTAAAAAAATTAAAACTAATTGATAGACTTAATATTCTGATATGTACCTGTTTAAGTTGTTCAGCTAAAGACGCTGGAGGACCCATTCCTAAATTACTACTTTTATTCCCAATCCATGGGTCAGGACTACTTTGTTGTCCCAAAAATCCGTCTTTTTGAACTCGTGCATAGACAACACTTTGAGCATTATTTAAAACTTTTTGGGAACTTCCATTATTTTGAATTTGCGTATACTGTACATTTTGAGAATTATTATAATGTAAATTTTGCGAATTATATTGTGCTGTACTATATACACTTGAATAATTATTAGTTTCTAAACTATTTGGTCTAATAACTTCGCCTTTATTATCTGTCTCGTTTATATAAGGAGGGTCTAATTCATCTGCTGAGTTATAACTTTCATCAAGACCATAATCTGAACTGCTATTACTAAGAGATCCTTTTTTCGTGCTAGGGAGTTGCCGATTTGCCAAAGCACCTCTGTTTGCCAATTCAGCTTTACTCTTACTTGCTGATATATCTAAAAGTTCATGTGGGGGAACAGCACTATCGAATTCATCTTTAATAGGTAATTTTCTTTCTACAGTTGCAGTCTTTTCAATATCATCAGGACTTGCATCAGATATTTCAGTATCAGAAAAGTCTGGTGTAATACTTTGTCCTAATCTATTTGGTGGTTGCCTCCGAGTCATTTGTGGCGTTAAAGATTTTAAATTTGAACTGTCATAGGGTAAAGCCATTGGCATTCCTGCTTCCTGCTGTGTTTCAAATAATTTTTGCTCAAGTGCTATTATTCTGTCTTTTAAACTTTTTACCAACGCATTGTATTCCGTATCTTTTTCTTGTAACAATTGCTGGTAAAAATCTTCACGTTGCGCCATTTCCACTTCTCTTTGTTGAAATTCTCTGCATAATTGTTTAGCACGGCTATATTTCTTTTCTAAAACCAAGTACTGGTTTTGAGATTGTTCTAACATATTTTGGTATGTTAATATTTCTTTTTTTGTCGCATTTAAGTTACGTTCAGCTTCTTTCAGGCGTAAATTAGCTTGTTCCAATTTTTCACTTTCATCCGATTTCAAACCATTTTGCTCCATTAACTGAAAAACATACTTTTTAGTATTTTAAAACAACAAATAATCGAGTATTGATTTATAGAATAGGCGCGAAGAAAATATTATTAAAAACAAAACTTTATTGGTATATTTTAAAAGAACATCAAACATCAAACAATATAAAACTTTTTACCACTAAAATTTTCACCGTAAAATAGATTTTATTTAAAGTTTTTTGCTGAACAATAAAATCTATTTGTTTTTTTTTAACAAAATAATGTTAATACATGAAAATTTGTTGTAATTAGTTAATAATAGTAGCATGCATAAAAACAAGTAAGCACTTTTTACCTTTGTTTTTAGACGTGCTAGCTCGATTTCGGATAAGTTAAGCTTTCGTTGGCTCTGCATAACAAACACAAAACATACAAAAATACAAATAAACAAGTGTCAATAATGCATCAAAAAAATTATCTACTAATGCATAAAAACGCACACCCACAAAAACTTCAGCTAATCATGAAATACCTTACCTCTTGTAAAAGTAACCGTAAAGATTCAACATCGTTTTCACCCTCATTTTCAAACACATTGTCATTATTTGCAGAGGGACTTACTGGGCCATCAGAAACACTGCTATTGGCTGATCCTAATGAAATTTTATTTATAAAACTTCATAAAACAGTTATTGTAACGTTTTTTACCTGTTAAAGGCAGTGTACTTGCATCGCTCTGTTGTTCAGCTTCTAACAATCTTTGCCTTCTTTCCTCCCGTTCCTTGTCGGCTTGAAGTGACTGTCGAATAAGTTGTGCTACTTCACTGTTTTGTGGATCTCTTTCCCTTCCAATACTAAATTTAACAATTCCTGAAGTATTTCTTAAAACACTTGCTGCATATGCTTGTGTGACACCTACTAAACTTTTCCCATCCACTTCAATAATCTGGTCATTTACTTGAATTCGACCATCTTTTGCAGCTGCACCATTTGATGTTATTGTTTTTACAAAAATTCCTTAAAAAAATTTTATGAGTAATACTTATTTCTTAAAATACTTAAATAGTATTTACCTAATTTTTCTAAACCTGCATCTGCACCAACTCCCATTCCGATAATGCTAAGGCCTAATCCTTCAGGTCCTTTCAATAACTCAACAGGGAAAACTTCCATCTTCTCAACACGTTTTTCTAACTCATACTCTGCACTTGCAGCTACTGGATCAACATCTTCATTTCTTCTATCGTAATCGTTTATGCTGAATGTTGAGAAAACTTGTATAGGACCAGATGAAAATCGAATTTTCGAAGATTTAGGGACATATGTAGGGTAGTCAAGGTCGTCATCATCATCTTCAGGGAGACCAGGTACTTCCATCCAAAAATGACCATCTTCGAAATAATGTACTCCACTCTCAATTCCAACAATTTGTAAAGGTTTTGGCACAAAATCAGTTATACTTTCTAAATTGTTTCCTTCTGACAAACTAACTGAATCTAAATTAAAAAATAGGTTAATATTTCTTATTTTTTAATAAGACGAAATTTTTACCTATTAATCCCGAGTCGGAAGCAATACTAGATTCCAGTTTACTGTGGCTCATTGATGAAGCATCAATATCTTGTGTAGAAACATCAATACTGCTTGTGGATTCATTCATTTGAGTCTGTATATTGACTTTATCTTGAATATTCTTGTCAGTTTTACGAACTTTAATTACTTGAGCATATTCAACATGATCAGAAACCGATTCATCTTGAATTGATGGAGGACCGTAACTATCATTTAATGAAGGTAGACCAAAAGAATCATTAAGCGACGATTCTTGTAATAAGGAACTGTTGGCATCTGGCTGGAATTTAGTTTTAGAATCTGGTGCATTTAAAAGTCTTTGTATTTCTTGAGCTTCTTCATCTGAGAGAATTTCTTGCCTAAGAAAATTAAATAAGATAATATAATTTAATTTATTTGTTATTTTAATTAACTTACCTAATTCGTTTTTCCAAAATTCTTTATGAGCGCAAGCAGATAAAAGCGAGAACAAAAATTTAATTAGTTAAAGCAAAAACTGATTTATATTAAATTATTTTATGTCGTACATTTCATGCAAAAAAATGTTGTGTATTTTCATACTTTGTTAATCAACTATTTTTGCGGCTTACAAAATTGAAAATATAGCGGCAGTAAAATAAACATTTCAAAAAATATTAACATAAAGTTATATTGACTGCACATACATATTATAACTCCTATTAATGTTGTATTTATTTTTATACATAATTATATATTATTAGGTAAAAAATTGCTTACTTGGAACTTAATAAGTTTTCTGCTTCGGCTGGTGTCATGGCATCTGCTTCAGGTACATTTTCTTTGACTATAATGTTTTCATCATCATCGCTAGCATCAGCATACTCTACGTCATTGAGATCCAAAATATTTGCTTCAGAACGGATTTCTTGGTCAGGAGAACCTAACCTTCTAGGAGGACTCTAAAGAAACATAAAGTCTTAGTTCTTTTTTTTTCACTAAACTTTTTGAAAACAAAACATTACTATTGGGAATTTTAATAGATGGCGCTATAAATGGAGGATATTCGGTACTTGTCAGTGTCAAAAATTAAAATTAAAAAACTACACATTCAAGAAAACACAAATTTCGTCGATTTCGTCGTCCAAATCGTCGCTAGCAAAACACACCTAAATAGATTTAATATTTACAGCTTCATTAAAGCTCAAAATAGTACCGAATATAGAAGTTCATATTTTTGCCACCAGAAGGTGAGGGGATTCTAAAAATTCCCAATTGAGATTAAAAAATACTTACATCTTTGGGTGAAAAGCAAGGAACTACATCAGGCCTATTACTAACTTCGACGATTCGCTCATTTTGAATAAAATCATGACAAACCCTTTCATAACTTTCTCGACTTTCCAGTTCTGACAAAACCGAGTTTGTAATAACATTAGGTTGATTATTATACATCACATCAGAGTCTACACTTTTCTGCTGTACAATAGTAGGTTGTGAGTCCGAATCAGTAGAAGCGTTTGATTTTTGTTGTTGTAAGCAACTTGGTTTGTTTGGTATGGCATAAATTGCCTCGATGGTTTTAGGTTGTGAAAGGGGTGATTCAATACTTTCTGAATTAGGAGAGTCTTTCGGGTCGATTGTGGCATAATCTCCTTCATCCTGGAGAAATAATTCGGCTTTATCCTCATCCGTGAGAGGATAATCGTAAAGTAGGTCGTCGTGCGGTATTAATCTGGCCTTGATTTCGGGGTAAGGTTCATTAAAACCACCTTCATCGGTTATCGTTGACGAGCTGACTACTGAAGGTGGCCTCGATCCCAAGCCAGCTGCTGGAATGTTTATTGAAATACTGGAAACTTTACTTCTTCTTGTTACGGGGATAATGTTTTCATCAGTCTTATTTGTTTTAGTTTCAGTATGATCTAAAACAAAATTTAAAATAAGATTTAAACAAATATTTTTTGTTACAAGAGTTTTATATTCACGTATACCTCTTTGCTAAGAGGTTTTATTAATAATGCTCGATGCTATAACTAAAAGGAGGTTAGAGATTTGTATAATTCAATTAATTTTATTGGATCTTTAGATAATCCTTATAATTATAATAAAGTCACCACATAAACTACTTGAAAATTGATTTGATTTTAATTGTAAGTGTTTAATAAAAAATGACTCATAGAGGAAACATAAAAATTTTTGAAACAATAATAAAATATTTGGATATTAAATTTTTTATTAAGGTAAAAAAATTCCTATATGATTAAACTTTTGATACATAAAACACGTTTTTAAATTCTTAAGATACAAAATTTTTTTGCTTGCATTTTTTTAAAGATTAAAGTGGAAAATGGAGTAATAACTCAAGAATGTAAATAAAGTTTATCACATTTAAACTATGATATGATTGTTATTAAAAAGAAAATAAACAAGTCCAATAAATTACATAAAAATATTTGGACTTAATAGTGAATAATGTTTATGTTCTTTTGAAGTGACAAGTGACTAATTTAAAAATAGAAAATCTAATTGTAATTCTGAATACATTATGTAACTATTTTAGGGGGTTTGGCAATTGAGAAAATTGTTTCTTTTAAATTAAACTTAAATATCAATAATTTGGGTATGTCCTGAAAAATGGCACGAATATGTAAATTATAAAATTTTGTAAATTATGAAAATTTTCTTAACATACAGTACCTATACCCTGTGATCTAATACCAAAGAGCATAAATTTAATAAATCAAATTATGAAATATTCTGGAAAATTGGAAAAATTTATTTTTGTTATTTGATCTACTTTTATGTGGACCACATTACAAAATTGTAGGATTATTATTCTTTTGGGGTGTGTATTTAAATACCTGAAGTAAAAATGAAAATCCAAAAAATTGGTTTTAGGTTTGCAGTTATAAGCAATATTTTAGTTTCTTGTAAGATTTGTATTTTACAAGCGATTTACGTTTTTGCTAAAAGTTTGGAAAAATTAAAAAAAACAGCAATAACAAAAACTAATTATTATTGAAATTAATAATGGTGTATGTTTAGCTAGAGAGGGAGTATAAATATATTTGCAACTTTGGGCAAATATAGAGCAAATCATTTAAAAACAGATGTTGAATTAATATTAATAAACAGGAAATATTAAAATAGACGCGAAAAATATGGACAAACCTGAGCAATCCAGACAGAGCAACTTTAGTCGCAAACACATCTCCTTTATTTGTCCTACCATCCGAGCACTCAAATTCTAAACCAACCCTCATTAATATTGCTTCAAGAAAACCACCCTTGTTATCATCTCTTGCGCCTTAAAAATTAGTCGCGAGGAGAAAGTTAAAAGTTACTCGCCGCCAAGCTCAATACGCCTCTTCCAAACATACTGAGTTATAAATAATTCCACTAGACCAGATATACACAGGCAGTTGACTTGATTTTGTTTGTGGTTTCAATATTTTTGTATCTTTTTTATTTTAAGTGAGATTTAAGCAAAGGTTTAGAGTGTGGACGCCCCCGCGATTGGAATTTATTAATAAACTCCAACTTTTCAATTCGTGTTTACTTTAAGGAAATTTTAGTTTAGATGAGTTCGCTTCGGATTTTCCGCACGTACTAATTTCGCTCGATGCAAAGCAACTAGTCAAGAGTCAAGCCAATTTAATCCAAACAATTTGCTTTATTGTAATTTATTCATTCTCCAAATGCGACAGTAGCCATCACTGCATATCTTTATTGACCTCGATCATATAACAGACTGACTTCTGTTCTTATATTACTTATTACTGAGAAATGAGCAGGATTTTTCTAAAATTTAGGTAGGTACGTAATAAATCAAAGTTAGAATTAAAGAAACCACAATTTATTGATGCCAATTATTCGTACTAACTCATTAAAACTATTTTTAGAGCCATTTCACTTCTAAATACCTCTTATGAGTTATTGTTTATCAACTTAAACTACAAGACAACAAGATGCATTTTTTCAAATGTTATTTTAAATTAAACTTTATTTTAGATCAATTTAGGGCGCGTTCCACTAATGAACACTAAAGCCCACGACTTTCCAGTTCCACTAGCTCAAAACGTCACCATTCAACAAACGACTACAGAAACCCACGAATAAATATGGTCGTTGTGAGCTTCTTGCGGTCGCCATCGATGACGTTTTTATGCACGAAAGAAACAACCGCAGTCTTAAGTGGAACGACTTTGCGGTCGCGTGAGCATTGCGACTCTTTAGTGGAACGCGCTCTTAGACATGCAAGGATGCAAAAATTAGCGTAGAGCTAAAAATTGGTATGAATGTTCGGAACACCATTATAAATAAATGCTAAAAATCCCCATCGATCCCGTACATGGAAAAAAATTTATTCAAGGTCTTAAAAATGGGTTTTTCGCGTTTTCAATAAAATGGTAAGTTTTATCATAAAATTAGGTCAGACAAAAATTGTAGATCATATAATTATCTATAAAAAATGTCTTAATACTTTTTTTCCTAAGAGCCACCGTTTCTGAGATATAACGATTATAAAAGTTGTAATCTTCATAATATGCACATTATTCGTCAGATTAATAATCGTCTAATATTCACGATAACGGGTAAATTTTTCAACCAAATTTCAAAAACCCGGTCTCGAATTAAAGGCGAATGTTTTATAATCTTATTTCAAAAGCGCTCCCGAAAAAGTCATTTTTTTTCGCGGTTTTTTTCGAGCGTCCCCCGCGTCCGACTTTGAAAAATCGTGGCTCCGCCGGGTTCGGAATCGAAACGACCAAATCGGGCCCCCTTTTTTCCCACATCCTCTTTTACTACATCCAAAATTCCCGACCCTCCTAGGTTAATCCTGTGACGAGGGCGAATTTTTTTTTGAAAACGTCAAAATGTCGCGTTTTTTAACGAAAAAAAAAAACAAAAAGGTAATATTGCTTACCTTTTGACTGTAGCCGGAGGAAAAAAATTGCTAATGGCATTTACGTAAAGAGGAAACAGACTTACGTAACCATAGCGGAGCACTTTTTCGAAATTCTTATTTGTACCTCATATTTTGACGATTGAAAATCGGGGTACAATTTTGGACATTTTTAAACGAAATTTAAAAAATCGTACCTACCAAATGACTGGACTGAGAAAAATAATTGGTTTTATCCAGCGCGTCCAGCGGCGTCGGGATTTTTTTTTCCAAAAGCGTAGAAAAATATCGATAAAAAACGACGCGTAGAGAAAATTGGTAGAGGAAATGGGGCCAAAACGGGACAAAAATGAAAAATCGCTACACCTGACCTGCAAGAGGATTGATCGAACGAGGTCGGTTTGAAGTTTTGAAATCCCTATCTTTTCATTTCACCTCAAACCGACCTATTAAAGTCAAAATTGTGTTTTTTCAACCCCCAGCGACCAAAATAATCGCTGTAAGGTAACGACACATCCTATCGTCTAACTAAAATATGCGTTGGAATGAGATTTTTAAGTACTACTACGCGATGGGTTGACTTTTTTCAATTTCGAAAAAAAAAACCAAAATTTTAATCGCGCAAAAAACTTTGTAAAAAAATCCGAATTTGACAATTTTTTTTACCCCCCTGCCCCTTCATCGATTTTAACGAATGATGCCTTATCATAAAGGTTTTTGCGTAGGCTTTCACACAAAAAAAGATTCGTTTTGATATCTTTTTTCGTTTAGAAGTTATGACCGAATAACCGTTAAAAATTTGAAAATTTCACTTTTGGACGAAGAAATTGCTATGAAATTTTTGATTAATCGGAAAATAATTTTGACCAAACCAGTTGACCGATTAGAACGATTTATGGCTTAGATTGGCCGATAGAAAAATAGTTTTACTTGTATTACAGCTTCAGTGATGTGTATACGTGGCGTACTTATGCATATGATGAAGATTACAACTTTTTCAACTTTTATAATCGTTGTATCTCAGAAACGGTAACTCTTAGGAGAAAAAGTATTAAGACATTTTTTATAGATAATTTTATGATCTTCAATTTTTGCCTGATCTAATTTTATGATAAAACTTACCGTTTTCCTGAAAACTTTGAAAAACCCCTTTGTAAGACCTTTGATCTTGAATAAAATTTTTTTCAGGTACGGGATCGATGGGGCTTTTCAGAATTCATTGATAATGCTGTTCAGAAGATTTATACCAATTTTTAGCTCTACGCTAATTTTTGCACCTTTACTACTATTTTTAGGGCTAAACTGAGCGGACTAATGTAAGTAAATGTGATAATCTTACCTTGGTCCTCATCAGTCTTTTCGTTAGGTTCCAATTCCTGTTTTTCGTATTCATTTCTGGTCCTACTGGGACTACTAGGAGGACTCAACGAACTCAGGCTTCCGGAAGTGGCGCTCAAATTTTCTTTGCTTGCATCATTTTCATCAAGTATAGACTTTGAAACGCTATTCGGAGATTTAGGCGAGACACCGTTGGGTTTTCCGCAATCTTGGCTGGAGGATCGGGACTTACATACCGGAATAAAATCCGGTTTGTTTTCCTTATTCGTATCTTCAATTTCGCGTTTGTGAAGACCTCGAATGACTTTCGTGTTAACATTTCTGACAGGACTTGGGGGTTCTTGACTCCGTTCTTGTCGATTTGGGGTTTCTTTAAGCGGTGATGTTTTGGGACTAGGTGCAGGACTGCGGTCTTTAACCAAAGGGGTGGAAGCGAAGGTGGGTACGGAAACGGGTCTGTCTCTTCGCGTGGCGTTTGGTCGTCTTGTCACATCCGGTGGTGCTGGAGGTGACGTTGGAGGACTGCGAACTCGAGAACTAAAAGAAGCGCTTCTACTAGCGGCTCTGTTATCACTTTCTTTATTATTGCCGTTACTAACCCCTAATTTAATATCTGCTTTATTTGGATCACTATTGTATCTATTGGTGCGCGTTTTAGAAAAGTGTGAGGTCCAATTCTTTTGCTTTTCAATTAATTCTTTGCTATTGAATTTTCGCTCGGGTTTTTCTGGTTTTTTCATAAGCGCCGGCTTTGTTCTCTCCTCGCTGTTTCCGTTAATTTTAGTCACGAGCATCTCACTATTTTTATTCACGCCGTAACCATTGGTTTTATCATTTAGTACCGGAACACTATTTCTCAAATCCCTATTACTATCATGGTTGCGGTTAGGAGATGGCGAACGCGAACCATCATGGGACTTGGTGTCTCTATGCTCACTATTAGCGGAACTACTACGAGAACGATCTAAAATATTCGAAGCACTCTTCGTCGACTGTAACGGAATTATACGTTCGCGACCACGATTTTCTTCGCCCAATTTTTCGAAAAGAGCTCGTGCGTTGTTGAAGCGGGTTAGGTGAGATTCGGTTCGAACGACAGTCACAATATTTACATCCTCTTTGTTGGTATCTAATCCTGGACTGCTTGTCGTCCTCGGTTTGCTCCTCAAAGGTGTAATTATATCTTCACGTTGGTTCGTCTGAAATATATTCGCTATTTGGGACACCTTGGAGCCCGCCCGGGGACGATTTTTGTCCTCCATGTTTTCCGCCACAATAGACACTGAAACGAAAAAATCCAAATTAAGGCCATTGCTGATAACATATTAATTTTCTCAAGTTTAAAATTTGGAACATATTCTAATCACGAAGTTTTTTTCCGGATTGTGTAACGGTTTGCAACGCAAAAATTCGGACTGATCGTAAAAGCAACAATAGCGCAGAACACCGACGCAGGTATGTATTACGGTTTGCATTACGTATTCAAGCGATAAGAATTTCTTGCACGAATTCTGAGTAATAATTTTATGTACTGTTTACATTATGTTGGGTATTAAAAGTGGGTAATTTTGACCTAAAAATAATCAAGGATGAACATTAGTGGACAACGAGTAATTTACATCTTAATGCCTCTAATGGCTGACAGATACACGTTATCGTAAGTTCCTTATATCGCTTTATGATGGTCGTAATTATTTAGATATTTAGATTAAACAATCTTGTACCTTTAATGTAATTTGCTTTTACATCAATAAACCTAAAATAAGGCCTTGTCATTAAAACTTACTTCATTTTCTTTTATTATAAAACAAATATTTCCAATATCGTCCTATAATTATGTTAAATATTAGGAAAAAGTGGTATATCATTATAAAATTGAAGATAAAAGATGTTAATTTTTAATAATTTTATTTATTTTTCAGGAAACCTTTTGGACCGAACAGACCACAAAATTGATAATTTAAATCCCACGGACCACTAGTACAAAAAAACACATTTCTTTTCGCAAAAAAATATGCTACAAAGGTTCCAATTGTATTTCAGAAAACATCAATTCAATTTCACAAATCATCAATTGAAATTCAGAAACTTTAATTATTGTATTCCAGATTTCAGCAAAACCAATTTAATTTCAGAAAGTATCAATTGTATTTTAGAAAGCATTATTTAAAAATCGAATTCGTCAATTTAATTTTAGAAAGTATGATTTATATTCTAGATGTAATCAACTGTTAATCACCACTAACAATTGTATAAATATACAATAAAGCCAAATGGCTTCATCAATAATTGTTTCCAGTGCTGGATTTACGCATAGGCAAAGTAGACCCGGGGCTGGCATCACGATTTTGGGACATTTTTGGAGCATATTAATTTTCTAAAAATATTTTAAAACTTGTAACCCGCCCGGATCTATCTATTAAGGGGGCGAAGATAAGTACTTGCATTTTTTCAATGAATTCGGACGTTTTTTGCGAGGAACGGCCGAAAGGGTGGTTTTTTTCGTCCGATTTTAATAATTCCAGTTCCGATGTAAAGAGGGATGTTGATTCCAAGTGTGGTCCGAATTTTAAATTTTTTGGACCTCCCCGACACTTTAAAAAAAATTCGATTTTCCTCGCTTTTTACGTGTTTTCGGCGGCGTTAATTTTGAAAAATCGCAACTCCGTCGGATTCTAAAGGGAAGCGACGATATGTGGCCCCTTTTATTCTAACATCCTGGGGATTACCTTGACCGATTTTTAAGCCTCTCGGCGCAAAAGTGTGACGTCACGACCCCGAGACGCAAACTGTACAATTCCACCGTATTTCGGACGGTAAAAGTACCAAAACTTTTTGGCTTCGATTAGAAGTTCATCTAAATTCCAGGTTTTACCTTAAAACTGGAGTTTTTTAATGCGTTTATTCTTAATGTCGTTTTGGTGCCCCCAAAGTCGCTTTATTTTTCGCGCTATTTTGACGCGTACTTTGAAAATTCGTAACTTTTCATCGGAACAACCTGTAATAGTCGAATATTTTTTATTTTACTTATTTGGTATTTACTTATGAGAGAAAAAATAGGCACCTCGAAATTTTTACCCTGGACCTTGGAAAAAAATCGAACGTAAAATGTTTAAAAAACGCGGTCCAACCTCGGCCCATCAGGCTCCCGCAGTTTTCAAAATTTTTGCAATTTTCTTTCGCAACTTTAAAAAGGAATATTTTTTATAGTGTATAAGCTACTCAGATTTTTTATATTTGGTAGGGTTGGGAAATTACGTATAAATAACCTCGAAATTTTGATTTTAAGGGTGAGTGGCTCCCGCCTGGTCACTTTTTAACGGATTTGCAATTTTAAAAATACTTTAGAATCTATTCTTTGAACCGAAAGCTCCCACGCATAGGATATTTTAAATTTCGAAAAAATAACGAAAAAAAAATTTTTTATATCGCATTTTTAAAAGTCGTATTTATGGGTCAAATTCACCCTTCAAATTACATTTTAACCCTACTTTATGCACCTTCCCTAAAAGCTCTTTAGGTCCAGTTTACGTCAAAAAAAGAATCACTTCGCTATCTCTTTCCGTTTTCGAGTTATCACCAAAAATGCAGCTTAAAAAAAATCTCCGTTTGGAGCCAAAATTTCGGTCTGAAATTTTTCACTTTTACAAAATAATTAATATTTTCAAAACTATTGGCACCACCGAGATGTTTAATAGTTTAAAATTCGCACAGTCACCTCCTCCATCAAATTCCGTGAAAGTTTTAATTTTCGCTTTAAAGCAGAACCGTATTTGTACCAAAATTTAGCCAAAACTTTGCGAATTTTTTTCCAAAAATACTATTTAACCGATTTTAACCAAATATTTTTTAAAACGCGTCTATCTACGGTGTTTACTTTTGGTAAAAATTTGAAACCGGTAACTTTTATAGTTTTCGAGAAAAAAAATAAAAACCGATTTCCATTAAAAATATCTCAAAATTTTTTTTTTCGATTTTTTTCAAAATCGACCCCGCAAATGAAAGATAATAGAAAATGGATGAAATGTAGGGGTTCACCTGCCCTCTACACCCCCCAAAAAAATTTTACTCCCCAAGAACTCAAATTTTTTTTAGGTAATGTGTCTCAAAAAATAATTAAATTTAAAAAAATTTAATGTTAATATCAGTAATTTTTAGAAATTTATCTGTACGAATTTTTGTTTCTTAATTTTAGTTATTAAGCGAAATATTAATCTTTCAAAATACACCTTTTCTCATTTACCAAAATGCCATATTTCATTTAAAAATTCATAACTTTTGAACGAAACATCGTAGAGACTTGAATTTTTTTTTTATTTTTTTTTTTCTACTTTCTTTATACTTTAGATGTAAATTATTAACTTTCAAGTTTTCAATTTGAAACGAAACACTCTTGTGTATTGCTAATTTTCCAAAGCAATTGTATGTGTCTGTTGTGGTTCACGTGCACAATCACCGCCAAAAACTAATTTTTTACAATTGGCCTTTCTGAAATTAAATTGTTTTTTTATATACAATTTGATGATTTTGAAATACAATGATATTTTCTGAAATACAATTGATCCTTTCTGAAATACAAATGATGCTTTTTCCAGATTTTTCCGGTTAGAAACCGCTGGTCTAAAGTATATTTTTTTTCTTACAATTATAAAAAAGCACTAAATCATTTTGAGTATAAGAAATAAGTAACGTGGATCGACGTCATTGCAGAAAATAATTACAGATTTTCTTCAAAATAGTATACCGACATAGCAAATTAAACGTTGAGTTAAGCAGTATGTAATTGGTTAAAGAAATAAATCACATTACTATAAAACACCATGGAATGTAAAGAATGGTGTTTCTCTTTATGTTCTTGAACTGTAGTCAAAACATTATATTTTTTATACCTAACTAATTTGCAATAATTTAATTGAAACTACTTTAAATTCTTTTGTATTGAAAATCTAAAAATACTAAATAAATGTCTAGATAAAATGGTTTCGTAATGGTAAAGTTTCGCTTCATTAAATCTCTTTGTTGAAATACTGCTTACTGCTAGTTGTAGATGTTTTTTTAATTAATCAGAAGAAGAGACCGGAAAAAATTAATTCCCCTGATAAAAGCGATCGTGTTGTAATTAAATCGGATAAGTCTATTACGATTTAATCAAGTTTCATGTCTATTGTTGAAATTTTTAATATCGTTCTTAATGATAAAAAATTAATAACACAGTAATCGAGGAAATACAATCATATTAAATCAACATTATTAAATTAAATATTATAGTATATTATAGTAGGTATATTATAGTAATTAATAATTTAAATCCTTTTTTCTAATGAAATTACTATAAACATGGAATTAATTTCTTTACCTCTTTTATTTTACATTAATTTACCATAATATAAAACATTTTATTAATTAAACTAAAAAACTAAAACGCATTTTAAAAACCTCGCTCGGTATTTAATGGCAGCAAGTTGTTGTAATTAGAGACAAGAGGTGGTGCTACATTTCAACAACATTCAATGTACGAGTTAATTATTTATAAACAATATAACGCATATGTACGGTATTTAATGATAACACAATTATATTTGTCTTACTTGTTATGTAAAATGAATCAAGTTTACTTAATTAAAATAATTGATAAGCCGAGATTGTTGTATCAAATAAACGAAATCCGTGATAACTTCTAGCTACATTCCTTGCTTCCTTGCGTTTGGCCATCCTTGCAAAAATCATATTACGGTACCGAAGTCTATGTATATCCATAATCCTTCCTTTTATTCGTAATAACTCAGTGATATAGCTCATCCTTAAATTATGAGGTACATTTAAAAATACAACACAATACACAGCCCTGTTATTCAAATTAATATATCCAGCTCTCATTAATTTCATCGTTATTCTTACTAATTGTGCCCTTGATAACACAAGTAAATCTTCACGAAATCTTTGATTTTGGTGTTCAAATCTATTAGGACGACAAGTAAACACACCCTTCCCTTTTCTCGATGGTACTGCTTTAGTTCTCACAGATATTTCACCTTCCTTAAAAGTGGTATTATTTAACTCATTTTCAGCTCGAATAGCTTCATTTCTCCTATCATAGTAAACAGTAGCTAACACATTTCCTCCCGAAAATCTCTTATTTACAACAACATGTACAACTTTACCACAAGGCGAAAAATGTTCCCTAAGTTCATCCAAAGTTACAGTTGCTGGCAGCCCATTCACCTCAACCGCGTTACAAATGAAGAAAAAATTTTGAGACCCATTTTTTATCGACATGTTTACTTCAACAATTATATACCGATTTTTTACAAAATTAAATACAAAAATTTGTCATTCAATTGTCAACCTATAATTTCAGAGTAAAATTATCTTCTGTCAAACATATGAACTCAAAAATTTAATAATTGAAGACCTTGATGCAATAATCGGTCAAGTCCAAGTTTTAAAAGTTGTGGAAAAACGATAAAAACCTTCCAGATAACAACACATACTTAGGATTAGGCCAATATTTTTCTTATCCATAGACATTAGTGGTCATTAGTAGTATACTCGTGTGAGGAAATCTAAAACGCAAAATAAAAATGGAGGTTTATAAACTTTTTAAAATTTGGACTTGTTCTATTTTCATATAAAAGAAACATCTCAAAACAGTACTTTATTTTTTTCATTTGTCAAGTATACATTATTCCAATATTCAGCAGCAAGTGCACTTATTTAAATATCTACATATATAAAAAAGAAACCTCAATCTCTTTTTGATTTTGTTCTTCTTTTGTTTTTGCATAACCCAATATTTGCTTATAAAACCATTGATCTGCTGCTCGTACATACTTCTGAACTAAGGTCTTTATATCTTTTGCAGTTTTTACAAAAATAACAGAACTACACTTATAACTCTCAGAAAAAACAATTTCAATATAATACACTTCCCCAGTCGGTTAAGTTTGTCACCATCAGATCAAAATAATAAATATTTTTTGCAAAACTCACTACAGCTAAAAATTGGTATGAATGTTCGGAACATCATTATAAATGAATTCTGAAAAGTCTCCATCGATCCCGTACCTGGAAAAATTTTTATTCAAGCTCAAAGGTCTTAAAAATGGGTTATTCACGTTTTTCAGCAAAACGGTTAGTTTTATCATAAAATTAGGTCAGACTAAAATTGTAGATCATTTAATTATCTATAAAAAATGACTTAATACTTTTTCTCCTAAAAGGCACCGTTTCTGAGATATAACGATTATAAAAGTTGAAAAAATTGTCTTCTTCATAATATGCAGAAGTATGCCACGTATACACATCACTGAAGCTGTAATACAAGTAAAAATATGTTTCTATCGGTCAATATAAGCCATAAATCGTTCTAATCGGCCAACTGGTTCGGTCAAAATTAATTATTTTCCGATTAATCAAAAATTTCATAGCAATTTCTTCGTCCAAAAGTGATTTCAAATTTTCAACGGTTATTAGGTCATAACTTCTTAACGAATAAAGATATCAAAACGATTTTTTTTGTGTGAAAGCCTACGCAAAAACCTTTAAGATAAGCCATCATTCGTTAAAATCAATGAGGGGGCAGGGGGGTAAAAAATATCAAAATAGCATTTTTTTACAAAGTTTTTTGCACGATTAAAATTTTGAGTTTTTTTTTCGAAAAACGTCAACGCGTCAACCTAGGAGGGTCGAAAATTTTGGATATAGTAAATGAGGATGTGGGAAAAAAGGGGCCCCGATTTGGTCGTTTCGATTCCGAACCCGGCGGCGCTACGATTTTTCAAAATCGGATCGGAGGACGCTCGAAAAAAACCGCGAATAAATTGACTTTTTCGAGAGCGCTTTTGATAACTTTCCCGTCGCTTTAAAAAAATCCATTCCGATAGGATTATAAAACAAACATTCCCCTTTAATTCGAGACCGGGTTTTTGAAATTTGGTTAAAAAATGTACCCGTTATCGTGAATATTAGAATCTGATGAATAATGTGCATATTATAAAGATTACAACTTTTATAATCGTTAATCTTAGAAACGGCGGCTCTTAGGAAAAAAAGTATTAAGACATTTTTTATAGATAATTATATGATCTACAATTTTTGTCTGACCTAATTTTATGATAAAACTTACCGTTTTGCTGAAAAACGCGAAAAACCCATTTTTAAGACCATTGACATTAAATAAAATTTTTTCCAGGTACGGGATCGATGGTGGATTTTATAATGGTGTTCCGAAGATTCATACCAATTTTTATTGTCCACCCTTGCATGTTTAAATGAACCCGACTATCTGTTGTAACTTCGGGGAATACAATTGAAAAGTTGAACTCTTGGGCAAAAACTATTTTAGCCAATTCGAAGAATGGGTTTCTGCAAATAAATATTTCAAAACACTGAAAAAACATGTATAATTGAGTTTGAGATTGAAAGTGAATTCTTTGGAAAACTTGCCAAAAAGCACATCTTTCAAAGAAAAATCGCAAAGTCGGACTTAGTTTTGCTATAGACATCAGTTGAACTAGACTAAAAAAGTATTTTTTAGTGATTCATCACTAAGGGATCCATCCAAGTTTATTTTATAGTCTACTAAGGATGTTTAACGTCCAGTAGGCAAAATAATAAATCCAAAATACACAAACCCCACTGTCAAGCATGATGGAGATTCATTACCATCGTAAGGGTTGTTTCTCTGGATTTGGGATGGGATCACTTCATCATGTATCAACTGTATAGATTTATGTATAGGAACATTGTGGTAAATATTATAGTTTCCTAAGCAGATGAAAAAAAAATGCTTCTACAACGATTTCTATGAGGATAACAACTCCAAACATAAAATCTCATTCTTCTCACCTAAACCATGTATCTGTAAATCGTATAAAAAATCTGTTAAATGGAAGCTTAATTAATTTACCTTATAAATCATAAAAAAATAAATCATGGAGAATATAAATTTAAGAAAAGGATATTTTCTTTTGTAGAATATGTCTAAAAATCTTTAGTATTTTCATTCCAATTTTTACGCACGAAAAAATTGCATGAACTTAAAGACAATCCTAATCTCAAAATTAAGTACAGTTACTTGTACCTTCTTGAAATAATAAGGCATTCATATTACAAACATATTTAAGGCAATTTTCGTGTGATAATACTAGAACAAGCATTATTAATAAAGAAGCTTCTTAAAAAAATAGGAAGGACAAAGAGAAATTACGTACTTGTTTTACTTATTAAATCTTGCGTATGATTTTAAGGCACACACGCATAAATTATGCGATTAAAATCTACTTAAACCTATTTTCATAATTATTAATTTAAAAACATGCTTAATTACATTTAAATTCATGAAACTGTCTTATTATCGATGATTTATGGTTGTAACATAAATTAAACCCGTGAATCAACAAGAAATCATTTAGTATCAATATAAACGATGATTTAATTTGTTTTAAATAAATCATCGATAACAGTTTTTATTATTCATGCTTCGAGGAATATGAGCGTGTTGTCGATAATAAAGCAATTAAATAATTAACGTGATTAACTTTCTTGAAAAAATGAATGAAAACCTGCGATAATTTTATTGTTTACAGCTTTCACAATCTACAATGAAAATCGCAAGTATTTATATTCTTTGAAATTTTCGAGGATTTTAATATTGAATTATCTAGCCGGAAGAACTTTTTCTTTTGTGTAATCTTAAAATTAAATTACGAGTTTGTAAATTGTCTCACACGTTACGTTCTTCCTTTCGGAAATTAATTATTAGTCTTATTTTTTTCTTCATTGTCAGGAGATTTTTTTTTACATAATGTGTTATGAGAAAATGAAACCATAAAACGTAAAATTTATTTTCAAAACGTTTTACGTAGAGGATTACGATTTTTTGTAATATAAGTCAAGGTTTAGTTATTCACATTTTCTTTATAATGAAATTCTTACATACATTTTAATTTTATTTAAATTTCACCACGCATCAAGGGTTTCTAGAAAAATTGTGATGTTTGGGAAAAAAATAGAGAGTTTATTTTTTAAGAGTGATTTCCTATTTTCCGTCAGGGAATGGAAAAACCATTCCACTTTCCTGGAGCTTCGTTGCAGATTATCAGCGAATGATAATTAATGCGTACCGCTAGAGGGCACGCGATTTTGGGAGAAAAAATCATGAAATCGAACATTATGGATATCAGGATATCTCTAGTTTCCTCTGACATATTTTCATTTTTTCTGATGTATAAGCTAAATTAATTAGGCTACCATTTACCAGATTTTTTATACGGTTTATAGAGTGGTCAACATGATTTCATAGATTGTCTATATAGTTTAGGTGAGGAGATCGTACAACTTTTATTTGAAAGATTTTTCTGTAAAATGCTTAATTTCCAAAATACTTTTTGTATTGAAAATTTAAACCCTTGTAACTTTCAAATTGTTAACTTGAGAAAAATAAAAAAATATGTTCCGTAAACCTCTGAAGGCGAGCTATAAAAATATGCAATAAAAATAGGTGGCCCCTATTTAAAAAAAAGTTGTGATTATCGCCTGACCTTCATCTTGTTCTTCAAGGTGATGGGGAATATTTCCAGATAGTGCGTCACTAAGAACCGTACAACTTTTATTTAAAACATTTTTCTCAAAAATGCTTCATTTTCAAAAGAGCGTTGCCGAACTTTTTGCTCCCCCTGTATATAAGAGAAAAAGTAGAAATTGAATTCAAGAATATTTATGATAGAGTAATTAATACTTGTTGCCGAAAAAATGTGCAATGAAGAGTCAGTTCCACACGTGTTTGCATAAAACATATATAATATTCCATTTTATAACCAAAAAGAACATTATAGAAGATTAATATTCTTTGACTATATTTTTGACTATTTCCTTGCTTTACTAACAAAAAAGTTTTTAATTCATGAAGTGTCAACAATTTCATTTTTATTCTCTAAAATATGTAGACTGCAACAGAATAACATTCAGTCAATGCACAATTTTAAGAAGATGGTTTAGCAGAGCTACTGGAAGTTATTGCTGAACAAAATTATCTATGGAAGCAGAAGAGGATTTTTGAGATATAATTGTTTTTGCATTTTTTTGATAAGTACTATCAATCATATCCCATTTGGATTGAATTAAGGCCTAATTAGCATTTGATATCTTTTGGGAAACATTATTTTTTGTAACTTAAAGACGCATTACTTGTTGATAACCGTTTAAAAATGAAGAAAAAAATATCGAAGTCAGAGGAAAGCTTGAAGAAATATTTGAAAGAAAAAATTTTTAAATGAAACCCAAAATTGTAATAAACATTTTCTCAGATTCCAATATTTTTTCTTAAAGTTGTAAACTTAAGATGAATAAAAATTCTCAGCACCCTCTATTGATAAATCCTAGCTACGCCACTGACAATTAACAAAAACATTTAGAAATATCGTTAATGTATAAAAACAAAACTGGGTCTAGAATTGATCCTTGTGGAACCCCCATTCTAACAGGAAGTACAATCAATTATTTATGTATCGTTGTAGTAAACTTCAACAAATTCGAACCTAGAGATTCCAATATTTTATCTAAAACTTTTTCGAATGGAAAAACTATGGGTTACCGGAATAACCATGTATTTGAGCAACGGGGGCTATTTTTGAATCACCTGTGATGATGCACCATGCTACTTTCGTCATTTTGTTCTTCTTATCATTTAAATGAAACAATAAGATTTCAAAAATAGGTCCCCTGGTGAAGTGCTTATTTTAAAACTGATTAAAGATATTTTGTAATTTTCCAGTACAGAAGTTTTTCATGCGAAGATCAAACAGATTTTGATATACTGATTTTTTTTGTTAAATGTTAAAATTTTTCGATTAAAATTAAAGATTTCGATACGATTTTTTCCTGCAACGTTAAAATAACTTCAAAATAAAATGGTTAAAAAAATAGCAAAGGAATAAAAGACCCAAAGTGTGTAACTGAGTGATCAATTTTAATCAGTTCTATTTAAGAGGTCGCTTTTGTAAAAATAGCATTTTTAAAAAATAATTTTCGAATACTTTGTGTAGGCTTGATTTTTTTCCCGGAATTTGGTTTTCATTAGGTTTTTCGAAAATTACCTATTGACCACACCCAGTTGATTTTCTTTACCGAAGATACAGGATATCAGTATTTTCAGTCAAATTTGATGAAAACCAGCTTAATAATTTTTCAAAAAAATTCATTGCTTGTAAATTTCATGTTCAAATATTCAATAATTTTTGTAAAGCTCACTTAAGGAGCTTTTTTTAATACATTGTGGACATAAAGTAAATAGACAAATTTTACTTTATGTCCGCACTGTATATCCGTTAAAATCCAGGGTAAAGAGAAAAAGAAAATAATCAAAATGGTATTTTTTTAGAAAACTGGGGTTAAAATTATCATTTTTTTTAATTTAAAAAATCCACACATAGCGTTTTAGTTTTTAAAAACCGCTTTTCAGCGCAAATTTTCTTGCGGTGATCCAAAGTTTCATTACCTTACAACAAAATTACAAATTTTGACTATGATGGGTCGGTGCTGGGTCAAATGAAACGGAATTTAAAACCTCCATATCGCTCATTAAATACAAGACCGCCAAACAAATTTTTTTTACGAAAGTAAGTTTTTAAACTGTAGTTTCGACGTTTTTTCAATTTAATAAATATTAAAAAATCTACACTTTCAGGTAAAAAAAACTGCAAATTACCCTTTTTTGCGTTGATGGCGGTTTTGTATTTAATGAGCGATATTTGCTCCGGTTTAATCAAATTTCCAACATAAAATTGTTTATCTGTTTTTTTTTCGATTAGTGTTGAAAAAATTTTACGTATTTTGGAGAGGCAACATTTTTTTTAATACCACGATACTAAATAAGATATCTTTATGTTATTTCATTATCCTTAGCTTCGCCAAATTGGCCGAATACCGAAGCAAAACCGAATTCGGCATTTGATGCATCTTTAATAATAATACTGTGCAACCAGGTTCTTTTAAATTGATTTCAGGCCGGTTTACAATTGGCTTTTCTTGCGCCTGAATGCGTAACATGACGTCAGAAGTAGGTTAGTTGGCACCACGTTGTCATGATCTACTTTATTCCTACTTTTGACGTCATTTTTGGCAGAAAAAATTGATTTGATTCGCCAATATTTTTTTCTAATAGAAAAATAAGTAGGTTAATTGTTTAGAAGATTAAATTCTTAACGAAAATCAAAAATATCTTTAATTACTAAAGACTTCTTTACTATAGCTTTCATCAATTTGTACTTTTTTAAATTAAGAAAGTCTACTAAAACATCTCCAATCCTTTTCTTGTGGCCAAGGTTGTAAACTTATCCCAAGAGACATTTTCCCTCTCATCTGGCAAGTGCTCCGAGTTTTCCCACAAGAACTGTACTGAATTTCCTTTTTTTATGGTTGTAAAAATAGTGACATAAAAAGAGTATTTCTACGAATACAACTGTAATAAGAGCTTTATTTTAAAATAAGTCTACAATTTAAATTTCCTATGATGAAAAGTATTTATTGCTTATTTATCAGTAGCAATTCCTATCTGGTTGTAAGATCAAGAATATTTGAATTTTTGAAGGGTGGAACTGTAGATACGAAGTGCGTTTTTAGTCGAGGGTTGGAAACGAAAAGCAAGTGCAGTGAGGTTGTGTCTGGTTAGGGTGGGGTATCGATCCTTATGCACGAAAGCTATCCAAACTGGGAAATTTCGTCTCGTAAAACTCACGTTAGTCACTAGATAAGCCAGTTTTTATGAATTTATCTCCAAAAGCTAATAAAACCTAGCCAGAATTTTTTGAATTTTAAGCTTGAACAAACATTTTTATTAAAACCCTAATAAAAGGAATATTAAAATAAATTTCGTCCTTTCCCAGTTTTAGAAATTGAAATTTTTGTCGTGATGAATAACTGGAAGTATTTTTTTAGTATCATTGTTTCATGAGAAGGTTTGTTGCAACAATGCATTTCTGACATCAGTGCACAGTGCATTGAAGAATTATTGGGTAAGGTTTTGAAAGCATAGTCTGTATAATTTACTTTTGCTACAAATATTATGCTTTCATTGAAGTTAATGTGGCGAGACATACACTATGCACCTAGAATGCGTGCTTGTAAAATCGGCTTTGATAGGCGTTAAATTTTGTGTGTAGAAAGCTAAAATCTTTAGATTGAAATTTTAATGCATTTAATCAATTTTAGTTTAATTTAAGTAAAGATGTATTAACTGAATAGCAATATACGTATTCACTCATGTGCAATTTTATTACATGCTGCAAGATGGAACACAAATTTTCAACCATTGAAATTATATTTTTCATGATGCCGCCTTTTATTTTCGTCTTTCTTTAGAATCTCCAGCAATTCGTCATGAAAATCATTCATTCTTAAGAAAGACATAAAACATTGTCATAAAGAGAATTTTGTGTTTGAGCACATTAAAAGGTTTCTGTGGTACTGCCTTCGGAATATAAAATACCACATAATTTATAAAGTGTAATGAAAAACGTAAGAAAAATATTTTCACTTAAATAAATTGTTTATTCAACAAATACTTTTAGTAAAATAAAAAACATTTCCCAAAATTAACTTGGACAGTTTGACCTGGTGATTTCAAAAATCCAATCCAGAATATAATAATACATATGTACAGGGTGTTTCATTGAAAACTTCAAATGTCGTTTATTTCAAAAAATTAACCGAACACGCCGATTTTTGTTTTGAGGGGGGCACATTATAATACCGATTTAAGCACTCTCACTTCACTCTCTTAAGCGGGGGGTGTTAACCCCCTAATTTCTTAAATGGCAACATGGGTTGAGTAATGTATCATTTGAAAGCTGCTTTTAATTAGAATTCAACGGTATAAATTAAATTAAAATTGATCGATTCGTTTTAAAGAAAAAAAAATAAAAACCTATTGTAATACTCAAATTTAAAGTTTGCAAAAATTTTTTTTTAGTTATAAAATAATTTTATTTTTAAATAGACAATTAAAGTAAATGTTGGAAATGTTTTCCAGAATTTTCCAAGCAGAAATGGAGATGGTCTTCAAACTCTGCGCGAACATTTTGTAGCATTACTGGTGTAATATTTCCACATTCGTTTATGATCCTTTGACGAAGGTCTGCTAAAGTATCTGGTTGGTTCTGGAAGACCTTATTTTTTAAATAGCCCCAAACGAAAAAATCCAGCGGTGTGAGGTCAGCTGAGCGTGCTGGCCATTCAATAGTATCTCTACGGCCAATCCAACTAGGAAAGGTTCTGTTTAAATATTGACGAACTGGTAACGTATAATGTGGCGGAGCACCATCCTGTTGAAAAATTATCAAATTTTCGTCCAGCATATCACCATTTTCTAAGACATGTGTTATTGTAGGTTCGATAATATTTGCAGCATATTTAAATATTTTTCGCCTGTTTAGTTGTCATCAATAAATATTGGGTTAATAATATGGCCCCCATAAATGTCAAGCCAAACATTTAATTTTTCTGGATACTGACAATGCTCTTCTCGCATCCAATGTGGATTTTCTGTACTCCAATAACGACAGTTATGTTTATTAACTTCACCCCTCAAATTAAATGTTGCTTCATCATTAAAGTAGATGTTTTGTAATTGGTTTGGAGTATTTGATAGTCTATTAGACATAACTTCACAAAACTCTGATCGGCGATCAAAATCATCTTCACTTAATTCTTGATGACAAGAAAATTTATACGGCCGATATTTTAAATTTTTTAAAATTCTCCAAACCTTGGTACTTTGAAGTCCTGTTAATGTAGATAAGTTTCTTATGGAAGTTTGCGGATTTAAAGATGTTTCGCCTACTACAGTCAACGTTTCTACTTCATTTGGGGGGCCGCCAGTTCTTTTTTTATTTCCTACTGAACCCTTTTCACGAAATTTATTGAACAAATTTAAAACATATCTTGCAGATACATTTTTATCTGGATGAAGATTATTAAAACGAGTAGCTGCTGGAAGGGCACATCTTCTTTCTTCACCGTATAGCATAATAATCTCAACTCGATCATCCTTAGAAGAAACCATTTTGAATGGTTAGGAGCTAATAAAGTTAGTGTAATCTATTTAATTCAAAAACTTGTAATACACAATTATTTCAATTTTTAAATCACATTTTATTTAGATTTAAACACCTGTAAAATCATGTGGATAACATAACAAATAAATTTATTTATTGCTCTTTTGCGTTTAAATTTTAATTTAAATTATTCACGAGAACCAAACGGGACATCCTACCTTCAATTTTTTATTCAGTATTTAATAATTTGCTAATTGAAAAAGATTTTTTGGATTAATTTAACATTTTTTAAATTTATTTATTGCAATGAGTTTTTAATTTTTTTCTTTAAAACGAATCGATCAATTTTAATTTAATTTATACCGTTGAATTCTAATTAAAAGCAGCTTTCAAATGATATATTACTCAACCCCTGTTGCCATTATGAAATTAGGGGGTTAACGCCCCCCGCTTAAGGGAGTGACGTGAGAGTGCTTAAATCGGTCTTATAATGCGCCCCCCTCAAAACAAAAATCGGTGTGTTCGGTTAATTTTTTGAAAAAAATTTTGGTTATAAAATAAACGATATTTGAAGTTTTCAATGAAACACCCTGTATAATGTCTGAGCATTGGTTTGCTTTAATTCCTGAAAATTGAAGATTTATACAGGGTGTCCCGGAATAACTGTGACAAATTTTTTATGGTGATAGAGGAAGTGAAACTAAGCAAGTATTGTCCGGAAATGCTTCCTTAAAAAGTTAAACCACTTCAAAAATTTTCAAAAAAAATATTTTTGTGTAAATAAAATAAATATTATAAGAGATATTAATTTGAAATTTTGGCCACAGTTTTTTCACTCAAGGATACACATTTTCGGCCAATAAAAGTTATAAAATATTTTCAGTGGCGTATATGTGGGGGGCTCATCAACTTTTATTGATCATATCTTTTGTCTTTTTACGTTGTTGATAATTTTAAAAGTACTAAAATAATCTTTGATCAATATTGTACAAAAAAGGTACTCTTATTGTATGTCGGTCCGGTGCTTCATTTCGGAGTTAAAGTAGATTTTATAATTTTTAGCTAAAAATATTAATTTCCGGACAATACTGTATAAGTCAAAAATGGTTAGTTTCACTTAAAGAAATGGTACTAGAACAGAACCTCGAGGAACACATATTTTGATCTAAGAATTCCAGAAGAAAATTATGAGCTATTGTATCAAATGATTTTGATAAATCAAGAGAAATCCATAATATTTATTATTTTTGATTGAGTCCTATTTTTTTCTTGACCCCCCTCCCCTCACACTTTAACTATAGCCATAGCCTAAAACATTTCAGGACATAGTAGAATGTAGTAACTCCTATATACAGAGTGTAACAGAATAGCAATGCCAAAAAGTTGGCTCACAAGTCAGGTCAATCTTGGGATATGTGAGGGTATGCTTCAGAAAAAACTTACTCCACTTATGGATGAAATTCAAGGACGTAGTGCATTATTTGAAGAACGGCTACAAGAACAATAGGCTCAACTATCACATTTGAGTATATCTAATTATACTTTAAGTATGCAGTGCAAAGATGATACCGTACTACAATCAACATAAAAAAGAACACAGTTCACGCCGAGTTATAATTTTTAATTAATCTTTTATTACTTTATTCTTTTATGGTGTAATTCATCAATTATTCTAAAATTATTAATGTTTTTCAAACCATTTTAAGCATAATAATTATTATCTTATCTAAATAATCTATTAAATTTAAGTTTATTTTGATACTCCTATTAAATAATTTATATTTTACCAATATTTTTATAATACGTTTCGGTACATAAAATATTCATAAATACAATAATAACTTTATTTATTTCGGAAATTTTAACCTAAATTCGTTTTATTTTACTTCATTATATCTGCTCCTTTAAATTATAAAATAAATGAATTCATTACTACTTATTATTTAATAATTATAACTCAAATGCTTTAATTAAAATTTGTTTTAATTATGTAAATACATATAATTTCCTTCTTGCATTTTAAATCGTTTCTTGTTAGAAGTAAAATTGTACATATAGGGAAATATTGGATGGGTAAGTATAAAAAATTCTCACGCTTTTTTATGGAAATAAAAAGTTTTTACAAAACGTCCTTCCTGCGGCCGCGATAATTAAATGATACATGTAATGAATATTTTCCTTCAGTTTTAAAAGAGACGTGCCAGTATACGACCACACGCTTACATTCTTATTCCTAGCCTCATGTAATTTAATAAAGCATCCAAATATTGAATTATTTTGTATTACGTTACTTCACCTGTTCTCCGTTAGCCATATGGTTTTAGCATAATTTTACAGTAAAATGCAAAATCCATAAATTAAAATTCAAAACCGCCTATTAAAAATTAACCGTAACAAGCCGGAATTTAATTTTTCTTACACTAAAAGCCGATTTTATATTTGGGAAAACTACAAAAAAATGTATGATAACGTAAAAGTATACGTTTAGGTAGGAATTTTTGTAATCAAGCATTCTTATCATATTTTAGTAGTTTTTGTGGAAAAATAAATTCTTATCTATATTTTCAATTCTTTCCATGACGTTAATTTATTGAAAATTCTACAAAAAACGCATACTATGAGGTCATAACCCCAAATATTTTCTATACAGGGTGGCCGCTCAGCGGCGTTTTCCCCCAAAATCAGAAACTAATTAAAATAATATTTTTTTTCCAACGCTAGCAATAAGTTAAAGTATAAACGAAGAGTTCGACGTTGCGTTTTTTGTTTTAAGTATATTTTTAAACTTTTTACAGCATCCCAAAAATTAAGTAAAATTTTAAGAAATTTTTGGATAGCTGTTAAAAGTTTATAAATATACTTAAAACAAAAAACGCAACGTCGAACTCTTCGTTTATACCTTAACTCATTGCTAGCGTTGGAAAAAAAATATTATTTCAATAAGTTTCTTATTTTTGGGGAAAACGCCGCCAAGTGAACGTTTTTTGAAAAGAGCCCGTTTTACTGCTGCCGTATGAGTTTTTGGTTTGACTTACTAAAACAAAAAAAGAAGAAATTGGTAGCCACAAAACTCATCTGTATACTAAAAAAAGAAATGTCGAAAAAGCTCCTCTGGAAAAAAAGTTATGATCAAAACCGCAAATATCAAGAGAATTTCAAAATCAAGCGCTCAAATTTGCAGACTATCGCACTCTTGTTCAAATTATAAGTCGAATATTTTACATACATTTCCACTCATGTCCTTTGGGGTTAAAAATTCCCCAAATGAAATTAGTGGTAATGACAGTGAAAAATATTCGACTCAAATTTGACCACTCGTGTATATTTTATGAGTTATTCGGTTATTTTTTTGTGTTACTGACTTTTCCAAAAAAAACCACTTTCAAAAACTTTGTTATCATCTAGCAAATAAAAAAAGAATTTATGAACACTTTTTGTACACAAAAAATACTATCTCAGATTCTGCATGAAATTGACAACTTTTTTGATAGTTGTTCATCTTACTTTTAGTACAATATTTTATGTCAGGATGATTTATAACTTAACTTTCAACTAACATTTTTTATGACCAAAATGTTTTACAAAATCTTTTTCTTGTTTGATAATAGAGGATGGAAAAAGTTCTTGAAAATGTTTTTATTGAAATGGTAGACCCTTCTAGGATCTTAACACAACAACAAAATAACCGAGGAATACCACACACGAAAATGTCCTTGTATACGATTAAGGAAGTCCGGGTAAGTTTCAAGGAAGACCTAATGACGTTCGAGGAAGTTCCAGGAAATACGAGGAAGTCCCGAAAAGTTCGAGGAAGTTCTGTGAAATCCTAAAAAGTCCTGAGAAGTCCGGGGAAGTAAAGTTGCTTCCAGCTAGAAGTAGGACAAAGAATACGCGATCGTGATTACTTTTATCCTACTTCCAGCTGGGACCAACTGTACATTATAAGAGCTTCCTCTTGTAAAAAATGTTATACCGTGTTATACCCCTCGAAATAACCTAACAAATCATAGAATTTTCTTAATTAATTTTTTAGAAGACGCAGTACGCAATTTGTAAAAAATACGAAAACTGAAGTAACCCCTGAACCATTAACCCTTCAGTACACGTGCTATTTTTTTCATAAAAAACCTGGTGTGTGAAATAAGGTCAAATTCTAAATGAGAGATGAGCTATTATTCAGGATGTTCCACTTTTTTTCAGGATTTTTGTAAATAGTAAATGTGTTTCGGAAAACAAAATTCCAACCAATATTTTTTTTTCGATTCCGACAAAGTTACAGCTATTTTAAAAGATCAAAATTTTAATGATTTTTTGGGATCCCTACACCGGGTGGAAATGAAAACGGGGTCACCTCGATAACTTTTTTATTTATGAATAAAAAAATTTGAAATTTGGCTATGTTCTATGGTTCAAAAAAACAAATTTTATGTGCATTTTTTATTTTCGAAATCACTTCCGGTTTCACCGGAAACACCATGAACTTTGTTTTTTTAAATGTAACATCCCATATTTTTATTCATGGCTTAAAATACTTAAAAAAAAAGTATTTTTGAGATATTAGTTTTTATTTTTTTTGTAAAAAAAATTGGTTTCTCAAAAAAAAAAGGTTTTCAAAGTCGGTGAAAAATACCAAAACTAATTCTAAATAATTCAAATACCTAAATAAAATTGTAATTTGAAAAAAAATTTAAGTGGTTTTTGAACTATTAATTTGTAAACTTAGTTAATGAAGATTTTATCAAATATCTCACTTTTTTTAAATGCAATGATGCCGGGTCATTCGACTTTTTAAAAAGAGGATTTTATAACGATTATTTATTTTATGTATTTGAATTATTTAGAATTAGTTTTGGTAATTTTCACCGACTTCGAAAACCTTTTTTTTTTTGAAAAAAATTTTTTTTCGCCAAAAATAAAAACTAATATCTCAAAAATACTTCTTTTTTAAAAGTATTTTAAGCCATGAATAAAAATATGGGATGTTACATTTAAAAAAACAAAGTTCATGGTGTTTCCGGTGAAACCGGAAGTGATTTCGAAAATAAAAAATGCACATAAAATTTGTTTTTTTGAACCATAGAACATAGCCAAATTTCAAATTTTTCTATTCATAAATAAAAAAGTTATAGAGGTGACCCGGTTTTCATTTCCACCCGGTATAATTTTTTTATTATCAATATTTTTATTAGAAACACGTATAGTTTTAAAAACAATAAAAAAAAAGGAATTAGCTGAAAAGAAAAACCAAAGTTTGCTTAATTTAAATTAAATTAAAAAATAATGAAAAGAAGGAAATTATACAGGGTGTCTCACTTTTTTTCCAGCAAAATTTTTTTTAGATAGTAAAAGTCATTCTGAACAAAAATTTTCCTATGAACTATTATGTTTTTTCGACTCCTTAAAAAGTTACAGCAATATTAAAATTGATAAATTTTCATGATTTTTGTGGAACACTCTGTATAATATTCTTTCTTATTATATTCTTTTTTTAAATCAATTACTATTTGGATTTTTTCTTTGCCAAATTAGTTTTTTTGAACATTATTGGCTGTATTTAAAATAAGTGAACGACGTGGTTAAATTTTTCTCGGTATAATTTGGCATCTTATTGGCTTAAAGATATACAAAATCCAAAGCATACTTGATTTAACTAAAAAAATTAAAATTAAATAAAATTTATACAGGGTGTCCTACAAAAATCATTAAATTTTTGAAATTTTAAAATTGCTGTAATTTTTTAAGGAGTCGAAAACACATAATAGTTGATGGGAAATTTTTTGTTAAGAATGACATTTACTATCTAAAAAAATTTTTTGCTGGAAAAAAGTGAGACACTTTGTATAGGGTGGTCCACAAAAATCAAAAATTTTAAACTAAACTAAACCACTAATAATTAAGAAGATAAATGCATTTGGTTGCATTTGACTGTTTATACTGTCATTAACAACTAACCATTAAGCATTAGCAGTTAACCACTAATGGGCCAAGTTTCGAATTTTCAATTATAGTAGGACCGACCAGCAAACAGGAATTTTAACCTAACTGACATTGAATAAATTCAGCGACGCTGGATTTTTTTACCCATGCTGGAGTGTTGTATTAGTAGTAGTCTCTGCTACAACCCTCCAACTAGGAGTGGTACTCCGTACTAAAAAGCCTCCAGCATGGGTAGTAAAGTTCAGAGTCGTTGGTTTCATTCAATGTCAGCTAGGTTGGAATTCCTGTTTGCTGGTCGGTCCTACTATAGGAGTTGCTAGTGTTTAGTGAATCTACAAGTACGCATGTTTGATCTTTACAATTGACAGTGTCTGATTAAATTTTTGCCACTGGCGAATATCATAATATCATATAATGGACAGTGAAACCTTTAATGGAAGTGATGAGGAGTTAGTGAAGCTTTTTCAACACTTTGATAATCAAATCGGCAATATCGCGTCGAATATGTCAAATTACTTAATGCCTAGTTGAGTATAAACGTTCTCACTTTATGTTAGTGGTTAGTGGCTAATTGTTAGTGGTCAGTTGTTAGTTGAGCATATAAACTCACCTTTACTGTAACTTTTTTGGAAACCGAAAAAATATTAGTTCATAGACATTTGTTTTTGTTCAAAATGATGTCTACCTTTTTTTTTGAAAACTTCATTTTGAAATTAAAAATCATTTTCCCCTATGATAACATATGCCACTCTGTTAATAAAATATTTTATTAACTAAAATTAAGAAACTATTTATTTGTTTCTTTGGTGGTATAGTTCTTTTTTTGTACTCATGTTGCTACTTGAAAAACAAGAGTTGCCATTTTTCGGCTATACAGGGTGTCTCACTTTTTCCCCAGCAAAAATTTTTTTTAGATAGTTTGTTATTCTGAACAAAAAATTTCCTAGGAACTATTATGTTTTTTCGACTCCTTAAAAAGTTACAGCAATTTTAAAATTTAATAAATTTAATGATTTTTGTGGGACACCCTGTATAAATTTTATTTAATTTTAATTTTTTTATTTAAATCAAGTATGCTTTGGATTTTGTACATCTTTAAGCCAATAAGATGCAAAATTTTACCGAGGAAAATTTAACCTCTTCGTTCACTTATTTTAAATACAGCCAATAATGTTAAAAAAAACAATTCGGCAAAGAATAAATCCAAATAATAATTTATTTAAATAAAAAAATATAATAAGAAAGAATATTATACAGGGTGTTCCACAAAAATCATGAAAATTTATCAATTTTAAAATTGCTGTAACTTTTTAAGGAGTCGAAAAAACATAATAGTTCATAGGAAAATTTTTGTTCAGAATGACATTTACTATCTAAATTTTTGCTGGAAAAAAAGTGAGACACCCTGTATTTTGGAAAAACTGAATCATCTTTTTTTGTGCACTGTATAATAAAAAATTATTACATTTAAGGGGGTTTCAACTTTTATCTATGGTTTCAACCTTCAAATTTTTTACGTTTCTAGTTTTAGTAATATTTCTAGTTTTATGGTTTAAAATATTCCCCTAGCCTGATTAAAAAGTTCATAAAAGTGGTTGCTTAAAATTGCATGGCGCCCAAATTTATGAACAATTAAAATTATGCGCTGATCCAAAAAAATTTTAAGTTTTTGAAAATTTTACTGGAAGGTGGATGAACTTTTTAATCAGGCTGTCGAAGCGTTTTCTTAAATAAACCAAAAAAAAACTAGAAATGTTAGCAAAATTATAAAAATTTGGGTAATTAAAAATAGTGCGACTTGTCGCTTGGGTGAACCAAACAAGAGTTATCTTACTTATTCTAAATCTAAGACATGAATGAATACTTGGCAGGGTGGTCAATTATTGGTACCAATAAAATATATAATCTTAAGGAATTCCAGAAATTAGGAAATGGTTTAAAGTAATTACCTTATAATATTTACAATTTAATACTCCTAATTCCAATAAATATTTACAAATATTCCTAATGAGGGTCGGTCTTTAATATGGTTGTGTTTATAATAAAATAAATACACAACAAATTCGAGAGAAGAAAAATTGCATATTTTTCGGGAGAAGATCGCCACCCCTCTGTATCCACCACTGGATCATATACGACCTCTGGTGGTCATTTGATAAAGCTAGTAGTGGAGTAACCAAAAATTGTATAAAGACTAGTGCAGTTAATAGGACCAATAAAAACTAAAAACCTTTACTCGTCTTCCTCCATTTTCTTACAAAATTTATATGAAAATAGCGCCATCTATACGTAATTTTCAATATTGATTGGAAATAACCACCTCTGTCTGTACATTTTGTTCGTCCATTTATGGGACACCCTGCATATGTATACTATAAATAGCTATTAATTACTCAATCAATTTGTTATATCAAACAACTTTTTGTAGTAAGTTTTTATTTTCATATATTATAAACGTGATTGCCTTCCATTTCGATTTCCTGGGAAGGCGATTAAATTTGATTGGTACTCAAATCGAATATAGGAAAAACGGTGAGAAGTATTTGAGTGAAAATGTTTACATAAACATATCCTGGGGTGAACATTCAGTCGTGTGCCTACAAATTTAGTTTTCCTGCATAGCTCAACTTATAAATCCGTAAAATGATTGCTGGCTAAAAAGTATCTGTTTACAAAACGCAGTCACGTACTTCTAAGATTAAATCGCCTACAGCGTGACATACACAGTGCTAATCGACAAATGATACTGTCTATTTCAGATTTGACTTCCACAAAAATTATATTGCGAAGAACAAACACTTCAATTATTTAAAATATTCTTATACTTAAGCTTATTTCTGCAGTTTTATTTTGATATACAGGCGTAACGGAATGTGGGTTTAGTAACAAAGATTTACGTCTACCATACACGTTGTTGAAAAAGGGAAACCTTCATTTAATAATAAAATAAGTCTTATTTATATCTTTCAAGCCGCTTGACATTTTATTGCAAACTATATAAAGGACATTTTTAAAATAAAAAGCTAAGAAGCATAATTGGATTTACCTAAATAAAACCGTGTACAATTTTAATATCGTACTTGAAATTGGTGTCGATCAAAAATAATAGGATTCTACATTGTACTTATCAGACACTTTATATCAGCATACTCCTACATGCTTTTTAGATAGTCCAGTCTTTAAAAACTTGAACCTTATTAAAAATTTCAGTAAGGCCATTTTCTTTTACGTAACTCGCGCAATAGACTCTTGTGTAGTTAAAATTTAACGAAATTAATTAGGAATATTTCTATCTAAATTTTCATGGATCTAATTTGAATTAAATTACCCTATTATGCAAATGGTGTATAATTTAAATAATACACATCTTATTCTTAACTCTCTAGCAAGTTTATCGTTTTCTTAGTAAATTGCAAATTGGATTCGCTTTTTAGTAGGATAACCCCGCGGCCTTTTCGGTCAACGATTGCATTATTACGAATCAATAAATTTGTTCAAAATTTTAGAACGCGAATCGTGCTGCTTCTCATTAAAACTGTATTTTAAAATGAATTGTGAACAAGCAAATCGTGTGAATGTTGGTATCAAATTCCATACTTCCAAGCTTGACGGTTAAGCCTCTTTGTTGGATGACCTTGGCTCGCGCTTTAATTGTTTAAACAGTTTTATAACCCGACAGTCATTTTATTAGATCATTATCATTATATGTTATTAACGTTGAAGCAATTACTCTTGTAAATAGCTTGGATATTGCACGCTTTTTAGTGTGGGATAACGTTAATTGACACAAAATTTAATTAACAATATTATTTTGTTTTGAAAACTTCAGCAAAACAATTTAATGCTCAAGTAATACTGTTGAATCTACAATTTTTAATTTTAACCAAAGTTTCACTCAAATTCCTTAAATTTATTTTACCTCTAAAATGTATGATTTGCAAATTGCAAAAGCAACCTTCAGCTGATAACCATAATTACTGGAAAATGACCAGGCGAGTTCAGAGAGGACAGAGGAGAGAAAAGGTCGACAATTTCCGGGAGTAGAGAGCACTTAAATTTTCACCTATCAATTTTTTATAAATTCAAAATAGATAATGTTTATCAGATTTAAACCAAATTGCCTTCAAATTTTAATGTTCGGTGAGTTATACTTATAACAATAAAATCATTATTCATCTACAAAAGCCACTTACTATGCAAAATTACAGGCCAAAAATTAAAAAAAGCAGTAGTTTTTTAGAAAAGAAATTAACAAAAAGAATCGTCCAAAAAGCTTATCCCTTTCCTTTAAACCTCCTTCATCTCACTTATCTCAAAGTTTCTGTTATTGGTAACAACTGCCTGCAATCCCTCGGGCATTATTTAACGGCAAGCTTAGCGGATTTTGTAAAGTAGTCTTTTTTATTTACAATATTTTGCTTTTATACCTGTTTTAATAATCCTCATAAATCACCTAGAGATACAATGTGGAGGCATTTTTGATTTTTGACACACATTTTCTCACTTCTCACATTAGATCTTCTCTGTCACACAATTGGGGCTCCTAAAAGACAGTGTAATATCAGGAGATCGAGGCGGCCAAAACATTAAAAGACTGTTACGTCCTCTTCAGAGCAAAGGAAGATTTTAGTTTAACCTATTACGTACATACAACCATACCACTAAGAACAGGTGAATTTTCCAACTGAAGATAAAAATTTCTTCTCAGTAGTAACGTTAAATAAATCTAAGGAATCCTGAAATTCCGAATAGAGGAAGAACCTTTGCGCATTTAAATTATTTTTATAAAAGGTGGTTAATAGCCTTATACCCAGATTCTGGTCAAATCATTTAAGTTTAAAGGCCTTTAAATTTAAATTTGTTATATGGGTTGTAATGGACAATTTCCATGGATACATTATTTGTTTTAAATTAAAGGCCTTTAATTTTGACCAGAATCTGCCCATTAGACACCTTAAACCACAATTTTTCAAAATATTGACTTATACAATTAATTACGAAGGGTTATTTCATTATTTGATAACAACCACCTGGATTTTGTGATAAAACTGTATCGTTTGTAGTCATCTTCGCTCAATCTTTAAAAAGTTTCCTTGCACATTCAGAAAATATCCTAATTCCAAACGATGGATTTCATATCTTTCTTCAAGTGAGTGTAAAAATTTCGGTTCAAACTTCGGTCGTTAGTTTGTTTCGTTTAAGACATGATCAAAGTCTATTTTTGGAGTCTTCCATGAGTTGTAAAGTAATTTAGGTTTGGATTATCGAGTATTAATGGGCCTTTCCACAGTAAAATATTTTTCAATAAATTTTAATTAGGGCACCAAAAAAATTTAAATTAATTTATTTAGAAATTGTGTTCAAAAAAGCGGAAACGTTGCTGGTGTTCCCGTCGTGTGTCTTCGTGTGATGTCGTCTCTATCAACTCTACCAGCTCTAGTCCGTAATCGGTGATGACAGATTGCAAATGTCAAATTTATTTCCTTGTTGGTTAGCTTGTGTAACCGTCATCTATCAAAACAGAGTTTATAGAGCTTTGCAGTGGACGAGACGATAGGGGATACCAACAATGTTGCCGGACTAGAACTTTTAAACATTATGACGTCACGGATTCATAAATTCAGATTTTTAGCTCTTACGCAAAAGATATCAAAAAATTGATTGGATGTTATTTTTTATTTTAACTTTATCTTTAAGACTAAATAAGAATTAAAAAATCGTGGAAAGGCCCATTGTAGAACCAAAATATTGGACATATTATTTTTTCATTATTTGGATGTTATGTTATTGGTTTAGAAACACTTCCAGTATTGTTAAAACGAATATTTACATCAGGAACATTCTTGAAATTTCTTTGTAGATGTCGAGTGAATGTCTTTTTATTAAAATCTCGTGCAGCTTTTTTGTAAGAATAAGAATTTACTCCAACTAAATGCACTATCTCCACTTTTTGGGCAATGATAAGATGTATTTCTGACGTTTGTTACCTACTTTACTATTTCGCCTCCTCTTTTTTCAGTGCATATACTGTAGATTTAGCAATTTTATCATTTTTTGTTAAGTAGGTTCTCCACAATATCTGCTTGAGTCCGATAAAAAAATCTTCTCTTGTAGTGTCAGATGTTCAGGTTTTAGAATATATCAGTGTTTGATCACAATTTTGAATATACTTAGGAACAAATATAAAATCAATTTCCGAAGTTATGGACACCCAGTATAAGCATGTCTATAAGGAATCAAAATTGCCAGTTCATACGGCAACAAAATTGTACAAAGACATCCTCGAGAACTTCATTTTATAATGTACTTCCCAAGATTTCCACGGACTTCCTCAGTCTTCCATATTATTTTTGATGCACGTGAATGTTTCGTAAAAATCCTCTTCCGAAATTTGCTTGAATGTTCTGCGATCTTCCTGGAATTTCGATGAACTTTCTGGAATTTTCGCATTATTTTTATGCACGTGCATGTTTTGTAAAATTTTAGAAATCATCGTCTTTTGAAATTTGCTGGGAACTTCATTAAACTTCCTGAAATCTCTACGGACTTTCCAAAACTTTCGCGTTAATTTTGATACAGGTGTAAGTTACTAATAGTTTAAAAATCATCACTTATACAGGGTGTCCCATTTGACGTTGGAATGTATGGGTATCTTTGTTATTATTGGAGATAGAAAGTCGGTTAAATGGACAAAGTAGTGGAGATTTTTTAGTATATTAATAAATTCACTTACAAAAAATTTGAATATCGCCACGATCCAACGCTATCTTAAAAAAACAAGAAAATGCGATTTTTAAAATATGGCTATAACTTCTTTATTTTCTGTGGTACCAAAAAAGTTTTTTGACATAATACAGACAATTTTTTGTGTACAATGCAGTAAAACAAATGAATATTTTTTTCTTATGGCAGCCATATTGGAATTACACATATTCGGAATCAGTATTTTTTTCTGAGTAATTTGGTATACCATATGTCATATTTAAAAAAAAAATAAAATTATTTGATTTTACAAACTAACAGATGTAAATTGTCAATAACATAAAAATGTAACTATTTAAAATATTAAATGTAAAATAAATCTTAACACATATGTATTGACAGTTTACATCTATTCAAGGCCATTTTTGGTTAGTAAAATAAAATTATTTCTATTTTTTTTTTAAATATTACATATGATATATCAAATTACTCAGAAAAATACATTAATTCCGAATATGTGTAAATCCAATATGGCTGCTATAAGAAAAAAATAAGTTTGGTTCATTTCCGGTCAATCCGTTGGCGAAAAAAATATTCATTTGTTTTACTGCATTGTACACAAAAAATTGTCTGTATTATGTCAAAAAAATTTTTCGGTACCACAGAAAATAAAGAAGTTATAGCCCTATTTTGATAATCGCATTTTCTTGTTTTTTCAAGATAGCGTTGGAACGATGCGATATTCAAATTTTTTGTAAATGAATTATTAATATTGGAAAAAATCTCTACTACTTTGTCCATTTAACCGACTATTTATCTTCAATAATAACAAAGATACCCATACAGTCCAACGTCAAATGGGACACCCAATATACAGGGTGGTGATAAAGTTTGGAACAAAATTCGTAACTGCCTTATTTAATTTTTTTAAGAAAATCGCTTGGACAGGTCAATTTTTGTTTTTAAAATGTCATCTCTTGGTATAAAAAAATTATTAATGACGTCACAGGTGATTTAGCAATGACTTCATATCATCGATTTTCTTTAATGAAAACTTTTAAACTTGAAAAACAAATTCTTTGGAATCTATTTAAATGTAAGAAAATAAACATCTCCGTCGAAACGTCGACTCTTTTTTGTAAATGAATTCACCAATAAATTGTTTCGATCAACTGTAATTTTTGAGTTTTCTTGAAGAATCTCTTGCACTAACATTTTTTATTTAAATTTTTTTTTACAAAAATATAATTTTTTCGTATCGTAAAAAAAGTGGGGTTTTCATTTAAAAAAATCGATGATGACGTCATTGCTAAATCACCAGTGACATCATTAATAATTTTCTTATACCAAGAGATTGCATTTTAAAAACAAAAATTGATCTGTCTGAGCGATTTTCTCAAAAAAATTAAACACGGCAGTTACGAATTTTGTTCCAAACTTTATCACCACCCTGTATATGTATAGACTTAGACGCTTTAGCCTTTTAATCGATTCTGAACAATTTTTGTTAATTATTTTTTTTTTTCAAAAATGAATTTTAAATTTTTGACTTCAAATCGTGGGTGTTTTTTGCTTATAAAGATAATTTAAAACTTAAAAAAAAACTCACTCAATTATAAACGCTAAAAAATACAAAGTAGGTTAATTTAAAGAAAAGTAGAAAATATCTTGGATATTTTGATTCATTAAAGATTTATACAGGGTGAGTGTTTAGTGCGAAATTGGAAGATATAATAGCATGTATTCAGCGACCGTGATGAAAATTTTAGAGACGTCGTTAAAGTTAATCACGACTTTAAGAAAATATTTCTTTTGAAGAAATATTTTTTAATCGCGTGATTAACGATAACGACGTCTCTAAATTTTTCATCACGGTCGCTGAATACGCGCTATTATCTTTTATTTTAAGAGATAGGAAAAAAATCTAAATTACAAAATTACATGGTTTATGAAAGCGCATAACCAGAAATTATTTGTGTCTTGTCTATACTGGGTGTTTCGTAATTCGAGCGCAGGCTATTACATATTTTTTTAAATGGAACGTCCTGTATATTTTTTGATATTTGCATTAAGTTAAAGAATACAACGATATGTTTTAAAAATTTGAGAGTGCCCTTAATTTTCTATCGGAAATTTTTTTATAAAATTTAGACATATTTTTAGAAACTTATTATGAACATTTAAAAAACAATTTTTATGTCATTTTGAAATATCGATTTTGGTGTATTTTTAGTACATTTTTTTTCGAATTTTATTATAAACGATGTGTTTTAATTTTTTTAAATGGAACACCCTGTATTTTTACTAAATATTATTCCTCTTTAAGATATACAGGGTGTCCATATCCGTGCCACCCATTTATCTCGAGAACGCGTTTATTTCAGTATAATAAAAAAAAAATTAATTCCTAAAATTTTGTAAAAATATGTTTGATAAATTTTATAGAAAATGTTCGAAAAAATTAAGTGCACGTTCAAATTTTCGAAAAACAAAAAATATTGTTGTATTCTTTAAGTTATGGTTAATCCAAATATCAGAAAATATACAAGGTGTTTCATTAAAAAAAAGTGGAACTACGAAACACCCTGTATAGACAAAAATAATTTCTGGTTATGCGCATCAATAAACCATCCAATTTTGTAATTTAATTTTTTTTTCGTACCTCTTAAAATAAAAGATAGGTATTTCGCACTAAAAACTCACCCTGTAGAGAAAAATTTGAAAATTGAAATATTTGTATGTTTAAACATTAATTCGCCTCTGGTTATAAATTACGAAAATCATTTTTTATGATTTGCTAAAAAAATATTAGATATCTAAGAAATTGCAATGGTTTTATACAGGGTGTCCCAGAGATGTAGTAGGCATTTATGCCAAGATATGAATCAATTGATATTTGGAGGATTATAGAAAATTCTCCTCTTCTTGAAGATTGAAAAAAAACATGAAACAAATAAAATATTACACCAAAAAGAAAAATCTTTTACTATTAACCTTTAGGAGTCTAGTATGTATTATCAACTGAGTTTAGCGCGAAGCAAACAATAAATTTATCAGGATTTAATTAAAAAAGCTTGTAAAATACACAATTATTTATTTATTAAATTAAACTCTAGGTAGTTATTGTAAAGTTTTAAGTTGATAAGAGCGATAAAGGTTTTATTATCAGGACGTGAATGTTTTAATTGGAAGTTGATATAAATTATTGATTAAATATTCGAATAAAAGGATGTGTATTTTATATTTTGAAAAGTGTAGATGTTGACCTCAGCATTGACATTTATGGAGGATGGCCTTTGTTGACGCCCCCACTAACACATATTTAATGAAGAAACTATATCGGTTGTAAACATGCACGCGGAGCATGTCGCAGAAGTGGCCTCGGGGCCAACTCCTAATAAAACCAAGTTTTACCAAAATTGGGTTGGACCAGTAGGTACGAATAAGGCCCCCTCGAATCGATCCTATTCCGAGTAAGGGATGGGAAAATGAAGGCTAAAGGCTAACCTACCGGTCGTTTTCGGCTAAATCCTATTTATCCATTTGCTCGTCCTTATAGAGACTAGTGTTGTTTGTTTCGGCAATTACTGCACAATCACAGGCACATCGCTTAATAAGCACCCGACTCGCGGTTTTTAAATAATAAGCAAGCAGGCGGCATCTTGCTTTTGTTTCTGAGTAGTCATATGTTCGCTCGCGGTTCGCCGGGCGGTGTATGTTGTAAGTTGTATGTGTATAGGATAGATTTAACCGGAGAACGGAGAGCAACAACCCGAGCGGCCGCAAGGCAAGAGCGGCGTACGACGACCGTGCCGAGTGGTATTGTCGGTGTGTTTTGCCTTGCTCGTTTCTCCTACACCACACCGTACCACGGGACCGAGATAAAAGCCAGGCGCAGAACTCCCTGTCCGGGGCCGCCCGTTCGCCAATCGACTTCAACAACGCGCGCCTATTTTGAACTAACCTGAACTAACCTACCGCCAAAATTTACCATTTTTTAACATTACGAAACGTAAACTACTACCATCAAATTGTAACCTGTTGCCTGTGATCTTTTTGATGACCGAGTCCCGGCTCGAAAAATTTGGAAAACAAACTATAGAATTGCTAATCCGAAACCACGCCTAAATACCTAAATTTTCGCACTTGTTATAATTTAGAGATTCACAGACACCCTGTATAAATATCGAGGATTTCACGAATGAAAATCGTTTTTTATACTTTCTGATAGAAAATTTGAAGCACTATTATTGGCAAACACGTTGAATACCAAATATGCGAAAATCTTTTTATACAGGGTGGTGATTATTTCCATCCTCACCATTGGTATCTTTTAAAGCGGAAGAGATTAAATTAGATAAAAGTTGCTCATTTTTATGGCCATTAAAAATCTGAAAAAAATAGAATACTTAAACTCGTTGTAAAGTTATGGCAAAAAAAATGTGATTTTGGAATATAATTTATATTTATAATTACTGCTACATCAATGAAATTTGGTACCTTTAAATTGTTGACTATTCTGAGTTAAGTGACGTCAAAAAATATTTTTTTGGCCTCCTAGATTCGAAGCCGCAATATTCAACTTTTTTATTTCTTATGGCCGCCATGTTGAATTTTTACATCATCAGATAATAAATAATAATATATTTTCAGATTGCTAATTAACTTTAATATGTTCCTTTAGAAAATGTGTTAAATTTAAGAATTTGTATAAAAAACAAATGAAAGCAATGTTTTATAGACAGTTTCCATGGTTACCATAAAAATATCTCCTCAAAATTGCTCTAATAATAAAAAAAATAATAATAGTAAACAAATGACCTGCAATAAGAGCATTTTATGTAAAATAAATTGATTAAAGTATTTGCTTTTTTATTATTAGAATTTTGAACAAATTTAAAGTTTCATTTTTGAGGATATTTTTATGGTAACCATGGAAACTGTCTATAAAACATTGATTTCATTTGTTTTTTATACAAATTTTCAAATTTAATACATTTTCTAAGGGAACACATTAATGTTAATTAGCAATATGAAAATGTATTATTATTTATTATCTGATGAGGTAAAAATCCAATATGGCGGACATAAGAAATAAAAAAGTTGAATATCGCGGCTTCGAATCTAGGAGGCCAATAAATTATTTTTTGACGTCATTTAACTCAGAACAGTCAACAATTTAAAGGTACTAAATTTCATTGATGTAGCAGTATTGGTTTGGAAAATATAAATTATTTTCTAAAATCACATTTTTTGTTTTTTTGCCATAACTTTACACGAGTTTAAATATTCTATTTTTTTTCAGATTTTTAATGGCCATAAAAATGAACAACTTTTATCTAATTTAATTGACCTCGTATCTCTTCTACTTTAAAAGATACCAATGGTGAGCATGGAAATAATCACCACCCTGTATAAAAAGATTTTCGCATATTTTTTAAATATCTTAAATTTTCTTTCATATTTTTAATGGCCACAAAAATGCGCAACTTTTCTTTCATTTAACCGACCTTGCATCTCTTCCACTTTAAAAGATACCAATGGTGAGCATCGAAATAATCACCACCCTGTATACCGGGTGTACACGAAACTATAGGGCCACCTCTATCATTTCTTTATTCATGATAATAATAACATAAAATTTTAGTATTTTATATGGGCTTAGAAAAAACATTTATTGAACTAAAAAATGTCACTTCCGGTTTCAATCTTAAAAATTATAAAAATGAATTTCTCAAAAAACGAATTTCATTAAGAGGATTGGGACTTTGTAGAACCGCGCTCCGATAGTAAACGTATATTTTGAGCTTCTTCCTGAATTTGGGGAAGAAATCTTGACCCACAGTACATCCCACATAATTAGACTGAAAGTACCAATAAAAATCTTCATTTCTGTTATACAGTGCGGACATAAAGTAAATCCCCCCCTGCTAACTTTTGAACGGTTATGTTTTTGATTCTGAAAATTTGTCTACGGAGGACTCAAATCGCGAACTTTCTAACAAAGGTATTTTTGATTTTTTAGAACTTCCGGTTCCGGAAGTGGATGGCAACTTTCTTATTTTAAATGGAACACCCAGTATATTTTTGGATTTTCGTGTTCTCCATAAAAATACTATTAAATTGACCTAGCATAGTGTGGTCTACGATTAATACTTTCGGAATTACGCCCATTTGAAAATCGCATTTTAGGCAACACTAAGCCTGATTGGGTTGAAATGTTTTCAAAACTTAAAAAAAATGGATTTTATTGTATACCTTAAGGTTTATGCCTTCATACTGGGTATTACCACTGGTATAACTATAGTCAGAAAAAAACACTATCTAAATAGGAGGTGGAACGGTAAAAACAAAGATCTTTGGGTAAAGAGAGGTCGTGATCGTTTTAAGGAACACCTAGTACATTTTTGCATTTTCGTGATCTCCATAAAAATACCATTAAATTGACCTAGCATAGTGTGGTCTACGATTAATACTTTCGGAATTACGCCCATTCTAAAAATGCTTTCTTAGCAAATGTTTTAATTTTTTATTTTCATAAATAAAAAAAAATTACAAGGGTGATCCTAATCTCGTGTAAACCCAGTACACCCATTTCATAATGTTAAATACTAAATTTATAGAAGTTTTTTGTTGCTCCTATAAAATTTTGAAATTGGCTCATACGCCCCTTTTCCATGAAATCCTCGATAATGGCACTGGTTGGTTACTGTGGTAAACCCACTGCGGACAGCTATGATTTTAAATTTTACAATAGCAAAAATTCCTGATATCTCTACAAAAAAAAATTAAATAGTATTGGTGTATAATTACATTTTGTGACGACTGTACATAAAACTCTCATAACTCATTAATTTATTATCCAACTAAAATAATGCTCTCTATTTGGTCAGGTGATCAAATATTACACTGACAATTTTTTTGATAAAATCGCTCGTAGAGGTTAATTTCAGTTTTTAAAATGCTATCATTTGGTCGAAAAAATATTGATGACGTCACTGGTGACTTCACAATTACATCATCATCGAGTTGTTTAAATTAAAACTTTTTTTAAATTAATAGAGTTTTCTATAAAGTTTTATGGACTCAAAAAGTACAAAAGTAGTAGTGGGGTTTATTTCAAATATATGAGCGAAAATATCAAGAATAATTCGTACTTATTTTTGAAAAAAATCATTAAAATAATTGTTTCATGGTGATCTTATAACCTTAGGCCAAAGTGGTATTAAATTAGCTTTGGTTACCATTTTTTTTTTCATTTAAATTGACCTAACAGTTTATTTTTAAAATACAGGATGTTCCAAAATGAGCTTTTCAGTACGAACCTTTCAGGGATCCTCGGAAAAATAGTTAAAAAAATCCTCTTGATCAATTGACTGAGAAAAAAAGAAACAAAACGTTGGGAATTCATTTTCAATTTAAAAAAATAAATTGTGAAGTTAATAATATAATACGATTTAAATTTAATTTATTACCCAAGTTTTCAAAATTCATTCATGCTCGACGAATTCCCAACTTTTTCTCTTCATATTTCGGTCAATTGGTCAAAAGAACTATTTTAATTATTTTTCTGAGGATCTCCTTGAAGGGTCTCCAACAACGTACTGGAGAGCTCTTCCACTATTTTGGTGACAACCTGTATATGTTTGCAAAATTAGACAAATTTAAGGTTAGGTTAACCTGGGTTTTTTCAAAACATTTCGGGATCTCCAAATATTGCTCAATTTCGAGTTTTCATCAATAATTTTGCCCTACCCAAGATGAAATCCTAGATACGCCCTTGTCGAGATAAATGGGTGGGACCGATGATGGTCTGAATCACCCTGTATATGTATTATTTCGCCACTCTTATGTCATTATTTTTAGTTTTATCAGATATTCGGATAACATACTAATATTTGACACAAGGACGGATCCAGGGGGGGGGGGGGGCGATGGGGGCAATAGCGGTTTTTAAAAAACTTATTAGTGTTCCGGTAATTTTGTTTAACCCTGTAAGTATATAATCAACAATGGGATATGAAGCATAGCCCAAAATAAATGTTTCAATGATGACAAAACTATTCTAAAACTAATATACATCGTTTAATGATTATGAAGTTAACTAAAAATGAGTTTTTTGATATTCTAAACTTTTTGAATTCAAATAGGTACTTACCTATTACACATGAAAACAAATGATTTATTAAAAATAAGTAAATATATTCCAGAAAAAAAAATCCAATGAAGAAAATTTGTAGATATCCACTTAAAAGCATTTTTTTACGAACTCTCTATATAACTGTATGTACATTTTTAACTAAAAAAAAATAAAAAACTTTTCAAGTAATTCAAAAAGAAAATCACTACCTACAATATATGATTGACATAGACTATATCTACTGACTTGATGATTGTTAATGAATAAAAACTACCAAACTACACACTTTTCTTTAATAAGGAGACCAGCTATGACTTAATGCTTAATTTTATTAATATAATTTTACTCACCTGCAGTTGTCTAGCCGAAGATATGTTGATTTCTAGCCCACTTATTACCTCATTCCAAGTTTTAGCGCCATTTTATTTATAAATGATTGTTTGGCACTAGAAGGCGCGAAACTATTTTTGATACATTATTTTGTACAAGACTTCCTTGTTGCATATTAAAACTAAATTAATCTAAAGTTTCAACAACTATAGCTAAATAATAAAAAAAAACAAATATAAAATCTACGTATGATGTAATAAATATTATTGTATTACACAAACGCGTTAATTTGTGAAGGTTATTAATTTAATAATCTTTTTATTTTGTATGATGTAGGTTTACAACGATTAGGTATAGGATATTTTATATTAAATTACAGATATGGAATAACTTTTTTTTTTATTAAATTTTCCATATGATACAAATTTATTAGCCATAAAATTATAATAAATTGATAGTATTTTATTTAAAAAATCTACCTATGACCTATGCATATATACACCATTAATAATTTTGAAACTAGTAATTGTTTTTGTAATGGCTAAAAAACTAGAAAATTTAAAAAATAATTTCAAGAAATTACAAAATTCGTCGGTCCTTAAAAAAGTGAAACAACTTAAAAATTACTGTTTTTGAGATAAATACAAAAGTACAAAAAGTGTTTCTTTTCAAAATATAATCATGTTATTTAATAGTTTAATCATCCTATACAAAAAAATAGAAGTTTTAGAACCAAAATTATTTTCACGATTTTATTTGTAAAGATTAATATGTTTTAAAATAATAGTTACTCTAAAAATGGCGATTTTTGAGTTTTTCTTCCGGACCGACAAATTTTCTGCACAAAAAGACTGCATAGAAAATATTATATGCTTTTTAATTTTTGTAAAAGAAGCTCTGTCGATTACACTGTCATCTACCTGGAGAACTACAACTTTCATAAAGTAACCTGCAAAAATACAGGGTGCGGGAAAAGTCCTGCAAAATGGCTATAACTTTTTTATTTATGGTTTTATCAAAAAAAGTTTTATATGAAAGTTGTACGGTTTAAAAAACAAGATTTACATGTGGCCTAGATTTTGTGTTTCCATAGCTAAGACTATCAACTTTGAAATCTTAAATGGAACATGCTGAATATGTCAACTTTTTTATTTATCGAAATCTACATAATTTTCTGAATTTAACGGTACCTCAAAAGTAATATTTTTCTTTCATTAAAGGTTAAAAAAAAAATTCGTAAATATTCTATAAATTTCAAATTTGCTTAATTTGGCACATATGGCACTCTTATTTATTTGATTTCTTATTATGTTTTGTTTTTAGACATTTTTTTTGAATTACTAAAATATAAGAATTAAATTTATTATATACAAAAACAAAACAAAAGCAATGCCAAAACTTAATTAAAACAACAAAAGATGAATCAATTCAATAGATGGTCAAATTGACCTCCAGTTTCAGCTAGACAGTGTCTGAGGTCCGAGTCGGTTTCGAAAACTACTCAGTGTGGACTGTCCATTGTTTCAGGAGTAATCTTGCAACTTCTTCTCGTATTCTAGTTTTTAATTCTCGTTCACAGTATTAGGTCTATTTTTATATACAACGGATTTAAAACATCTCCACACAAAAAATCTAATGGCGACAAATCTGGGGTTCCTGCTGGCCATTCAATTGCCCTTCGCCTGTTTATCCATCTATTTGGAAAAATTTGGTTAAGATATATATCTTCTAACTTCCGCACCATAATGTGGAAGTGCACTGTCTTGCTGACAGTTTTATTTCTCAGTTCTTGAGTTGGGTATAAATAAAAGCAGTTCATGCAGGCACTATTTGTCTTTGCAAGAGATGAAGATATTTATCTGCAGTGAGATTGCCGTCAATAAAAAATGGTCCGACAACATTTTGACCAACCATATTACTTTAGCCACATGTTAAATTTCTGAGGATCTTGAATATGGAGTTGTTTTGTCCAGTGCGGATTATTGATAGACCAATACAGGAAATTGTGGCTTTTTAGAGTTCCAATTTGAAAAATGTGTCTTCGTCCGAAAAAACAATTTTACCAGCAAACTCTTCATTAGCGTTGCACCTTTTTCCATCATTAGCACGCAAAACAATTCATGTACTAAATGAATTTTGTAAGGGTACACATTTTGTATTTTAATTAACTTTCTGACGGAATTTTTATCCACTTTTGCCTTTTATTGCCATCAGTTTCTGTCTTTGGTCTTCCGGTTCAAGGGGCATCGTGCACATTTCCTTGTACTTTTGTAAATTAAACTTTTTCAGGATGTGACTAACAGAAGACTGAGTTAAGAGCCATTTCCTAAACGGCGAATATAGTAGTTTAGTTCTGCAGTCATAAAAGCTAGTATGAACAACATTTTTGTATAATTTTTTTTGTAGTTGATTTAGAAGTCATTTATTTAATTTTTGCCAGAAGAAAAAAAAATTGGAGAACGTACAAAAAAGAGTATAATGATCTAAAAATACCTTAACTTTGGACCCCTTTAATTAATTTTGTGCTAGGTTGCAGAAGGGAACACTCTGGCAGGATATAGCCTAATCAATTTAGATTATAAATCTGAAAAAAAATTGAAAATCTAACGAGGGAAACTTGAGTTATGACTGCAGAACGAAAAGAGTTTCGATTTTTTTGCTAACCTTCAAATGAACGAAAAATATTACTTATGAGGTAGGTACCGTTGACTTTTAGAAATTTAAGTAGATTTCAATAAATAAAAAAAGGTTGGCATGTGTTCCATTTAAGATTTCAAAGTTGATAGTCTTAGCTCATCATCAGTCATCAGTCACCTGTTGTGGAAACACAAAATTAAGGCAACAGACAAATCATGTTTTTTTAAACCTTAAAACTTTCATATAAAACCTTTTTTGCTAAAACCATAAATAAAAAAGTTATTTCCATTTTGCAGGACTTTTCCCACACCCTGTATACAGGGTGTTCCGTTCATGGTTCACCAACTACCGGGGTTAGAAACTAGATCAAATTTAATCAACAAAAAACCAGAAAAGTGGGGGTCTAGCTTTTTTAGTTTCAGAGCTATAGTGTTTTGAATTTTAGGTTACCGATTTTTATCACAAATCACAAAATCGCTAATTACATATTTTAACCAATGTTTGTAAGGATCAAAAAAAATATCAATAAAAAGCTACAACCATCCTCTTTCTATAGGTAACAACAGTTGAAAAAAACAATTGTTAAAATGTTGAAAAAAAATCAAAAAGTGTAAAATACAAAAAAAATATATGTATTTTTTTCAGTTTTTTTAAATTTTCTCCTAGATAAGACCCATTACGGTTATGATTTTTTTAATTTTCTGAAACTTGTTCGTATTCTCAAAATAACAGGGAAAAATTTGTAAAGCCTTCTGAAGTTATATACTTCTATCAGAAGTAGTCCTGAGCATTTGTCAAATAGGCTATAAAATGGATACCTGATGGAATTCCAAATATTTTATAATAGTTTCACCTGCCGATGATAAAATAGACTGTGCTCAGAATACTTCTTCTAGGAGCAACTTCAAAAGTCTCTGGTAAAAGAGAAGGAAAAGAGCCATGGCTTCAAATTTTTCCTTGATTTCTTGTAAATACGAAAAGAACTTTCAGAATATTTAAAAAAAAATACAACCTTTTAATAGGTCTTATCTTGAAAAAAAAATCAAAAACTGAAAAAAAAATATTTATTTTATCTTCTTTTTCTTTGCGATTTTTTATTCAACATTTTAACAACCATTTCTGTATTACTCTGTTATTATCAATTGAAAGAGGATGGTTTCAGCTTTCTAGTGATAATTTTCCTTTAATTCTACGTATACCTATAGGTTAAAAAGTAATTAGCGATTTTGTGATTTTTGGCAAAAATTGGTGACCTAAAAGTTCAAAATGCTGTGTAGATCCATAACTAAAATAGATAGACCCCTACTTTATTCGTTTTTTGTCGATTAAATTATTTGCTCTATTTTATTCTAACCCTGAAGTTTGGTGAACTACGAATAACGGAACACCCTGTGTAATTTATTAATCCAATTATTAATTAAAGTAAAAAATATGAACATCAAAATTTTGCGGTCGATTTGAATAAATTATAGATAGTTCTGCAAAATATAAACACCCGTTTCCAAGAAGAACATTACAAAAATGAGTTTTTGTAAAAATTGGACTATTTTACTTTTTGAAGCTTTAAAGTGATTTTTAAAATATTATAAAAAAATAACTAACTGGTCTCATCCCGAAATATTAGCAGTTATATTTTTTATTTTTAAGTTGCAATTTAGCTTTCTTGGGAGCCTCAAAAAGAGAGCAGGGAGCCCTGGGCTGCTTCAGCCCTATTATTTGACTGTATATAAATATCCGCCCCCGGCACCTTGTACTTTTTAAAAATTCTTTTTATATATTTTTTTTAATAGGATCTGGGCAAAATGAAAATAAATAATTTATAAATTTATTAAAAAATCTCAAATACGGGCCCCCTAACTTTGCGGGCCCTAGGCAAGTGCCTACTTTGCCTGGTGGGAAACGCGGCCCTGCACAAAATATTATAAAAATAATATGTTACACTTTACCCATAAAAAACTTTACACTATTTTTAACCCCAAAATTCCTTTCGGAGTTTTCAAAAAATCATAAAATTTGAATTATGTTCTTAAAATTAGTCGTAGAATCGCCTCTTTTATGGCATAATTATAAGTCGTAATAAATAAAAGATAAAGAATTAGCAGAATTTTTATTTTTCTAAAGTAACATAAAAAATGTACAAATAATTTTTTTAGATATTAAATTGGTAAATAATCGATTTTTACCGAATCTTGCACATACTTTCAATTATTTAGAACGCAATTAAACTAAATTGTAATAAATATCATTGCTAATAAATATACATATGTATTATATAATATATAAAACAATCATTTGCTTGTTGGCTATATATCTTACATTCCATGGAATTAAAAATGAAAAAAAATGCTTCTTAAACTGACACAATATATACAAAAATATATTTAAAATCATTAACTGAAACAGTCAGATGGATTACGTAAAATAATTGCATGATTAAATATGATCACGATAACGATGACGACTTTCTCTGTCTCTATCCCTGGATCGATCACTAGTTCTCCATAGGAATTCATCTACGGAACGATCATAAGAACGTTTATCAGAATAAGAGCTGCTTCTTGATGGGATGTAATCAGGTATTGGGAGTGTATCGTAAAATCTCGGAGGTGGTGGTATATTATCATAAGAGCTATTGTATAAACTAGGTGGAGGAACATAGGGTAATGGAGGTAATTGATGTTGCATCGTTCGCATGTAGTCTGCCACATATGCTTCTGCAGCAGCTGCTGTGTAAGGACGTGGCAAGTCTCTTTCGTAATATAATGAGTAGCGATCTCTTGAGCGAGGTGATGGAGAACGCCTGTATTGCGAACTCGAAGAGCTGAGCCCTCGATTTAAGTAAAATTTCCTACGTGAATATGATGAACCACGTCCTCGATAACCAAAAGATGAAGTGCGTGCTGCTATTGGCATACGAGCTTTGGGATGTCTATGCCCATCACGACCACGTAACCCATTCTTTTTGGCAGCATCTTTAGCTAAACGTAAAATTGGAGTGATTTCAATTCCATCATCTTCAGGAAATAGGCGACAGAGTTCTTCTGCTACTCTCGGTTCAATTTCTTGACCATCTCTTCCAATTTTAACAGGTTTACCTTCATTCCACGGATTGTATAAGTGCATAGTGCTACTAAAGGCTAATTCTTTACGACATATCCAATCAACCTTAAATACTCCACCTAAAGCTTTGGCTGATAAGCCTGGAGGTAGAACCCACGAGATTGGGTTAACGTCGTGTCTGGATTCGCCATGTAGTCGAGCGAAACCTGCAAAACGACCACTTTCTTTAACTGAGAATATCAGCAAAACATTTCTCGCTTCTTTATAAGCTTGATTTAGATTTGCTTCGTTTTGAGGTAAGGTAGACCAAACACCCTTTGCTTTAGATAGTGTGACGTTTTCAGCATTATTAGATTTAATTACGAAGAATCTCGCATCCCTAAACAAATAGTTGAGTTTTGTTAAATAATCATACGATTTTCCTTTGGGATCTTTCGACCGAGCCCTTTTTGCTGCAGGTGAAGGGCTTTTGTCTTTTGAATGCCCCCGCTTATGTCTTGATCTTCGACCCTTTGCTGCCGAAGATGCTGAACTTACAGTACTTATACTTGGGGCACTTGAGCTGTCTGAACTGCTTGAAGATAAATCACTCTCATAATTTACTTCATCCAATTTAATATCATCGCCCATATCAAGGCTTAAATTTAGTTTTTCTGCATCTACACTGCCATTCTGGTTAGAATTTTCAGTGTCCATTATAAAAACTCGTTTAAATTACCTTACACTTTTTATAATCAGGTCATTGGTGTTTCTTCTTATTTTCGTTAAAAAGTGAAGATTAATTTTATTTTAATGTGTTTTTATGCGTAATCATTAGAATAACCAAAACCAAAACACTAAACAATAGTGTTGTTTGGATGGCAGCACCTCTAAGGTTCACCAACCTGTAAATTTGGCATGGCGGCAAATTTAAAACTCAATAAAAATTTACACACAAAACAGCTTTTTTAAACGTTAACCATGGCATGTAACATGTAATTATTATATAATTTAAATATATTACTGCGTTTTATGCTCATAAATTTAATTTATCTGTTTTAAGTGTTTTTTTTTAGTTTGACTTTTATTTTTAGTAGGTACGTTTAATAAAAATAAATTTATTCTTATTTACCGGAGTAGTTTAATTTGAAAAATTTTCCTTTCTTTAGTCCATTCAAGTTTAAAAAATAGTACAATTTGTAAAAAAAGGCATTCGTGAAACAAAATATAAGCTAGCATTTTTAGGTGTTATTAAACTGGGAAATTTCTAATTAATTAAAGATTTTTAAATAATATTGGGTTTTATAATGAGAAATCAAATCGATTTTGTAAAAAATTTTTGGAATTTTTTGCCCCAGCCGGTATACTTTCGTATTACACTCTTTACCTTTCTATACTCTATGATAAATTAACCGATCGACGTAAGACATAACCTTAAATAATTCTAAAAATTGGCGCCAAAATTGCATACAAAATATTTTTAAAAAGTGTTAAAAATGGGTGAATATAATGAAGAATATTTGCAGGATATGTTACCACTTTATTATAGTCGATTGTTTCCTTATAGTTTATTCTACGACTGGTTAACTTATGGTAATTATAATATTGTATAGAATATTTTGCTTTTGCTCGATCTTTTTTAAACATTTATAATTAATTAAGCGTATACAACATATTGATAGTAATTATTTTTAGGTAATACAAAAAAGTTTGAATATCGAGAAATGTCTTTCACACTAGCATCCGATGTTTATTTACGTTATCAATCTTTTGAAAACCAAGAAGACTTAATAAAAGAGTTGCAAAGATTAAAACCAGTAAAAATTGATATTGGTGCAATTTATTCTCAAAATGTTAACTCAATTAAAAAAGTTCCGGTAGAAAAAGAAGTTGTGTTTGATATTGATTTAACTGATTACGATGATGTAAGAACGTGTTGTTCAGCTGCTAATGTTTGTAAAAAATGTTGGAAATTCATGGTGTTAGCATGTAAAATTATTGATACAACTTTAAGAGAAGATTTTGGTTTTAATCAATTATTGTGGGTATTTTCTGGGAGAAGAGGTGTGCATTGTTGGGTTTGCGATGATCATGTAAGAGCATTTAATGATGAACAAAGAAGTGGTGTAGCAGAATACCTTCAATTAGCTAGAGGATCGAATTTTAAAAAACAAATTTCTTTATATTCAGATAAAATCCATGCTTTACCAAAGTATAATTTTTGAAATTTGTATACATTTTTATATAATATCACTGTTTTTAGGAGAGCTTTAGAAATTATTCAGCCTTATTTTGAAGAAATGATGTTGAAGGAGCAAGATATTTTAGGGACGGAAGAGAGGATTAAAAATTTTTTAGCAATAGTTGATGAAGAAGTGAGAGCTTCTTTTGAAACGGTTATTTGTAATAACGCACTTACAAATTCTGTTGAAAGGTGGAATGAATTTGTGAAACATCACAAATATCTTTTTCAAAAGGTATTACTTTAAAAATAATTTTAGGTAAAGTTGGTATTAAAATTTGAATGTTAAAAGGATAATTTTGAGCACTTTATATTTGCGGTTTTGATCATAATTTTTTTTCCAGTGGAGATTTTAAAATTTTTTTTTCTTTGATAAATAGTAGTCTTGTGGCTCCCACTTTCTTCATTTTTAGTTTATGTAAGTCAAACCAAATAGTCATACGGATGCAGTAAAACGAGCTGTTCACAAAAAACGTTAACTCACTTTCGTCTTCCTTTCCGTTTTAGTATTGTTGAAGATAATTTCAGTGCATGATTTTTAGCAATCACTTCCTCGATATTGTAAAAGCCTACCAGAAGAAATCATGCTTCAATATTGTTACCCAAGGCTGGATATTAACGTAACAAAAGGTATTAACCATTTGCTTAAAGCACCGTTTTGTGTACATCCAAAAACAGGCAAGATTTGCATTCCATTTTCATTAAAAGTAATTGATAAATTTGATCCGTCTGATGTTCCAACAATTAGGTAAAATAATCCTCCCTTTGTTAAGTTTTATTAATTATTTTATTGCAGTTTATTAGTAGAAGAAATTAATGCCCATGATAAAACTACTAAAGAAATTGAAGAAAAATCAAACCCAGAAATAAATAAAAACGATATTAAAACTAATTTGGGACGAATTAAAGACTATAAAAAAACTAGCATTATAAAGTCCATACGTGTATTTGAGGAGTTTATGAATGGACTGAAAAAGAAAGGTGAAACAAATGATATGGAAAATTTATTTTAAGTTTTACTTATTTATAATTTGCTTTAGTGAAAGAATTAATAAATATTTTTCTAAAATTTAATATTTTGAACTAGATACTTTACATGAGAAAGTTAATATTTCTCATATTCTTCTGGTTCTTTATCTTCGAAGAATAATTTCCTGTGCATTATAGGGGTATGCCGTTGTCTTACCCAATACACATCATTCCCTAAAGCAGTATAAGCCCCCGGTCCATCAGTATCCATAAGTTTTCTTAAAGCAATATTTCTTTTCAAAATTTTGCTATAAAACTCCAATCCGCCTTCTTTTAAAATTGGATCCTTTTCTTTCAATTGTTCATCAACTTTTCTTTCATAATACACCTGGGCAAAGTCTTTTAGGAAGCAATAATAGCCAATTCCTAGTAAACTTGAAAGTCCATATAAAACTATCCTTAGTCCCAAAGGTTTAGAACGAAAATTAAACTTAACGTTCATATTACGTCCTAACCAATAACTAACCATAATAGATGTAGGAGCAAGAATGCAATCGAAAAAAAATTTATTTGTCTGTGACATTTTTATTTCGCTTGCCATGGCATATATTTGTGCTTTTTCACTTAACACAACTGCATCGAGAAACATTTTCGCTTCTGGTAATGCCCATTGTACTGTTTCACCTTTAATCTACACGATTATATGAAATTAGTCAAAAATATATTAGTTTAATTAATATTTACCCTTAGCCTTGATTTCTCAATTGTGTCCACATTTGAATATGTAAAATTTATAGGTAATCCTATTTTACATCCAAATTTGCTGAAAGAATGTCCTGCATGGAAAATATCAAAGCCAAAAGCCATAAACGGTTCATATAATTTTAATTCATGTTCAGGTACCTAGAATATAATAATTCGGAAATTACTTATTAAAACATCAAAAGATAAATGCTCATATTCACTGCCGTCTACTAAATCTTAAACGTACTATTATAGCGCATGGTCCAATTGTTTTTCAGGATTTCAAGGTAAACAAAACAATTAAGGTAAAAAAAAGGCGGCTAAAAATTTTACCTCTGCGTATTCTACAGCCTTTTGGAAACGTTCTTGTAATTCCTTTTTGACTGGTACCGAGAATCCTTTACTGAAAAGTTTTATAATTTAAAAATTATCAGGTAAACAAGTTACTTACTTACTTATATAAACGAAAGATATCGATATAAGTATCTACAAAGATAGCATGTGGAAAGTAGCGGGTACAAAAAGCTCCTATACATGCCACAGTTGTAACACCAAAGGAAAATTTTTGTCCAGCTTCAGATGCAAGGAAAGAAGAAATTTTTCTCCACGACATAGTTTCTTAAAATTCGAATTTAAAATTATTAGAGGTAGATTTATTTATAACCTCACTTTTAGGCTAAGGTTTAAAAGTGTGTTCGACGTTGCCTAACCGCATAAACCAACTTTTTAACTACTCAGTCAAAATAATAAAAGTTTGTCAGTGATTTGACAAAAAAATCTCTATATTAATATTAACAAGTTAGGAAAGGAGCTCTTTACAAATATGAGGGATATAGTCTAAAATTTAAATATATACAGGGTGATCAAATTTAGGCAAGACTATTGAGATTTTTGCCTATGTCCCATTTTTTTCCAGGAAAAATTTTTTTCTTAGTAAATATGTCATTCTGAACAAAAATGTTCCTATGAACTATTATGTTTTTTCGACTCCTTAAAAAGTTACAGCAATTTTAAAATTGATAAATTTTCATGATTTATTAATTATTTAAATCAATTATTTGGATTTTTTCTTTGCCAAATTGCTCTTTTAACATTATTGGTTGTATTTAAAATAAGTGAACGATGAGGTTAAAATTCCCTTGGTAAAATTTAGCATCAATAAGATGCCAATAAGGCTTAAAGAGATACAAAATCCAAAGCGTACTTGATGTAAATAAAAGAAATTAAATAGAATATATACAGGGTGTCCCACAAAATTTTTAAAATTGCTGTAACTTTTTAAGAAGTCGTAAACATAATAGTTCATAAGAAATTTTTTGTTTAGAATAACATTTACTATCTAAAAAAAATTTTGGTGGAAAAAAAAGTGGGACACCCTGTATAAACAAATTTTTGTTTTTTATGAATCAGCACTTTAAAAAAATTCTAGAATAACACAAATACTGCTTTTGAACATTTGACACTATCACCGTAAGAAACCATTCGAAGGATGATTTTAAACACTTTTAATAAACTAATTTTTACACTTTAAGAACATTTATTTATTTCAATTTACATTAAGTAACAAATTAATAAAAAATATACTCTGAATTCTAATTTATAACATTTAATAATTCAAAAGAAATATAATCTAAAATATGAAGAACATTAAAGAGTAACGTCATTAAAAATTAATCTGTGTTTCGATTCCTCTTGAAGGATCAAATTTTAATAATTGTGGGTTGGTTTCAATTCCCAATTCTTGTTTGGCTCCTCTAACTGCATTTAAAACATTGTTTAAATGAATCTCTTTTTGATCTGTATGCAAACCACATCTATAAAAAAAAATCATCAGATAATTTATACAAATATTTTAATTACTTACTGCCCATTTTGAAAATGATTATAATCAATTTTGGAAGCTCCACACACGTAACACATAGTTGTTCCACAAGTACATGTCATCTTATTACAACCAGTTTCTTTAATAAACTTTTTATTGCAGTTTTTACAAACTCTAGAAATTTTGAAAGAGTATTTTTTATAAATATTTTTATAGTCATATAAAAACTACCTTAAGAGAGCTTCAGTCATTTTGTTTTCAATAGTGGTTCTGAGTTTTACATCTTCGTCATATTCAATTTCGGAACATTTCAAAGGAATATGCGATTCATGTTTACAAAGTCGGCAAGATTCCTTTCCACAATTTGGACCATTACAAGAAAAAACTTTATCATTAGGATTAGTGACTGTCCCATAATCACAGAATGGGCAAGTCTCAAAATTGTCAATATTAGCTTCTCTAATATCTTCTATTTGTCGCCTCTGTTCTAATCGATAGAAAGCCACAGGATCCAACACATGCTAATTTATTAAAAACAAAGATTAACATAATACTAAGTAATTATATTTTTTTATTTTTATTGTAAAAGAACTAGCCACCGTAAAACGAATAAATAAATACTATTATCAAGGGTAACTCAAATAAACTGGATTTTTTTGAATTGCAAAATTTTAATTTAGTTTACATACTTAAATAATTCATTCTACAATGCAGTGGAATTTAAAATTGGAAGGTTTTCTGCAGACAGGAACAACCAACAAAATTGATAATGTCATTTAGAGTACTTTTAGATGCTATATGCAGGGTGTAACAAAAGTAATGCATAATATGTTTAAATAAAAAGATTGGTACAAATACGGCTCTGAACCATTTTTTTATGTTTTATGAATATTTGTAGAGGGGGTTAATTTTCAGTCATAACTCCAAAACGAAAAGAGATAGCAAAATGATTCTTTTTTTGTCGTAAAGTGGATCTAAAGACCTTTTAGGGTAGGTGCAATTAGTGGGGATGAAATGGAATTTGAAGGGTTAATTAGACCGAAACGCGTGAAATATTGCGTATTTAAAAAAGGCAATCTTAAAAAAAACATTTTTTGATTGTTTTTTCAAAATTCCAACAACGCTATGCGTGAGCAGTTCTGGTTTTAAGTTAAAAATGAAAATCCGTTAAAAAATGGGCGGACGGGAGCCGCCCACCCTTAATTTAAAAAAATCTTCTTTATTTTGCCAACCCCTTCGAGTATAAAAACAAAAAATAGCCTATACACTGTAGAAATTACACTTTTTAAGGCAAATGAAGCGAAAGTTGAAAATTTTTAAAAACTGTGGGCGCTAGTAGTACAAAACGTAACGCGAGTTAGTGCGATTTTCTGAACATTTTACGTTCAATTTTTTTCTTAAGCAAAGGGCGAAAATTTTGAAGTGTTGATTTTTTGATCATAAATATTAATGTAATCAGCAAAATAAAAAATATCGCACCATAATAGCCAACCCCTATCAAAAGTTATGAATTTTGAAAGTCGGCCTCGAAAAAGCACGAAAATCGAACTGTAATTTTGAAGGCGCCAAAAGTACAGGAAAAATTAAGATATCAAAAAATCGGATGGAAAAAAACTACCCTTTTAGTGAGATCACGCAAAAATCGTCCGATTATGAGGAACAATGTTTTGTAAAAGGGGTTGCATCTCCGCCCCCTTAATAGATAGGCCCGAGCGGGTTAGAACCACCGTCTTTAGAATCCAGTCTTCTATAACATACTAAAATTTGATGCGATTCGGGGTGAATTGGGGGATGAATTCGATTTTTCGTTCGGGGTTCGGGACAGTTAGACTTTTTTCTTAATTTTCTCCTCAGTACACCTGCAAAATTTCAACTCTCTCCGAAAAAAAACACCTTCCACGTTCCTTACGGTTTTAGTATTATTGAAATAAGTTCATGAAAGTTGATTATTTTACGTTTTATCAAAAGGTTTTCATTTTAGAAATTTTTATGTTGATTCCTTTTTTGTAGACAGCCCTGCAATTTACCTTTACATTGAAATAAATTTTATAGGTAAGGTATAAACACATGACATGAGTTATCCTGGATTGAATTCAATCGTGATTTTTGGATATAAGTTGGTGGTCGGTAGGCCTAAGCTGTTGATTTTATATTTCCTTCGATATTAAAAGGTCTAGCTTTTATTTATTAATTTTTATCTTTATGAGGTAAACCAAACAATTTTAATAGAGGAACCCTATTTTCCAAAACCCTAAAAAAAAATAAAAAATGCACTTAAAACAAAAAATCTCGTGCTTTTATTTTTGGTATTTCCTAGAAAGTAGCACAAAAAAAAAGTATGTTATCACTTCTCGTTTTTTGTAATTTCTAATGCAGTCAAAAGCGTGCAATTACAAAGTTGTTTTTGTTGCCCCCCTAAGCCCTAAGAGTGGCGTATCCAGAATTTTTGTTTGGGGGGTGCACTTTGTCATTAAAATAACTAATACTTCTTCCCCCTTATAGTTTTATACAGGGTGGCCCAACGAAATTTGGAAAATTTTGAATTTTTCTAAAACTATCAAAATTTTGAATTTTTCTAAAATTTAAAATTGTGTGTTTTTGACATGTTTTTTATTGAAAACACCAACGAAATGTTAATAGTTTTTAATTTTTATTTTCCTTATTTGAATTTAATTTGCTTCAAATTTTGAAAATAAGTTAACAAAGGTTCTGGATTATAAAACGCAAAATTACTGAAATACCACTAATTCTATCAAAATTTCATAAGTGTACTTTTTTGTGGTAAATTGAATGAAGATTTTAAAAATTCATACAAAACTGTAAAATTTTGCAGTGACGTTCTAAATAAATTGAATAAAGGGGGCACCTTGACCCGTTTCTACACCACTGGATTGCCAAATTAAGACAAATGAAATAACCAAAAGTGGTTAGTAGCCAGCAGCTTTTGGGGGGTGCATATGCATACGCCACTGTCCCCTAAAGTTGTTTGGTTTATTCCACGAAGACAAAACTTACCACAAATAATAGCTGAAAGTTGCAAGACTTTTTGTATAAAAAAAAGAAATAAAAAAAACCGGATTACAAAATCTACTTATAAGACTGCCAACTATCGACTAAAGTGAGATAATATTAGTCATAAAAATAAAATGTTATTATAAGAAACCTGATATTCATTTGTTAGATAAAGTTTTGCATCAGTAAATTTAAAGAACTTTGGATATACTTTATAATTTTTCCAATTATAACTGTTGATCATGTCTTTATTAAAAAGTGAATATACAGGCTCTTAACTTGAATATATTATACATACTTTTTAGTTATCCTCAAGGCCAGATTAAAAATAAATATTATTAAATGATTAGTTTATCTTTATATACATTTAAAATTAATAAAAAAGAAAGTAAAGATAATAAAATGCAGACCACTTTATTATCCCCACATCCCACCACATTTATGATTACGAAAGGAAACTAAAACATTAAATTAACCAAATAATACTTGAAAGATTATTTATGTAATTTTGAAGAATTTAAATTACTTGTAACTGAAACAATGAGAAGATTAGGAAATCTACAAATATTTTCGAGACAAAAATGTAGTACTTATTATTGTTTCAAGATAACTTGGGGATTCCTACCTAACAATTGTTTTTTAAGTATTTTTAAACTAGTTTTAAATATTTCATACAAATTAAAATTACTTGCAAAGTCACTGGGCTGAAATTATTTCCGCAGTCATTAAAGCAGTGGATCACCGTTTTCCCATCTCCAATTGCTGTTTCTGTGCCAGTTTTAACACAATCCTTGCAAAAAACGCAGCCTCCAAGGCAGTGAAAGCACTCTTCAGGAATCAAATCTTCAGCGGAACAACATTGGCATATTTCTAAAAGATTTAATTCTCTAGCTTGGTTTAATTTATGTTCACGAGATATTTCCTTCATTTTAAGGATTTGTAAAATTTCTTTTTTATATTTAACATAAGCTAACTGAAAATTTAAAAAACAATTAGAAATTATTTCAATTAAATTTCTTACATACTTCTATCAATAACAACGTGTTTCCTTTTTTATACTCTGGGAGAGCCTTATGTGGTCTATCATACCTATAGGAAGATCGAAAAGCATCAAGTTTTTCTCCACACCTAATGATGTCATAATTTACATGCTTGAAACAGCAATCAATAGCTCGTGGGTCAACTTTTAGATAAATATTATGAAGAGATGTTTGAGCATATAAGACTTTAGTTTCATAATCCTCATCAGGAGGATCTCTAGGTAATAATGAATGCTTGCGATTGGGATCTTCAAAAGTTGTTGTAGGATCAGGAAATTCTTTTAAGAAGTTCTGTACACTGAAGTTACTCGTATATTTTTGAATTTCCTTATTTTTATCCATGCGCCTTAAATAATACTTTATAATACCAATCAATTATTTATTTTGATATTTACTTATTATAGTCTTCTATTGTTGGAAGATTTTTCATATCTAGAATCTCATTTACATATTCAACCAAATCGTTTTCTGGTGAATACACAAAATTTTCTGCTTTTTCTCTAAGATAGTCAGGATCTACTTTTGGTAGCATTTCGATTAATCTAAGATGTACTTTATTTAAGGTTCTAGCCTTCCTCACATACCCATCTGCGAATTTATTCAATAAAAGTTTGACGGAAAAAATAAGAAATTCACATTTGAAATTAATAAGTTAATATGATACGAAGTTGTAGATAATAATTAGAGGCGTGACACTTGTTGATAATATTTTAAAAATATTAACTTTAAGTATAAAGTTTAAAGATGTATAATCAAATAAATGATACTGACGTCGTCTTATTTTTGAATACAATTTATTTAAAACACAAAGCGAGTGCACTTTCGGCCCTTAGGCCATCTTTAGGCTTCTAACATCATTTTGAAAAATTAAATGACTGGTGCCTAAGGGCCGAAAGTGCCTCACTTTGTGTTTTAAATAAATTGTATTCAAAAATAAGACGACGTCAGTATCATTTATTTGATTATACATCTTTAAACTATTAACTTGAATACATATACCATGGATGATTATATTATCACAATTAAAGTATAAACTTACTTGTTTCAAATTCTTCAACAATGTCATCGAATTTCATTCCAGTACCAACAAAACCTTCAACATGTTTCGAACTTGCATTAGGAAATTTAAGTAAAATATTCTTCACACATTCTTCTCGAATATCATTTATTTCATATCCAACTGCCCCTTCTTCTTCCTCCTCCTCCACAGTTGGATTTTGAGTATCACATTCCAAAAGCAAATCAATCATTCGTTGTAATCTAAAATCTTCTGGGTCTGTATCTCCGTCATCACTGTTAACATAATCTATTGTATCCAATATTTTTTCATTTGTATGATTTGGGAAAAAATCAACTAATGTCGAGAAGAAATCCATAGTTTACTTTTGTATTCTTCTGCACTTTCTTCTTTTGTTTACATTAAAATGATCTAGACAACATGTAGTGGCTGAAATTAATTAATAGCTTACTCAGTAGTTTATGCATAGACGTTGTCACTTCTACCATACATATTTATTATTTATTTACAATTATCTGAAACTTGAAGCATGTACGCACATGTACGATAAACTGTTAAAGTAAGACGAAATATTCAAAAAAAGGGATAGAACGGATAGAATAGCGGCTATTGGGAATTTTAACTACGTATAGATGGCGCTATAAATGGAGCATATTCGGTACTTGTCATTGTCAAAAATTGTATTTAAAATGCCTTCTTGTACCTTATAACTACGTATTCAACAAAACTCAAATAGATTTATCATTTAAAGCTTCAGTAAATCTCAAAAAACATGTACGAATGCGTTAAATCAAAAACGTAAGTACCGAATATCGAAGTTCATATTTTGCCACCAGAGGGCGAGCGGAATCTAAAAGTTTCCAATACAGGGTCACCCATTACTTATATTTCGAATAAAATTTTAAAGATTATTAACTACTCCAAAATGTAAACAAAAAAGGTAAATTTCCCTTTTCTACCTTGAAGTTTGGAAAATTCTGTACTAGCTTCTTGTAAATAACAGAAAAAAATGTATAATTAATTTTCGAAATTAAATTATTTAAATAATTTACGTGTAAACTTCCTACAATTATCAAAATAAAATAAAGTAGGCCAACCAACATTAAATAGGCAACCAAACATGCGGTAGATCAGATGTATCAGTGCGTTGTTGCCAAAGTGATTACGTTTTATTGGCGATTTGCCGATTTATTGTTATTTTACGTTAGGGTAATGTCTGTTTCCTATTTAAATGTACTCGCAAATTACATTAAACGCAAATTATGACACTGCGGGTGGGTTGCATAGACCTGGAGCTCGTGACAGTTTTTGGACTCCGATTTCATACAGCATGCCTGTCGGAGGAGAGAATATTTACCCTATGACAACAAAGAATAGCGGGTACTTAACCCCTGCAAGCTTTCCGGTCATGTGGAATATTGCATTTCCATTTTTACAAAAATTTTGTGTTTTTCTCTGATATAGTTAAAATGCTTGCCATTTTATCAAAAGATACTTAAAATAAATTTAAATCTTGAAAATTATAGGCATGCGATTCGCACAAAAAATGTTCACAAAACTTTTCCCAACCTTTCCACATTTCAGCCAACGAGGACCGCATGCCAATTTTTTAGGTGGTTTGATGACACAAAGGAGGTTATCGGATATGGCTATGAAACTCTTGAAATTATTCAATTATGCAACTAACATTTCATTAATACTGACATCGTTGCCGAATTGTGCAAGATGGTGTTAAAAATTCTCAACTTAAAAAGCTTTTTCTGAAGCCCATGTATAATTTCATGAACCAAAATTTTACAAAATTAAATATTTTACGCTTACTTTACTTAACCTCCTTTTTGCAGCTGCCACACTTCCTAAAAAGTATAAAAATTTTTAAATCAAAATTCTAAGTGCAACATTGGTTGCCTAAAAGTATTTTTCACTTGATGAGGGGCCTGACGCTTGTATCTGCTTTCTGTTTGTTGTATGTACAGGGTGAGCTAAAATGATTGTAGTCAATTAAAATTTCCCGCCTAAAAATCAGGGGAATTTGTTCACTTCAAGTTCATTGTAACACAAAATCATTTCCTACTTTGCCTAAATCTTTGTTTTGTGTTAGTACCTGTCGACCTGCCTCGAAAATGAAGGTCATAATCGCATAATTTTCAACATTTGTTGTAAAATAAAAGAGGTACTTCTTCGTTTTATACAAGGTGTATCAAAATTCGACCGAAAACGATTAACTAGAGATAGTAGACCTGAAAATAAGTTGATAGGACCCTATTTGTCAATATCCAAAAATGCACCCCTCAGCAGTAATAAGCCACCAAAGTTGATTTTTAAAAATATTTTTTTTATTACAGCCAAAAAGCTGTAAAGATTTTGCAATGAAATTTTGTATACATGCTTTTGAATACTGGACGCTTAATTGGAAAAAATTTGGCTAATCCTGGACTTTTGTAAATGGTGTTGGATGGAAAAAGAAGACACAAAACAGTCAAAAACTTTTTAGGTATTTAAAAATTTTATTTAAAAATTATTTTTTCATGTGGAAAACTAAAAAATGAAGATTTTCTGTCCCTTATTTATTTTTCGTAAGCTGGTAGTTTTTGAATAAAATTAAATGATAGATAAGTTAGTCCACTCAATATACATTTTTAATAAAATACTTTTTTAAATTAAAAAAAAAAACATTGCATTCAAATTGAAACCATTGACATTGCAAGATTGAAACTTTCAATCTTATTTGAATTCACTATATTTATGTTGAAACTGTTCTTTTGTTACCATGGAAACGACTAAATTCTTACCGTTTTTCAAATTATTTTTTTTTATTGACAAAAGCAAATAAGTTCTAAATAAAATGTTTAAATACTTAAAAAGTTTTTGATTATTTTATGCCTTTTTCTTCCTTTCAACACTATTTACAAAAGTCGAGGATGCACGTATACAAAATTTCATTAAAAAATCTTTACTGCTTTGGCTGTAATAAAAAAAAATCTATTTTAGAAAACCAACTTTGGAGGCTTATAACTACTCAGGGGTGCATTTTTGGATATAGATAAATAGGGTCTTATCATCTTATTTCTAGGTCTAATATCTCCAGTTAATCGTTGGCCGTCGAATTTTGAGACACCCTGTATATTCACCAATTTAAAAATTCTAAATTCTAAATGCAAGATTGGTTGCCTACATCTATTTCTCACTTGATGAGTGGCCAGACGATTGTAAACATAAAACATAGAACATAACCCTCAAATTACCAGAAATTAACAAAACAACACGTGGTTTATTGTTGTACTTACTAATTCAATAATTTTGAACTAAAGTTTAAAAATATGTATCTAATGTATTATTTTAACGAAAAGGGTGAACGAGTGTACACATTGAATGTAAGTATTAAGATTTTCTTTTATGAATTTTATTAAATTTCAAGTATAAGTATTAAAAAAAGCAATTTGGTGTGAGCTTTTTAGTTGTGGGCGGATCTACCATGTAGTAAGAGTTTTGCCCTGACCCGAGGAAATATGAGTTTTTCTTTAATACTGAGTTAACTCGTTTTTGACCGGTTTTCCATTGGGTCGTTCAGGCCTTGAAACGAGTGGGTCGGAATGCTCAGACATATCTCTTTCAGTCTAACAGTGCTAACAAATGACATAAAGAAGTAATGATTTTCCCTTTGAAAAAGAAAAAATGACTAAATTATAAATTCTTGTTAGTAGATATATTTTTAAAATTTTTACAACGCTCTTAGAAACTCTTTGTTTATACCTTAACTTTTTGTTAGCGCTGAAAATGACATATTATTTCAATTAGTTATTTATAAATATCTAAAGAGCCGCTAAGCGAACGTTTTTTTACAAACATTGTTTTACAAAAATAAAAAAAGAAGAAATTGGTAGCCACAAGACTCTACTGTGTACCAAAAAAAAAAATTTTAAAAAAGCTCCACTGGAAAAAAAAATATGACTGAAATCGTAAATATCAAGCGAATTTCAAAATCCAGCTCTCAAATTTGCCAACTATATCCTTAATTTAAAAAAGAGCTTATTGCGTTATATCAAAATTAAAGCACGCTCTAGGAGGGATGTTACAATTTTAGCCAGTGGTGCACCCAGGGGGGTGGAGGCTGAGGGGGCCTTGGCCCCCCCAAAGGAATGTATTTTATTAAGAAATTTTTAATAAAATTAATAAAAATGAGAAAATTTTTATTATTTTTTGAGAAAATGCCTCGTGCACAAAAATTTTGTCTGACCACCCCCATACTTATAAAGTAAGGTCACAACCCCCTGTCGGTGTCGGTTGTTTGCCTTTCAACTCCGTCGGGCCCCCCCAAAAATAAATCCTGGGTACGCCACTGATTTTGGCACCACAGTTTAAGAATACCATGTTATTGAAGGGTTGAATTTTAAAACAAAGAATTTAATTTGCTAAATATCTTCTTAAAACGATAATCTACACATTTCTGTTGCTTCTAAATTTTTTCAAATTTATTACTTTTTATAGAAAACTGATCCTGAAGGAAAACCAACCTCCTCAGCACATCCTGGTAAGTTAAATTATTATTAATGAAGAACCAAGTCAGATTTTTACTTTTTTTCAGCACGATTTTCCCCGGAAGATAAATACTCGAGAAGTCGTATTACAATGAAACAGAGATTTGGAATTTTAATGACACAAAAACCAGCACCAGTATATTAAGATATCTCATGCACTACTTTGTAATTAATTAATTCTTTTCCTATAAAATTTTATTGTAATAAATGACTTTCAAATAAATAATATGTAAGATTTTAAATGATTTTTTTTTTTCGAAATTTTTAAGCCTAATTATAGCCTTATTTATTTTAAACTGGTTAGGGCAATTTAATATGAATAGTATTTTAGAAAATACATCCGTTTTTTGGGGCTGATTGTGGTTAATTTAGTAAAAAAAATCTCATGCAAATACATAACAACTTTTTTATTTGGTTTCCTTATTTTTGCTTGTGGTCTACTATCTCGTAAACAATTGTGATCACATTCCGTGTTTAAACGATATTTGAACATATTTTCCAAGTAAAAAAGTTTTCTTAAAAATTTATCATCTTTTCCGACAGGACCCCAATTGAAACTTGGAACAATACCGCTCCCATATTTCTTAAATATTCAAGTCGTCAGTTATTAGGTTCATAATAGTTTTTAATATTCTTACCTTCCTTCTAGCTATAGCAATGATGATGCATAGAAAAATTGGAAAGATTGTGATAGACGCAACTATATAAAATACGTAGTTCAAGTGGATTTTTTTGACAACTAGGGTCATCACCAAATTACTTAGGTACATCCAAAAAAAGATCTAAAAAATTATAACATTTAAGGCATTTTTTTAATTGTTTCAATGATACTTACAAATGTTATTAATAATAGAATTTTCAGTTGCGTAATGTGTGGAAACGGTACTCCATGTACAAAGAACCAATCAGTACTTAATTCGTTGATACCATAAATAAAAATACCGAGTATTATGAAAAAAAAAATTATACAGTCGATATTGTACTGGGTAAAATAATTAAAATAATGAATAACTAGAGGTAACGAAGTCCCGTAGAAACCGATGCTTCCCCCGACCATAAAAACTGTAATTAACATGAACATAATATTGTGAAGTGGTTGTAATTTGGGCCAAGCTTCCAATACTGTAAATATTGTGAGGTCAATATTTAGTATAATATTGGAAATGCACCAACACAACATGCCGATATAATACATAAGAATTAGAAAGCGGATATGACTATTTTTTATATTTGTTACGGTATCTGGTATCATAACCATAAAGACATGTAATCCTAAAAATAAAATTGGTAGTTTTTAGATGTTCTGTACACAATTTTTGACAAAAAACCACCAGGTATAAACGAAACATCGGTAACCTTCATAATTTCTTTAATTATGAATGATTTTCTGCATGGTTATGGATGGTATTTTAAGTTGTCATCCAAACGAAGTTTTTTTAAAATTAAATAATTTATCTCAAGCAACTCAACCCAGCTTGAATTCGGCTTGGCTTGACCTCTACCACTTAAAGGTCAAATCAAGCCCGAATTCAAGTTGGCTTGACTTGCTCGAGCTAAACGTAGTCAGTTCTAATGTTTAATATTACCTGTAAAACTAATACAACTTGCATCTTTGATTCCATATATTTTTTGTATAGCTCCTCCAATAAAAGGTAACCAAATTAAGTAAAACATTGCAGCCAGTAATTTTATAAAATAGACGAAACAAAATATACCAAAAATCTTTTTCTGTGTGTAACAAAGGCAGCCCAATGTTATCGAATGTGATTGTATTTCACACAAAGTCAATGACAGAACACGTAGCCATACCTTGTAAAAGTTTTTGGTTTAAATAAAAGCTAATTAATTACTTTACATTATACGCATAAACCCTGTAAATTATTTTATAAACAATTAACAAAAATAATTTCAGATTTTTTGCTTTCTGTAAATTGAAGAGTTTTTCTGTCTCAATTTTTTAACTTACTTTGGCTCTTCCAAAGTTCTTAAATCCAGCATTAATTACCAACTTTTTTGGATACTCATTAAATGAAATTATTACGTAAATAAAACATACAAATAAAGAGGTCACTGCAATAAGTGGAAGAATTATTTGCGTACAAAATCGATATCGACGATATTGAAACAATCCAATAATTGCCAATAACGCCCACAACAAAAATATAAAAGGAAAATGATTCTTCAAATGGTTAAGTACTTCATTCCTAAATAATAAAACAGACTATATTTTTCCGGAATAAGCATGTCGGATTGGATTCATTAATCCAGTCTAATCCGACGTGTTTATTTCGGAAAAAATATGGATTGAGTCAATCGCTATTCGATCCAATCTGGAAGTTACACGAAACGGAGTTTTAGTAAATTATTTTTAAAATATGGGTTAATTCTATGTAATCTGGAAGGTGTCTATCACAACCCATTTTTTGATTGGTTCGATTTAATTACCTGAAAAACAGAAAGCTTGGTATATCAATCACTTTATTAGGATTGAATTTTTTGTTTATAGTGCACGAACTATTATCCCAGTTTGTCTTTTCCCAAGGAACACGATAAATTGTTTTATATCCCAGATTTATAAATAGTGCTGCCAATGAAGATACTTCGCATATTACTTGCAAATTATAGATTAAAGCGGTAGCTGCAATACCTACAAAAATAAAACGTTGATTTTGAATATAATATGAATGAAAATTTTCGCAAAAATTGTGCTAATATTACTAGAAACGTCGCAATATCACAGTAACAGAGGTGTTTAAATAGGTGCTAACATTAATTTAGAACAAGAACATACCTTTAAACAAAGGAAATATAGCCCAGATGTTCAAGTAACTTCGTCCGCTATAAGCTCCCAAGAAAAACACTACAAAACTTAACACCGGAGATATTAATAAAGTTAATATCGCGTAAATTACTATCACCACAACTAAAAAAACTAATCTAATATTAAAATACTTTTTTAATCCTTATACTTACATCCTCCAGACTTTAAACACATATCTATAAACGTTATAAAGGTTATAATATTTATATGAAGGTTTAGTAAAATTATTATTAGATCTGAATTCTTAAAGGTTGGCCTGATGTAATCATCCTCCTTAAAAAGTCAAGTTAGAGTTAATTTGTCACCAATAATGATTACATTACTATAAAAAACCTCGCAGTTTTGGCTATTATAGCCTGACACCGATTCTTGTTTTTACTTTTGTATTCGAATTCATGGTTTACATTTTTTGCTGTTGGAGGTCTAAAAACCATTTTAGAATTGTAATTGATTGTAATGTCAAATCTATATAAATTTGACAAGCTTGAAACATTTTTAACTTAAGAAAAAAGTGCACAAGATTACTTAAATCTATTCGGATAGATTTTCGTCTGCTCATTCCAGTAAACAATCATAGTTGGATCAGAAAATTTCCAGACGAAAGTCTTCGAACTACTTTTCGAAAAAAGTTATTCAAACCCGACGTGTTTTTGGTTTCACTCTCCTATAACCGCCCGAAATTCACCTCGAATTGTACAAAATGTTAGTATTTTATGACCAGAACAAGATTTCTCAACGAATCCACGAATTTAAGATGATAAATTTTATTTCGATTGCAGTGGCGGGGGACGAAATTTGGCCACTTTTATTCTCACATCCTTAGGATAGACCGTGGCAATTTTTAAGTCTCCAGGGGCAATGGTGTGGCGCCACGGCGCCGGCACGCCAAGTGTACGAATTTAGCGTTTTTTCGGGCGACAAATGTGCTCAAATTGTGTCCCACATATTTAGGCAGGTGGAAAAAAATCGCGGTTTTCATATTCTTAATCCCAATACCACCTGTTGCCTTAATTCGGAAGCTTTTTTTGATATCTCAATTTTTTCTCTGTTTTTGGCGCCCTCAAATTAGCGGTTTGATTTTCGCGTATTTTCAACGCGGAATTTGAAAATTTGTAACTTTTGATCGAGGCCGGCTATGTCAGTCGAATATTTTTTATTTTCCTCATTATATTAATACTTATAAGTAAAAAAATGAGCACACTTAAATTTTCACCCCGAGCTTCAGAAAAAAATGGAACGTCAAATGATCAAAAATCGCGCCCGACGCGATCGGACTTTTATACCACTGCAACCCACAGTTTTTAATTTCTTTTATATTTTACATTAATTCCCTTAACAGAAATAATTTCTGCACTTGATCGGCTATTTTTTGTTTTTAAATTCGAAGGGGTTGGAAAGGTATGCGCAAATTGAGTCAAAACTTTAATTTTAGGGGTTAGTGCTATTTTTTAACCGATTTCCAATTTTAAAAGCTTAATCGAATGTGCTCCTCGAACCAACATATTTTATATAAAAATTCATAACTTTTGAACAAAAAGCCGCAGAGCCAAAATTATTAACTTTCAAATTTTGAATTTGAAACGCTGCTGTTTAATTCCAATTCAATATTGTCGCAAATTACATTTAAATTTATTAAAAAAGGCTTCCTGTTACTTTTTTTGTCAATTACTCAGTATGTTCTACTATCAGCTTATTACGGCTTGATTTACTTTGTTATAAATTAATTCAGCCAAAAGGTTATAATAGTATAAAGCGATAAGTTGTGCAGGATATAGGGACCACTCCATTTCGCTTTAGAAAAGTTTAAAACTTTTCTCGTCTTGTCCTTCAATTTTTACTTTATTTATGAATATTAGAAACAATGCAGAATCTTTTACTACGATACATGAGCATAATACAAGACAATTTCGAAATCTCAGAGTTTCCTAATTTCGTATCAAACGTTCTTCGTACTTGCCATGGTATTAATTATTACGGCATCAAAGTTTTTAATAATCTACCTTTATCAATTACCTGTCTTACGCTGATAATTTTAAGCGCCGGATCAAGGAACTTCTTATTGAATTATGCCTCTTCTCTGTGGAGGAAATTGTAATTAGAAAATCTACCAAATTTATTTTAGAATACGTTGTGTGTTTATTGTTGAACCTATATGCTTAATTATACTTTTTGGTGTTGCTTTTGTTGACTGTGAGGATTTTAAATAAAATAATTAAATAAATCCCCACGTGTTGTATTATCCCAAAAAGGTTTTAATGTCTTTTTAGGGAGACAGAAGGGATCACTTTGATATCCCTTTACTCTTTTCGTTTTCGAGTTGAGTGAAACAGTTTTTCCGGCCTTGGTAATCATGTGCTCGAGATGTAACCCAAAGCTCAGATGCTTACGTTTGCTTTTGGTGAGTTCTTCATCTTACCCAGCTTAAAAACCACCTCCTGGTGCTTCGTAAGGCCCATCACTAGGATGGCCTCGGTCTACTCTGGTGCTAGTATCGTTCGCCTTCTCCATGGCGAAATTGTGAGAGATCACAATAACTCTCCTCTTCCTTGGCGACAACTACAACTGCAAGGTCATCAGCAAACGTCTTCTTGCACCCTCAACTTGAGAATTGTATCTCGTAGAAGATATTCCACAGTTAGTGTCCCAATGTGGACCCTTGAGGAACTTCACTCGACATTGGTAAGGATGTGTTTTCAACCTGGACCCTCCGTTCACTGAAGCACGACATTATCATGTTGGTTATATACAGGGTGATTCAGACCACCCGTGCAACTCATTTATCTCGAGAACGCGTTATCGCATATCACTAAAATAAAAAAACTTAATTACCAAAGTGAACCTAAAGAATCCATTAGTGAACTTATTTTTTTCCAGAACAACCCGGAACTATCCGGAACCGGAGGTAACTTTGATTTTTTAAACGGTAACATAGGTCGAGTTTGGTATGGTTTCATAGGTCTTTCAGAAACAAATAACTTTTATTAAAATATTTTTTTAATATTTTCCATAGTATAGAATTTATTCGAAAAACAAAAAAAGATTGTTTAAAAAAGTAAATAAAAATTATTGCATATTTTGAAGAATTTTATAAATTTATAAACTCTTTCTACAAATTCTAATGTTTTACCAACTTTAAATATCATACTTGTCCATATTTCAACAAAATTCTTCAAAATATGCAATAATTATTATTTACTTTTTTTAAACATTTTTTTTTGGTTTTCTAATAAATTCTAAAGTATGGAAAATATTAAAAAAATATTTTAATAAAAGTTGTTTATTTTGAAAAGACCTATCAAACCACACCAAACTCGACCTATGTTACAATTTAAAAAATCAAAGTGATATCCGGTTCCAGATAGTTCCGGGTTGTTCCGGAAAAATATAAGTATGGTTTTATAGGTCTTTTAAGAAGAAACAACTTTTATAAAAATATTTTTTTAATATTTTCCATAGTTAAGAATTTATTCGACAAACAAAAAAAAATTGTAAATAAAGGTAAATAAAAATTATTGCATATTATAAAGAATTTTATAAATTTATAAACTCTTTCTACAAATTCTAATATTCTACCAATTTTAAATATCATACTTGTCCATATTTAAATAAAATTCTTCAAAATATGAAATAATTTTTATTTACTTTTTTTATCATTTTTTTTTGTTTTTCGAATAAATTTTAAACTATGGAAAGTATTAAAAAAATATTTTAATAAAAGTTATTTGTTTTAGAAAGACCTATGAAACCATACCAAACTCGACCTATGTTGCCATTTAAAAAATCAAAGTTACCTCCGGTTCCGGATAGTTCCGGGTTGTTTCGGAAAAAAATAAGTTCACCAATGGATTATTTAGGTTCACTTTGGTTATACAATTTTTTATTTCGGCCATGTACGATAACGGGTTCTCGAGATAAATGGGTGGCACGGGTGGTCTGAATCACCCTGTATATGGTGATGTTTTTCTGCACTAGTTCCTTGACGATAAGCTTCCATGGCGCGTTTTTGAGCGAATTCTTGATTGACATCCACTGTAATTAGAGCGACCAACCTTCTGGTTTTCAACGACTTTCATTTAAACTTCATGCAAATACTATACAGGGTGAGTCTTAAAATTAGTGGTAGAATCTGTTTAAAGAATTTGCCAGCTTCTTTTCGATTCATCCTGTATATCAAATTAAACCTAATTTGAAATGAAATGTTCGTTATAAAACCTTTTTGAATTTCCATCCATTTTTGGAAGCTTAATTAAACGTACCTTCTCCAAATTTAAATCTCATAAATGTAGGTAAATATTTAAAATCGTTAATTTATGACCAAAATAATCCAATTTTGACAATTTGATAATATTAAAGGAAGATTATATATGATGGAAATATTATTTTTTTATTAAATTTGTTTTAATTGGTGATGTGGCGCCTGCCTCCACAGAAGATGCTTGGGTAATTGCAGCGTCGCGGCGCTCATCCAGTAGCATGGAGGCTTTCGCCGACGCCGCTAGTGACCGTTATCATTGTTATCACTCATTTCGTATACCCGGACTTACTTGGATTAAAATCAAATAAGGATACAATAACTTCAAAAATTATTTAAAATATCATAAAAAACTAAAATAGTGTCAAAGTTTTAATTCAAAAAGTTTGATTAGATACTTTCTAAAAAGATAACTAGTTTTAAAAGGAAAATCTACAATTTTTTATTTAAGGTATGTACAGTAATTTGATCAATTTATTTATTAATAAGTTTTTTTTACTTTGAATTGTCATTTTTAGTTATAATTATACTTAAAAAATGGAATTACTGTGATTTAAATATTGCAATTAAAAACTATTCATCTGAAACCAGAAAGATCAAAGGAAATATATGTATTATTTTAATGCAGATTGAATGCATACAAAATTGCAATCGTCAAGTTCTAGAATCATTGACACAAATTAAACTTCCAATCAAACGCACGCAAATTAATCTGGATGACGTTTCCTTGTTTAAGCGCAAATAGTGTTAATTGCGAATAACCTATCTTAAACTCAATTCAATTTTCATTAATAACTAGATTTTTGAAAATAGATTTAGTATTTTGGAGATCTAATTGATTTATATGAAAGCTGTCCATTAGGCGAATAAAAAATGATTATATTACATACATGATAAAATTAGGGTGTTCATATTAACAAATTAATTGAGTCGGGCAAATACGAGTATTAATTACGAGTTTTATTAAATTTAAAATAATGAGTTATTGATTTTTTAATAATAAAAATGAAACATGTATACACTTTTTCTATAAATTAATGCATAGTTAAAGAGGTTAAATAATAAATTTAAATCATTTTTATTAAACCATAAATAAAATAAAATCAGGTATAAAATATTTAACTAATTTGTAAAACTCAGGCGAATTTTATTTTAAAAATTAAAAATTGGAATTAAATATAAAAATAGATTTTTTTAAACTAAATGTTAGTATGTAGTTTTAATTATTGTTGAGTAAATAAAAAATACTGAAAATACTGAAAACATGTATATTCTTTTTATTAAAAAAATTGTGAGATATTACTAATTTGGTGTTTGGTAAAATATCAAAAGAATATTCATAAAAAATAGCAAAAGAAAAAAAATGTTTGTAAATTTAAATATTTGGTAGAAACTTTCCTAATGTTCTATTCGAAAAAAGTTACAATGGCTTAACTTAGAGAATATTTTCTTTTGTTAATTAAATGTCAATTTGAAGCGTTGTTTTAAAAAACAGTAATTAAGAGCAGAAATTGCTTTCTTTTTCTTTTATCGCTCTATTCGGAGAAGTAATTTCATGTCTCTAATTACTGATAAGAGGAGTCTGGGTGGGTACAAATGAGGACATCAGGGTTTCAGGGTGCAGGGTGAGCTTATTACAACAATTTCTATGTCCTACATAATTTCCGCTATGAGTTTAGTTTAACGCATTTTGCACAAATCACGCTTCCTTTAAGCTTCTACGCCTTTGCGACAATAAATTAATTGATTTTCAAAGAAAATAATTGTTTAAGAAGGAAGTTAACTTATTGGTCATTTTTGCTATTGTTTCCTGTTTGCTCTTAATTGATGAAAAATATAAATCATACAGGATACTGAAAAAAAATTAAAATTCTGTTGTATTTGTATTTTTTTTAAAAAGGGCTTTCAATAAGTTTTCAGCCAAAAAAAAAGAATTATTTTGTTATTACTTTTGGTTTTTGAGTTCTGGACAAAAATGTGTAAAATCTCGCCTTCGAGTTTAATCCAGAAATTTTAGATTTTTCAGAAAAAAGTTGATTCCTCAAAAACTATACGAGGTACAAAAATTGTCAAGACCTTAAAATTTATGGAATGAAATTTTGTTTCCGAACATGCTTATAAAATTTTTGAAAGTCTTCAAATAACCTCTCCAGGACTAAATTTGTGCCCAAATTTTAGTAAATACATTGCGATTTTATTATGCAAAAAATAAATGACCGATTTTCACTAAATATTTTTTAAAATATATCTAGGTGCTATATGTTTCTGGTATAAAATTTTGGTGTTGATAACTTTTGTAGTTTTCAAGAAAATTATTAAAATATAACACTTGGAAAATATTTAAATAATAACATCTTCAGAAAAAAATTCAAATTCACTAATTAAATTTTTGAATTTTGGAAAGGGCTTTAGATGAGTTTCAACCAAAACAAAAAAAAAATTGTTATCAAAAAAATGTGTAACATTCCACTTTTAAATCTTTAGACCCGAAATTTAGTTTTTTTCAGAAAAAAGTTGATTGCTCGAAATCTATACAGGATACAAACATGTTTAAGGGCTTAAAATTTAACTAATGAATTAGTCTTCAAATAAACTCTCCAGTGCCAGATTTGTGGTCAAATTTTAGCAAATATTTTGCGATTTTATTATGAACAAGCAATTCGACCGATTTTCACCAAATGTTTTTTAAAACACATCTAAGAGCTACATGTTTCTAGCATAAAATGTTGGTGTTAATTACTTCAGTAGTTTTCAAGAAAATTATGGAAATCCTAATCTTGTATTATTTAAATGATATCATAAAAAAAATTTAAATTTACTAATTAAACTAAAGTTTCATATGTTTTTGGAAAGGAATTTAGGTAGATTGCTAGTCAAAAAAGAATCATTTTTCGTTTTTGAGTTCTGGAAAAAAAAATGTGCAAAATCTCACCTTAGACTTACATTATTTTAGTCCTGGAATTTTAGAATTTTTAGATACAGTTTGATTTGTTGAAAAATATCAGCTAAATCCACCCCGACCAACCCCCTCCCCCCCTTTGGGTGCACCACTCTCATATAAACTACAAACATCGATAATTTTGAGATTAGTGGAGTGAAGTGGATGGACCTTACACATGTAAAATATGAATAGGTAACTGAAAGCGACGAATTAATTATAAAAAAAACTGGTGTTCTCCAAGGTTCAATTCTAGGTCCTCTTTTATACCGAGATAGATCAAAAATTCAGGATTTAATAAAAGAAGATCTTATCACTTACAAGGACTTGAAATCAATGAAGTAAATATAAAATACATATTAGATAGTTATAAATTATTTTATACAGGGTGAATCATGAGACAAGTATAAAGTATTTAGAGACAAAAGCTTCAAAGAAACCTAAAATTTTTTTAGCTGTTTCATAATCTACTTAAAAACTTTCTATATAATTTTTTGATTTAACATATTTTTAATTTCAAAAAGGCTGTAGCTGGGTAAGCATGGGTAATGTGCCTATGCACCAATTTTGCCACATTTTTTTTTCAGAGATCCCTTATTAACTAACATTAAGTTTCCTCAAATTTTGGCTTCAAAATGTACATGTCTTCTTTAAAAAAAAAATAATATTGATTTTTTGAAAAAAAAAATATTTCTCGGTAATAGTTGTTGGAAATTTTTCCGTAATGAAAAATATGTATTATAGAGATGCTAAATACTTATAAGTCTTATTTTTTTTAAGATTTTTGATTCACAGGAAAATAAATAAAAATTAAAATAAAAATTCAAAAATAAAAAAAAATATGTTATACTAGGGGGACAATCACCATTTTTTTGTCAAATACTCCTCAAATCTACTTCTTTAACTTGTATGAATTTTAAAATTGTTCATTGGGTATACGTAACATATTAATTTTTAAAAAAATGTTGGAATTCATGTAATATGTCAAAGTTTAAAACAGTTATTTATTTATACCAATACATTTAAATGTAATAAAGGTAATAAAAGTCTCTTATTTGTTAACAATTTGACAACGTTGACATTATTTAATGTGTCAATTAAATTATTTTAATTCACAAAATTTTCAAGACCAAACTTTTATAAATATTATTATGTTATACCCAACGGAAAATTTTGAGATTAATGCATATTATAGAAGTACATATGAGGAATATTTGACAAAAAAATGATGATTGTCCCCCTAGTATAAAATATGTTTTTTTATTTTTGATTTTTGATTTTTATTTTGATTTTTTTTTTATTTTCCTGTGAACCAAAAATCGTAAAAATATACCACTTTACCACAGTATTTAGGATCTCTATAATATATTTAATTCCAGGAAAACTACTAAACTATTACCGAGAAATTTTTTTTTCAAGAAGACCATGTACATTTCGAAGACAAAATTTGAGGAAACTTAATGTTAGTTAATGGGGCATCTCTGAAAAAAAATAGCAAAATCGGTGCATAGACACATTGCCCATGCTTACCCGGCTACAGACTTTCTATAACTTGTTTTTTGACACTCGACGAAAAACTTTATATTTTCTTTATTTTTTCCTCTTTAAACCAAAGCGCTTTTATTTGAAACCTTATTCTAAATCATGTTTTTCTAACCCTATTTGTAGAATGTTTATCTGTCTCTAGTTGAAATAAATCACCCTGTATAATTTTTTTTGCTAAACGACTTATTTTATTGAGTTTTACATCATGTCGAAAAAAGTATTAATAAATCACCTGGTATAACTAGTATTTCAAGGATTTTGTGAAAATCATTGATTAACAATTTCGATATAAATGAAAAAGGGAGTATTATAATTCGATTTTAGATTTAAAAAAATGAATTTAACAAGGAATTTAAATATTTGGTAAGATCAAAAGGGATTCACTTACCTAAATAAAAAAAGCTTCCAATATAAAATTGTAATTTTTCCAATATTTACCGTGAGAGGTGAGAACTATCCAAATATAAATTTGAAACAATTATCTTAGTTTTAAACATTTGTTTTATGTTTTCTGGATGAATTTACGCCAACGATATTTAAATCATTATTCTCTTTGAAGAAAATCTGTTTTTCATAGAAGGTCACGTCGATTTCAGTTTTCAGTAACAACCCTCAAAATGTTGTCCTTTGAGATTAAATTGAATTCTTCCTCGAGTACCATTTGCATGTTATGTAGCACCTATATCTCCCTCTAAAAGGCTAAAACCTTATTACTCCACGGTCAATTTCAAATACAGGATTTAGTTCAGCAAAATATCACACCACTATTATTCATAATTAAAATAAGAATAATTAACACACAAGTTTTTAATTATTAATTAGTTGGGTTTATTTCAAAATGCATCATAAATTATAAGAAAAAATAAAATATTTGATAGAGTTTCTGCTAACTTAAATGAATAATTGGGGGGATGAAAATGTAGTACTGATAATAATGAAATTTTAAAGCTTTGTATATATTAATGAATTCCAAATAAAGCTATAAATTCTGAAACATATGCCAAACTCGGTTATCTTCAGATTATAAAATTGTTATCACACGTTTCCAGTCGTACGCAATTTATTACAGGGCGAAATATTTTGGCGCGAGTTATAATTACCAAATTTATTTATATGAATCGAAATTCTCTTCATATATGAGTTGCATGTTAATTGTTGCCTCCGCTGAGACCTTTTCAGGGTTTTAATAGGGTCGAAGGTTTTAATTAAATAAAATAAATACACGTTATTTTAGAAATTCCATAATATTTTAAAATTAATTAAATAAAATGACATCATTTCATTATATATTTTTAGATTTATTTGGAGAGGACATTGGCTTAATCGAAAAGCTAAGACGATAAATTACCCTCTTTTCCCAATAAGATTGTAATTGGGATGAAGCCGAAAACTTTCCAGGGAAATCTTTTATTCTAGACGCTTAATTCGCATTTTTAATTAACAAATCTAATTTATTTATGAATTAATCAAAGTTCAATACACTCCTGGGGGAGCAAAGTAATTTCTTCACTTTATCAAAAAATGATCACAGATTATTTTTTCTTGTGGATTTTTATTTAAATTTATAATGCTTCCTTTATTTATATGGATTAAAGAAATGAAATGAAAAGTATGAAAAAAAAATGAAAGAAGATATATTTCTGTAGCAATTCATCATAGCACATCTAAGTTTATCTAGTGACGTATCATTTGGTGAACGAGGACAGGCGGCCATTATTAATCTCTTGAAAACTATCAGCAGTCAATATTGAAAGTGTGTGTGTACACATGGCGCAATATTCTCGAAGCACGTGTTTTCTTGAAGAAAATTTCCAAGATTTCGCCACGAGGACAAGTGGAAATTACACATTAGACGACTAGACGAATTGGGGAATTAATAGGTACTTTAATAAAGCGAAAAGACAAGAACTGTTCTAGTCGTTGTTGGAAACTTCCTTCCTCAAAATAGAAACACGCGCTCCTACTTTAGTAATTGACTCGTTTTCATTTAAGATCTGCAATGGTGAATTTCCTATTACGTGTTGGCTAAGAGATCCATATCTTTTGGTTTAATGTAATTGAATTCCGCATTAAAAAGACATTGTTCTACGGAATTCAATATTTCATATGTTCATATGTATATTATGCATAATTAGTTACCATTAAAAAATTCTTTTACGTCGTACGAACAAATTGTAATTGTTATAAGCAGTATAATTAACATTAATGGGAAAATTTTTAAAACCTACTCAATTAGCTTATGTGGCACATAAGTCTTCTAAACTTTAATCTGGTGTTCAATAGAAATTTATTTTGTATTGTTACCAAAAATAAATGATTCTTTAAATATTTGCTATTTCGATGATGGAACACTTGCCGGATCTATTGATATAATAAAACATGATTTGTTTTCTATAATAAAGAATAGAAGAGAAATTGGTTTCGAATTGAGCATCAATAAATGTGAAGCATTTATTTTTGGAGACAGTTTACAAGAAAGAGGTGCAATTTATAACTCTATTTTGAGTTTTACACCTTCTTTAAGTTTTAGCAAAGTTGAAAATTTAAATTTACTTGGTTCAACTTTACTTGTTTAATATATATTACAAATTGTAATATTATCGATAAGGACTGAAGACAAACTTCATTTCAAGTTAAATTAGGAGGATTTGGTATATGTCAGATAACTGAAATAGCGCTCCGAGCCTATTTGAATTATGTTGATGCTGCTTCTGATTTAATCTCAGCGATAATAAAAAATGAAATGGAGTATGTGATTTCCGAACCTCTAAATTTATGGAAAATTAAATCGGGATAACTCATTTCAAAGTTTCCAAAAATACAAAAAGAATTTCATCTTCGCGAGCCTTAAATTCACCGAATATTAAAGCTATTTTGGAATCACCAGGACTACTAAATGAAGATTAAAGAAGAAATTCCTTAGTATGGGATGTAACTTCTTAAGAAACTTTGGTTGACTCTATTACAAGGTATCCCTAAAGGAATGGTCAAAATTGTAGGGAGTGACAGTATGGACTATTTTGACTACAAAAGTTTTTATGTAGGTACACGTGTCCAATGCTAAAAGATTACTGATATAAAACATTAATCATTTTTTATTGTTCATAGCTGCTTTTCAAAAACTCCACCAACTGCTTCAATGCACTTTCTCGCTCTCTTAGGAACACTTTGAAAAGTTTTTCCTAGACCACCTTAGTGTACAAACACAAACAAAGCAGGTTACCCGCTTTCAGATTACACGCGCATACCTGAGTCAGTCCGCGCCATCCTATGGACATACAAAAAGCGTATAAGCAAGTCTGACTCAGGCATGCGCGTGTAATCAGCGCCGATAATCTAAAACCTGCTTTGTTTGTCTTTGTACACTTAGGATTCTTTAATGCAAACAACTAATTTATCACTTGTGCTGTTAACTTTTTCTTTGTAGACCTCTGATTTCATCCAGTCCCAGAGACAAAAATCCAAAAGAGTACAGTATGGGGATCCAGGTGGGTAACTAACGTGACCATATCGACCGATTAATCTTCCGAGAAAAATTATGTATCAGAAGAGTAGAATGTGCAGAAGAAGAACATGTTCCTCCTTCAAGTGATTGTTAATTATGCCTAAATTTATCGAGAAGCGTTGTTGAAAATCTGTCTTAACGTTGGAGTGTGGATTATCTTCAGACCTCAGACCATCGATGAAAATTTTGACTATTTTTGATAAAAGTAGCTTCATCGGTAAACACAATAAATGGGATTCCAATCGTCTAGTTTCATCAGAAGACTGATGGTGTTAAACCCGATTTAAATGATACAGAGCTGTGAATATGTATATTCTCCCTAGTGGTGTAGGTGGAATATGGATAAGGAATTTCTTCGTGTGTAAATTGAAAGACTACGTTCTACATGGGTTCTACCTACAGCAAGTTCAGACGAAAAATCACTACTGGACTGAGCACTGCAATATTCTCACGCAGCTTATTAAAACATGAGAAAATACTTTCCTTTTTTGGAACTCCGCGATTACAAAATCTTCTAAGTCTAGGATATTCTCTACAAGCAGCAAAAACAGTTCCATTACAAAACCTATAAAACAACGCCATATCGACATGTTAAGTATTTAAAAAAATATGCGGCATTATGATCACATTTTATGCGGTATTTACTGTTGGCAGGCTTATACGAAGATATGAATAGGATTATGACCAAATCATTGGCCATTTCACTTTTCAAAGGTATTTAAGAGGAGAAAATTCCAAGATGGTAGATATTTTTGTTAGGCATTGAACTTAACTGCATAACGCACTCAATGAGGTCACTTCTCTCAAAAATGGGCCTTTTCCACTTTCTTGGGATCTCGACAATATAATGAAGATTAAACCCACATGTTTCTCTGGAGAAAATAGGTATGAGAAATTTCGCTAGGAAGCATCATCCACAATATCGATATAGTTTGTATGCTCTGATTAACCACAACTTACAGTGGGCATTAGGTATATTGGGTTGTATACTGTTTCATCGACAATACACTTTCATAGACTGTCCGTTTGACACGACATCGATATGGCCAATTCATCGACACAGACGTTTCATTGACAATACACTTTCATCGACAGTCCGTTTGACACGACATCGACATGGCCAATTCATCGACACAGAAGTTTCATTGACATTACCTTTTCATCGACAGCCATTTTGTAGACACTACCTTCTCATTGACAAACCTTTTCTTCGACAAGGAAATTTCATTGACATGAACGTTTCATCGACAAACCTTTTCTTCGACAAGGACATTTCATCGACATGAACGTTTTATCGACAACTATTTCATTGATACTACCTTTCTTCGACACACCTTTTCTTCGACAAAGAATGTTTCATCGACACAGGTTTCATCCACATCCCTTTTCATCGACAATCGTTTCATCGACGGTACCTCTTCATTGTTTTTGTATTGACAAGGACGTTTCATCGATACTATAATAGTATAAGAAATTACAACAAAACCTCATTACACGATTTATTTACTGCCGTATAATATTCTTTATTCTTTTGTATATTTGGAAAAACATGAAAACAGCAAATGTCGAACTGATTTTTTCTTACTAATTAAAAAAACCATATTCTTCATTTACCAATTTTACCTTTTTCCGAACAGTCTAAAATATTCTAGATGTCTGTGTCGATAAAATCATATTGGCCATGAAAAGCTTTGGCGATGAAACAGGTCTTTGTCGATAAAAAGGCAGTGTCGATGAAACGAAATTGGCAATTGTTTGTCGATGGTAGGTAGTGTCGACACAGTATAGGCAACTACCAGTAGTGACACTTCATACAAAAAACGGGATACGTTTTTGGTGACCTTGAAAACGTCAGCATATCTGGTACCATTGAGTTTAGAACGGCAAATGGATTTTTTAATTCTGTAGTTGACAAATAATAAATTGTTCACTTTAATTTTTTGGAGATACGGTAATTTATTTATGTCTAAGTTCATAGATAATGTTTGCAGTTTTAAATAAAAACAATTAATAGTTGAAACAAAGGTATTTACCTCCAGTATTATCAACAGACATTTAATCTTAAATGAGATTTAATTTGACATATATAGTCTATTTTGCAGCTAAATGTCATTTAAACTATATCCAAACTTCATAAAAACACTATATATGTCAAATTAAATCTCATTTAAAATTAAATGTGTGTTGATAATACTGGGGGTTAGACAGTATTTAAATTAAAATATGGCATTTATTTTACCATAGAGTCTCCATTGTAGTTCTAAACTCAATGGTACCGGATACTCTCAGATATTCAAGGTCACCAAAAACGCATCCCGTTTTTTATATGAAGTGTCGCTACTGGTAGTTGCCTATACTGTGGTGTCGATGACACGGTTGGCGATGAAAAGGTAATGTCGATGAAACGTCTGTATCGAAGAAAAAGTAATGTCAAAGAAAATATTTGTCGATGAAAAGGTAACGTCGATGAAAATGTAATGTCGATGAAATGGTTGTCGTTGAAACATCCGTGTCGGTAAAACGGTCGTATCTATGTAAAGGTCATGTCTATGAAAAAGTACTGTCGATGAAATGGACTGTCGATGTAGTGGTGGCACGCTGGTACATTGCATGTTATCGTCAATGAAAAGGTAGTGTCGATGAAAAGGTTGTCTATGAAAACGTAATGTAGATGAAATGATAGTGTCGATGAAAATGTAGTGTCGATGAAACATACATATGGGATATCACAGTAACCGGAAAAAACCCTCTTTTTAATTAGGGGGTGGCCCTTGTATCATCCCATTTAAAAAAGTAAAGATATTTCCAAAAAACGCTTCTTGAAAATTAAAAAAAAAATAATATCTCAAGAACGGTGAAATAAATTTTATAAATTACAATTTATTTTACGTATTTGTATTATTTAAAAATAGTTTTTGTAGGTTTTACTCAAATTTTTTACCAAAAAAAAAATTCAGCATTTTTTCTTAAAGTTTTGAAAAAAAATTTTTTTTGTCATAAACATACTTTAAACTAACCAATGTTTGATTTTACGTAGAAAAAATCAGGGGGTTACATTTAAAATAAGAAAGTGGGTGCCATTTCCTGATAAACCGGAAGTAAAATGAAAGATTTATTCGATCCATAAAATTTGTTTTCTTAGATCATATAAGATACTAAAATTCTAATTTTTTATTTTGATAAATAAAGAAATGCCATGGGTGGCCCTAGTTTCATTTCCACCCGGTATACCCTTAGTGATGAAAAGATTTTTGACAGAATTGTTACAAAAACATCACCAAAACTATGCAAATTTGTAAGACCTTTCAGGAAATATTTGTAAGGTTTGTTTTATGGGTTGTAATGGGCTGTTTACATGGTCATCTTACAGATATTTCCTGTCATTCGTTTGACATCTACTATTCACTGTATTCGCGATTTCGGAGATCAGACCTCTAGCGGTCATTTGTAAAGCTAGTGGTGGAGTAATAATAAAAATGCAAAATTTATGTGTGGGTAATTTTATGGTTACCAAAAATGTTGTAAACGCTAGTGCAATTACTAAAAGCAATATAAACTCAAAGCATAACAAAATAGCATTTACTCGTCTTCGTCCATTTTGTTACAAAATTTACGTCAAAATAGCGCCATCTAGACGTATGCTAAATTATATATTTTGAAACACCCTCTGTATTTATAATATACCATTTTCGTTTTATTAATTTTTTAACCTGTTGTATGCATATTTTATAATTTGTTTTCTTTGTTGTACAAAGCGTAGTTAAAAAGTTTGAAATTGAATTAAAAACTAAACGATGAAGTTGGGGTTTAATGGTATTAATTCTTTTAAAACACGCGTGAGGTTGAAGGTGCATGTGCTTTCCGCTGGTAATTCCAATTTTGCAAATGCAAGTAAAACAGATTTAATTAATTAAAACGGCAATCTACTTTAATAAAAGTCGTTTAGCGCTGGCTTTTCGCGATATTAAATCCTAAGTTGCTATTTGGCGCGTTTGGCCGCCTCAAGAAGCGCCGGAAATCACATATAAAACCGGTAAACATATAAAAGCACATAGACTTTAAGGCTGTTTATTTTATGTCCTGTTTGGAAAGTGCCTTTGCCTTCTGTCTATCCATCTACTTTATACCTAATTCCTTCAAGCCCAGGGATGGAACCGTACACAGCATTTTAGATTTATTTCCCTATTCGACCTTTTTTATATTAGTAAAATCTCAAGGAATAAATTATTTTATGTATTTTTGAATATTACACGATTTATGGTCTTTCGTGCCATAAATATGTAATGCAGAGTTCAGAATCACAATCACAACTTATTGAAACCAAAACTTTAAAAATTGTTAAAAACTTATAATTATAGATTTTGGTGTTGCTGGATTGCAGCCAAATAATTATGATCTAGTGTTAAGTATTATATTATTATTTATAAACCTAAAAAAACTTATTAGTATTTATTTTTCAATTCCTAATTTAAAAGCCAAAGGAGAAAAATTTTTGCAGTTTGATATTTATGAGGTGTGATTCCATATTTCAAAGATACTGCTTGTATAAGGGAAACGGGCAAAAAAACGAAAGAGATTGCAGCTAGTTATATTTGGATGGTTGATTTTAGAGTCGTTTGTGTTTAAAAGTTAATTAATGACGAAAAACATTTTTTAGCTAAATTTCAAGAATTTTCTTGCCTTGCATTCGCGCTTTCTACAAAATTTAATAATTACCTATGTTATTTTTTATTTTGTGAATAATTTAGGTTTAACTTGCTTAATTATAATTAAAATACAATAATTAATGAATTTTAATTGAAAGTTACAATTCATTAATTATCTTGTAATTAATTTGGCATCGGGCTTGATTAAATTAATCAATTTAATGAAGTAAAAGGAATTCTTACATTTAAAACTACTACAATAGGTCTACTAATTTAGAGAAGAATGGCTAAACAATTTGATTTATTTTTGATTAAAATTTTATAAAAGAAAAACACAAATCGATAATTTATTTAAACAAAAATCTTAATTTGATAAGGAATTAATTTTGTAAAATACAAAAATAAAGTGTCAATTCTTTCAAGAGTTTTAAGTTAAAGCAATGAAACCCTTAGATTAAGGCGGGGTCATCCAATAATTTAATAGACAATAATTGTGAAATTAGGACGACTCTATTTAGATACTATAATAATGCCAATACAAGTCCATTGTCGATTTATTTGATTAATATAATTTAAGTTATCCAGGAAGTAATTAGTATTGAATATTGGCAATACCTCAATTGGAGATTATTTTCTCAGAATTTTTATTTGAAGAATTTATATAATTAAAATCACGTATTATTATTTTCAAATGTAATTAAAAATAACGTTTTCCTCTTCTTTAAGAGAGAATAAACAACTATTTTATTAAATATTGAACAATGAACTTTTTGGACTATGCAAAATTATTAGGAGGAATTTAATTTTATCATTTATAAAAAATATTTTCTCATTAAATTAACAAACACTGCGGCAACAAAACCGATAATAAAAAATAAAAAAAAACCTACATGAAACTCATTGTTAATTTATTAAAGGTTAATTAATGTTAAAAAAACGTTTTTTAGAGCTTTTCACAAAATATAACAATTATATGTTCTTTTCCATTTTATAATACACAATGAGTTAGTTATCTAAATATACAGGGTTTCTCTAAAATGTATCGAAATATTTACAAGAAACTCTGATGATTTGTAGCACCCCAATAATACATTTTTGGATAGAGATTTGGTAAAATCGTCTTATTTGGGTCTCAAGAGTATGTGGTATCATTTTGTACAAATATTCAAATATTAAAACTATGGTTGTATAAGGCTATTGGGAATTTTAGAATTCTGTTAGCTCTTAGATTGCAAAAGTATGAACCTAGAAAGCAAGTGCTTTTTATTTGATTACAAGCGTTAGTACTTATTTTACAGGTTTTGAGATTTTAATAATTTATTTGGGTTTTGTTGAACATATTGAATATTAGGTACAAAAGGCATATACCAAGCACAATTTTTGACACTGAGAAGCACTTGCTATTCTCTATTTTAAATTATTTCTACCGGTAGTTAAAACTCCCAATATATTTTGGATTAATAAACACAAAAAATATGGTGGATGCGCCGGGCTATTATGAACATAAACAAGATGGACCAAAAGGTCTGCAATGTTTATTTTTGTACCAAAGAGTTTTCGAGAAGTTTTAAATAAAAGAATTGGGTAATAAGTGACACTGCTGATCTGGATTAATATTAAATAGTTGAGTAAAACTCTTGAGTCTTCTTGTATCCAACTTTATTATATTATTTAATAAAGTTGGATACAAGAAGACTCAAGAGTTTTACTTAACTATTTTTAAATAAAAGTTCTACAGTTGTAAGTAAGGTATTATGTTGGAATATTAGCATGGTTGAAGGTCACAGAATAATCACTTAACATTTTTTAAATGTCAAACATCCATTTTTATTGCATACAATTGTAGCTGACCCTCAGAGGTTTACAGAACATATTTTCTTATAGAAAATCGTTCAAAGTGTTCCCTAAGTGGTCGAGTATAAAGAACAGACACAAAGTGTAAACTGAAGTTCACTCAGAAACGTGAACTGATTCAATTATAAAGAACAGCTTATTGGTAAATTCAATTAACAAATGACAATTGACATTCTTTAAGTTAGGTTATGAATGCAGTCAAGTGGAGTGATCTAACTGAACAAGTGATCCCCTTCTACAGCAAGTGCACTTAGGGGAAAGTGGGGAGGAAAATCGTTGAAAGTGTTCCTGAAGTGATCGAGTAAAAAGTACAGACACAAATTGTAAATTGAACTGAACAAATGATTTATTTGAACGGATCATGTTAAAAGAACACAACTATTATACAAAGGAAAAAAGACTAAGAAAAATTAACGCAAAACCTATTTTTAGTAATTTTATTTCTCTTTAGTTTGTAACTAGGATTAACCTCGGATTGAAAAAATCCAATCCAGTCCAAATAAGGCAAACGCCTTGTTTACATAATTGAAGAAACTCGTTTCAGTCCAATCGCAATTCAATCCCTCGGGATAAACGTAGTCAAAGATAATAATATATCGCCGTTCGCCGTTCGGTGAATTTTTTTTTGTTTGAAAGCATAATACCGCTGGAGGTCATTTAGCCTCAGCCTTATTTTTAATAAATGATGTGTTAGCTCGTTTTGTTTGATGGTTCACTTACGGGACACTCTGTATATAAATATTGACAAGAATAAAAGTTTTACGTTGCATTGCAGTAAATAAGAAACTTTTCTCATCGCTTCGAACTAAATGTGGGCTTACTTTTTTGTTTAGATTTGGTTAAGAAGGGCTTCTTTTTCCAACGATATTAGAACTCTTCTCCAGATACCTATTTAGTTTAGTTTATGTGGAGTGCACCTTCTCGTCTAGACTCTAGACTAGATACGACGAAGACCTTTTATATTTACGTTTTTTATGGGATTAGTGTAACAAATTTCTAATAACTAAGCGGCTTTCTTTCCTTTCCTTAGAAAGTTATAAAGTTAGTTGATACATTTTATTCAAGTAACCCTTCTTTCTATTAAAACCTTTGTTCGTTCTTTAACTTAATTTAATTTAATTCGATCTTGATAATTTTTGAATAATTTTTATACCAAAATAGTTAATTTAATTGTTTACGTCAGCCATAAAAAATAATTCAAAAACAATGCCCCATAAAAGTTTCCAGCATCGGTCGCAAGTACTTTCTTGTTTAAGATTTAATGCCGCCGTAAATAAAATTCATAGCCGACATTTTATTTCCCATTGCCATTTTTTCCTGTCAGACATCCCCTAAATTTATTGGATTTTACTCAAATTATCATGCGTGTCGTAGAATTTAGTAAATTTTCATCATTTTTTGAATTCGTTAATTAAAAGGAGGGCTTGATTAAATAACAAGGGTGCAAATTTGTATAATACTGGTGGTAGACGCCGTCTGCTTCTACACCGCAAAATAAAGGGAAAGGCGTCAAGAGGCTGTTTAATTGAAGGGTTAAGTAAACCGAATATATTTTTAATTAATATTAAAAAAAAAATCGCTTTAATTGTTATTTAGTGTGATACTATTTGTTTATTTATTAATTAAAAAAATTTTATTAAAACAGATGCCATCGATTTATGTTAAAATATACAGGGTGTTTAAAAATTTCGTTTAATTGATCAGCTTGCGTTTTATGAAGCACCATGATAAAAGCTTATCATAAATTTAAATTTGATATGAAATTAGACGATATTGAAATTTTTTTGTTAAAATTTCAACCCATAATTGTCATTTATTTTAGAGAACTGAGTGCACCCGCAGCGCTGGAATATCCTATGTAAATGTTTGGAAATAGATATTAAGTGTAGGTATTTATTATTTTACATTTATATTCCCTACTCTGCATTTACAGTTTTCAATTTATCTTAAGTATCAAAAATGTTATTAAATACTAGCAATGCTTCATGTTATAATCGTTTTAAGTACCCTTCTCAAAACTCATATTTAATGCTTATAGAAACGAAGAAAAGGTTTAACTATAAGAAAAGCGACGTTATAAATCGATGCAATAATTTCAACGATCTTAAATGGTGGATATGACCGTGCAAAATGTGACTATAAATTTTTACTTATCATTTCCTAAGCAAATGCTTTTTTTATGACATTCCTAAAAATTGATTACTGGATTTTGAAAATGCTTTACAACCATTAATAATTTACATAAACTCATAAAATCGTCTATAGCTACTAAAATTGAAAATCTATGTACTTTATTTAATAAAATTTGCAGAAAATTATTAAGGGTTGAATTTTAGAGATTTAATAAAATCTACTTACTGGGAGTTCAATAAAGCATTAAATAAATTTCCATTCTTTATATTACATTTTTTAGGTTGACTCTTTGATGTATTCAGGTCATGTGTAAAAAATCTATCAAAACCCTTAAAAATAGTCGTCCCCAAAATACAACCCAGTGACCATAAAATTAATAAATTTGTTACTACGCGGATTTTATCTAATGAACTACATAATTTTCATGAGGTTTTGTAAATGGTAATATGAGCAACAGTTTTCCTTTCTTTTGTAAGAGTGAAGAGCTCGACGAACAATACAAATTGAAAGAGTCTAGAGATTTATAAGATGTTTTTTTAACAATCAAGTACTCTTTGTATACATTTGATGATTCAATTTTTGAGATTCTTTACTTCAGCGCTTTGATTTATATGTAATATACCTGCAATTTTAGGGGGAACCCATAATATATTAAGTAAACGATATTTGATATTTTTAGTATAAATATAATTTCAGTTTGTATACTCTTGAAATTAGCTTTTACATTGTGAATGCAGTAGGATATGCTTCAGGCCAAACGAGGAAACAATGGACATAAGAAAAGCACGTTCCAGTTACTTACGAATCATATGCCTATTGTGTTCTAGTTCAACTTGAAGGATATTGTTTCTTAAATGTTGCAGTTTTTTTAATTCCTCCTTGAAAAACGTTTTTAGTTAGAATTGGCTAACTCGATTGCTTTTGAAACAAAACTAAAATGAAAATTATAAGCATTTTTGGTTATTACTCCACTTTTTGTTACATTTTTAATAACATATTAGATTTTCCTAAATATCAGATGAAATAATTAACAAAAAAATTGTGGATTTCTTTAAGAGGGATTTCCTAAACGCTATTAAACTTTAGTTAAATAAATTTAAACGGATGAAAAAAAAAATCGAGAATGTACAAAAAAATATAATGACCTAAAGTTAAGTTTGGACTTCTCTAATTAAGTCAGCGCAAGGTTGTAGAAGATAAATATCCACTTAATTGTAGTCTAATTAATTTAGTTTATAAAACAGAAAAACAATTGAAAATCTGTCAGAGGAAACTAGAAATATCGTGGCGCGCGTAAACTCTGATTTCATGATTTTTCACAATTTTATCTCCCAAACTCGCATGCCCTCTAGCGTTTCGCATTAATTTGTGTGATTCGCTTATAATTTGCAAAGAAGCTTCAGAAAAATGGGATGGATTTTCTATTCCCTGTTATTATCTCCGACGGAAAATTTATCTCGGGCGTCTAGGAAGATGTATTTGATCCGAGACAGTTTGGATTTCAAGAAAAAAAGTAGCGCTAAATCGACAATAATAAATATTATGGACTTTATTTATGATCAAATACAGTTACACACAGTGGATCATAATTTACTTCTGGAATTCTTAGAAAAAATAAGTATGAAGTATCACAGGAATTGCTTGAAAATTAATTGCATCATATTTAAATAATAGACCTAATACAGGGTGGTGATTATTTCGATGCTCACCAAGGCTATCTTTTAAAGTGGAGGAAATACGAGGTCGGTTAAATTAAAGAAATGTTGAGCATTTTGTTACCGGAAAAGCCTTCTAATTTTTTAACTGACGAAGAAAAATAATTGAAATTTTCATTTTAATAATTATGGACAGTAAAACACATTTTTAAACTAATCAAAATGAAATAATGTGGCGCAAACCATATTTATTGTGGACTGTTTTTTAAAGTTACCAAAACTTATCAGAACAAAGTAATTTTCATCTCGTTAGGTTTCAAATTTTCCAAAGGTTCCACACATTATACAAAATTGTAGAAATTGTGCAGTGCAGTGGTATTTTAAATGTTTGCGTAATAATAATTTATTTTGAGTCAATGACTACGTTTATCTTGTGTAACTCGATCCGGATTGGATTGAAAACAGGTTATGACAGGATTCAGTCAATCAAGCAACCAAAGCGTTTATCTCGACAGAGTTTATTTGTCTTGGATTGAATTTTTCAATCCATGTTTAATCCTAGTTACCAACTAAAGAGAAAGAAAATTCCTAAAATAGTTATTTAGGGGTCTGTGGTCTGTTCACTTGGATTTTATTTTATTGTTTCTATTTTATTGAAGAGGTTATGATAATAAAAAACGTCAAAAACAAGAAACATGGAAGAAAATTATGTGTATTTTGCGCAGTAACAGCTGACAGCAGTCAGATGTGCCAACTTCGATAACGTAATTCACTAGTAACTTTTGTAAAGTCAATCGCGTTTATGTCGTTACAATTTTTTATTCAATCGCGTTTACAAAGTCCAATCCCATGATTTTATAGGATTGGATTAAACTGAATCCTGAAAGTGAATCAAATCCTACGTGTTTATATCGCAAGAAATACGGACTGAGTCAATCGCTTTTCAAGTCAAGTTTTAAGTCATTTGTTAAAAATGGCACAACATTTAAGTGAAAAGGAAAGAATTGCACTATTAATGATTTCATGGATTTGGAGATAGACTTAGGTCGTTACTGAAGTAGTCTATGTTTTTAATGCTTTTTTTAACCCTATTTCGAGGTCATAGAACTTTACGAAGATTTGAAGAAGAATGAAGGAGGCACTGTAAAAGATAGATCAAAAAGTGGTACACCCATGACTGCAACTAATGCAGAAAATTCGGAAGAAGTTCTTTCGTCCCTTGTTGATAAAGCTCAGTTCCATGGTGTAAGTGAATTTTGAAAACTCATCGGTACTCTCCACATAATTGCCATTTAGTCCAAGAATTGTCAGAGGGCGATTTTGATAAACGGCGAGAATTCTGTGAGCAAATGCGGGAAAAAATCGACATGGACCCAAATTTTCTTCAGCGGATAGTTTTTTTTCAGATTTTATGATTTTCCGAAATTCCACTTCACAAGGGTACCTCTAATTATTATTTTATATCCTGGCGAACTATTTAATACGATTTGGTTTCAACCCACATTTTAGTCTTCAAGTTAGGCATTATCTAAACCAAACTATTTCAAATAAATGGATCGTCAGGAGGGGCGAAATAGAATGGACTCCAAAATCACCTGACTTAACCCCTCTTGACTTTTTCTTTTTGGGTTTTCTTAAAAATAGATTCTACACAACGAGACCTGAACCTTAAATGATTTAGAAAATCGGATCCGTTATGAGATCAACCAGCACATTACTAAAGATATGCTCCAAAATGTGCAAAATTCGACTTATTTTTGCACAGTAAAAAAATTTGGGATTTAGTTTCATACATTTATTTAATGGGTAGTAGTAGTAATGACTTTCGGTTAAAGCCAAATTAATTATCTTTTATTAGCTTCAAAATTAGGTATTATTCGATGCCATTTAATAAATTATGACGATACAAATTTTTAGACACTTAATACTAATAAGTTTACTTACTTATTCATAAACAACTGTTGATACACATTGAGTAATCTATAAAAATAGGGGGTGGCCCCACTATCATGCCATTTGAAAAAAAAAAAGATATTTGCAAAAATCGCATTCTAAAAATTATAAAAATTAATTTCTCAAAAACGGCCGAATAAATTACAATTTATTTTACCTATTTAAATTATTTAATAGTAGTTTTAATAAATTTTATTAAAAAAAATTACCGAAAAAAAATCAAAAAGTTCAGAAAAAATATTTTTTTTTGTTACTAACATTCTTGGACTTACCAACTTTTTGTACACCCTGTATGTTTTTAAAATTTGAAAAATGAGTCTGTGAAATATTAAAATATAAACACCAATAAAATATGTAAGTAATAAAGTTACGTTTTATTGCCGTATATTTCGTTTTAAAGTAGTTCTCCGAAAACTTTTTGATTGCTTTTTAAAGAACGATGTTGCAGTTTACAGTTAACTTGTTATTATCACGGTGACTCTTTAGATGTTTCTAAATTTCGTATGTTGGAAAACAAGAATTATTTATTATTCAAGATATTTTTGTGTAACATAAGGAACGAAGTAGTTTAAAAATATTTCAGTATACGGAAACGAACCACTCGAGAAATAATATAGAAAGTTTTTGAAACGAAAATTTCGTTTTATTATATTCAAAAATTGACTAATTGTTTTTATGAAGTGAGGTGAAATAATTTCTTTTTAATTTGGTATAAGAGGAGGTGCAAAAAATGAAATTAAATCTCAAGAGACGTATAATAAGAGTTTTTATTCAGTTTTTAATTAAATTAAGTAACGAATCTCGTTCGCGTTGAAATTTGAGGCGATATTAAAATGATAATCTCGTTATCTCGCCTGCTTAACAGTTAATATCAATCATAGATTTGCGAGATCTATGTTGTGGGATTGCTATAGAAACGGGCCGCATCTGAAATTAGGATGGAATATGAATTTTCATATTTTCAAGTGAGTCTGTGGTTTAAATTAAAATTAGTTCAGGTACTTGCCAATAATTATCTTTCAAATTATTAACTTGGTTATTTGCATCAAAGTATGAAGCAATTTTATTATGTAAGAGATAGTGTTTAAAAAAGGGAAAATTATTACCCGAGACGACGGAAAATGGGGTGGAATCGATGCGGGATGTTTTGAGCATAAAATGTAGCATTCGTTGCGAAGTTTGGGTCAATGGTTGAATGAATTCGGGTTATACGATCGCATTTGCATAAGATGATATCGATGTCATCAGTCTTCCCCAGTTACCACACTATAGGGCTTTCATTTTTATGGAATTTATTTACATTGAAATAAATTATTAGCACACAAAAATAAATAATCGAATTAGATTTTTTCGTGATATAAAATAAATAATGAAAGTTCTATGTCTACTCGTATTAGCGCTGAACTTTTTTGATTGCAAGTAAATTGGAAATTACATCAGCTATGGATGGCGTTGGAGGTTTTTAAAATGCAGTGCGATGCTTGCATTGTATTTTTCCATTCAAAATTTCCGCGTAGCAGATCCTTCATTCAAATTATTGTGCATGTTTTGATGAATAAAAATTTAACAGATTTACTAGTTGTTGGACGATTATAAATTTAATCCTTTTCAAGGAAGGCTAGAATATTTCACAATAAATCATTTTAAGTTTGAAAAGCGACATTTATGAACATCTGATAAATTCCTATGACAAGAATTTTGATGTATGGGATATACGAATGAATCAAATCGTGTAATTGTTATTATACAAACTAAAAACTTGATAAAATTAATTTAAAATTAAATCTTCCTGTGTTATTTTCCTGATTTTCATTTAAAACCGAAGAGCTTACGCCTTCGCGAATTTCTCTTTGTTCACAAGGATCTTATATGAGATCATCTTTAGATCCAATGTTTGCAAAGGGGTTGTCAGGGAGAAATGTTTTATCGCCGAGTTGACATACCAATATTACATAAAAATGAAAAAGATTGCAAACAAATGTTCAAGGTGTAAAAATTTAAGAAATAAAATAAAATTTTTAAAGCCTCAAAATCTGTACACTAAAAATTATATTACTATAAATGTTCACAAAGCTTTTAACATTATTATTGATTTCATTTATAATATAATAATAACTTTTTAAATCATGTATGAGTGTAATACAAACAAATGCATTCACACTTTATTAATTTTCAACTAATAACCTTTTATCAAGGTTATCATTTCAATGAGCACAAATTATAATTTAAGCAGATATAATCGTTTATATGAACAATTATATTTACGCACTAAAAACTATTTTACTGTTGTAGTACAATTTCAAAAAAATAATTATTTAATTTAAAATACAGGGTGTTCCATTCGTGGTTCACCAAACGTCAGAGTTATAAATTACAAACTACACCAATTCCAGTTATATTTCAGAAAAGATCAATTCAATTTCAGATAATTTGGTTTTTCAAAATTATTATAAAAGTTACTTTAAAAAAGATAACAAAAAAGAAAGCAACAATCTGATTCAATTTTTGCAAAATATATCCTAGAAATGATAAGCAACTTTTGTTTTTCATTTGGCAACATGAGAACAAAAAATTCATACCAAGAATAATACCAGGGGTCTCATTTTATCTTCAAAAAAAGTAGATGTTATACTGAACAAAATTATCTAATAGATTTTTTGATTGTTTTTAAAACTAAGAGGGACCTTTTAAATTGATATTCCCACTAATCACTAAAATTTTGAACTTTTAAAACAGTTGTAACACACCAAAAAATGAGTATTTAAAAAAATAAATTTCCAAAATAGTTCCTTTGAGGAAAAAATAAGTCAATAAGCCTATTATATAGAAAGTTGTCTAAATTTTATTATGGATCTAATTTTGTAAGTCTAGCTTCAGTGGAAATGTCATTTTTTGGCGTTCAAAGTGCATACAAAGTTTTCATCAAATACGGCAGTTTAAATAAAAGCGTTCAAAAATTTTTAAATGGAATTTCAAAAAAGGTCCCATTGCAAATTTTATTTTTTAAGTGGTCCATTTTATAAAAAAATAACCAAATTTTATAATAAGACTTATTTTATAATCATAATTTGACAATAAATACCCTTTTTAAGCCATTAAAGTACGATTAAAATTTTCCCCAAAAAATAACTTTAACTTCAATTGGTTATATTTAATTCATTTTTGGGTCCACGATTGATTTAAGACTTTTGTATTGTAGATTATATCTTTAATTTAAACTCAAAAATATTCGTATACTTTTATCGAAACTAGCAGTTTTTAAGTTTTTTATCAAGTCTTTAGTATTTTTTTATACACCAAAAATGTGTATTTTTATAATCAATTTTCAAAAAAGTTCCTATGAAAAAAATACTACTTAAATAAGTCTATTTTATAGGAAATTTTCTAAATTTGTTAATGTAACTGATTTTAGTCTAACTTCAGCGGAAATGTCATTTTTGGGACTTCAAAGTGCTGTAATGTTTTTATCAAAAAAATAATTTTAAATAATTTCACTTAATTTATCAATCATTCACAAATAAATTTTATAGAAAAAAATTATAAAAACAAACATATTTTTTCAAAAATTTTTATTTAATGTTAATGTTAATGTAAATTAAAATAAAAGATTTTTTTTTGGAATGACATTTATACAAGAGCTAAAAAAATTGCTCATCGCTCCCTTCCCTAGAATTTTACTCTAGAATCGCCACTGATAATAACGGAAAAAATGCAGGACAAACTAGGACATTAGTATTTCCAAAAAAAGAGGATAAATCTATGACTCAAGGACCATGAAGTTTTTAAATTAGAAACGCATTTATGACTACAGGAAACCTTTTGAGTGCACACTCTATTAGAAAATGCTTTTATTGTGTCCTTGATATCTTCTTTTGGTGATTTGAATTGGTTCGCAAGATTGCCCGAATTGACTGCTCTATACACTTCTTTCTTTGGGGTTATTTGAAATCTCACGCTTATATGACTAATCCACAGACCTTGGCAACTCTAAAAGAAAGCATTGAAGAAGAAATATCAAATCTATCGCCAAAGTATTGAGTAAATGGATGGAAAATGCTCTAAAAGGTGCCAAAATGTGTAAAATTTTCTCGGTTTAATACCAAAAAAATGTAAAGGTTCAAATGAAGTTTTTGCACAAACAGAACCGACCATTTTCATTTACAAAAAGTTATAGCCTTTGGAAATCGGGTGATTACTTTTACGCCACCCTGTAGAATTGTGGATTTCTGCAGTATTAAAGAATATCGGACACATATCAAGATTCCTCCCGGACGCATGAAAATAGAGGACATGTCCGGGGTTTTTCGGACGGATGGCAACCTATACTAGGAAGACAGTGTAGAAATTGCAGAAATTTTCAACCAAAATTTCGTAGAAGTGGCAGAAAACTTAACAAAAAACTTGGGCCAAAACATCATACACTATGAAACGAATGAAAACTCAGGTGAGTTTAAGCTAACAGAAGAAAACGAAGTAATTAATATCATAAATGAATTGGAAAGGAATACATTACCCAGATACGAGATCAAGCCATCGCTCATAAAAAAACCTAAAGAATACCATTGTCCCAAATCTGGTCTCAGTAATAAATAAACTCCTAAAAAATGAGAAAATTCCAGACGAAAATGTAAACGTAAATTTTGTCAAAGGACAGAAGATACGAGACCTCTTCTTGGACTTCAAGAAGAAGATCATACATCAAGACAAATTTCTACTAAATTTCTAATTGGGAGGAATAGGGATAACCAATAAATTTTATAATATCCTGACACATAGATGAAAGGACGAGAACATTGTTTTAGAATAAAAATTTTACCAGGTCTCTTCGTAACACAAAAACGGGGATACCGCAAGGATCATCCCTAGGACCAATGTTATTCCTATTATAGACGACATTAACACAATTGGAATAGAAGGAAAGATAACGTTGTATACATATGACATCGCTATATTTTACAACGGAAGTATAGAGTAAACAGGAAACACTACAGATGAAAAATGACATGGTTAAACCAACAAATTGGACCCAAAAATTGGATCAAAAAATGGACAAAGCATATTTTTGATGAGTGGTTTTAAATTCTAGTAAATGAAGAAAATAGCCAAAGTTTCTCGAGCACATCCAGAAGTTTCAAAAAACTAAAAAAACAAACTATTTCTATTAACTACTTTATGTTAAAAAATTGAAAAAAATTAGTAAATTTCAATGCCCTGCATTTCCGAAATGGAGTATTTTAGCAAAAAAAATTATTCTTATTTTTTGCCATAAAATTGGTCCAAAAATCCATTCCTAGATTATTCGACACTTGTTCAGAAACACCCTGTATAAGATTCAATTTTTTAAGAAATTTTCTTATGACTCATATTTAGACAACCATCCAAAAAGTCATCTAGGGAAAAAGTGTATTTTTAATAACAGTAGAATTTATAAAAGTTATTTTTATTTTCCTTTGTAACAAGGTCTCCACATATGTTGTGTTTTCTAATACGTTGACGCTTTGAATTGAGAATTGATATTTAAAAAAAGTTTTCTGTCGTTAAGTTACTAACTCATGTTTGTATTTATAGCAATATTAGAATAAAGCGACCAGTAAAAAAACGAGGGTGACGTTGCTATAAAAGTTGATGATTCCTTGAGGAAAATGCGACAAAGCCTGTTTTGGGTAAATTTTACATGGAAATGATTGTAGATTGTACTATGTTTATTTACACTTTATAAAAATGCTTTAAAAAAATAATAGTACAAAATTTCCAAAGGGTCGCAAGAGTTTAAATTGTTGTTTTAGGTGATTAAATTGGTGGAAACCAGCCATCCATAAACTGCTGCAGGTAAATTTTTGTTTGGAAATTTTCAAAGGTTTCTCTATAAAAATTGAACCCTTCAATTTGCATACAACTTCCAGAAATTTGTAATTTTTTAAAATATTGCTGTGCTACTAAGTGCAATTAAGCGCAAAACATGAGCTCGTATTACCCGCTGTACACTTGGAATCCTGAAATTTGATTGGACCTCGCGTTTAGGATTTATTGGAGAGCTAATAATACGAGCCATGGATTTTTCGTAATTTTGAACAAATGAGTAATAACATAAAAGCTAAAATTTCTGTTCCATAAAAAATGTGCGAATAATAGTATATTGTTTTATTAGGAGTAAAAGAAGTACGTTTATTGGACTCCGAATAAAATATGCAACTTTTTCTTAAAATGTCGAAATTTATAAAACAATAATTTTAATTTACATATGTCAAGTTGTTAATGTATATTGGGTTGCCGAATAGGCGGCATAAAAATTGCATTTCTACTCTTGATGATGTTTGAAAAAAATATATTTTTTATTAATTATTTCCAATTTAGTAAAGTTGATTTATAATTCACAAAACTAATATGACTGATAAAATTGACATCTTTGCTAACTCAGTATAATCGGTATAAAAGTTAGCATTATTCGCTGTAAAATCGTTTTGACACTTAAAACCCCATTATAATCTAATTTGTTATATGCGTGATATTATGAATGTACTTTTTTTATGAGACTTGTATCCTGTTTTGCGATTTGTAGAGTTTTTAAGAAAACACTTTCGAAAGTAAACCATAAGAAAAGATCCTTGGAAAGTTTGCTTTTAATTTAATTTATTTTGGATGTATCTCAAGCCATAACTTTCTCGTGGAGTCGTATTTTGGGAGCGATACCATTAAAAAGCTCGCATTAAACCACGCGGTTCTTTCTATTCCCTCTCTGTTCAGATAAAACTCTTAAGGGTTTTTATTTATATAAAACTCCATTCTTTTGTTTTATACTAAAAACGCCTTAACAATAAACACCAAATGGATTATTGTGACGCGAAATTTTATTACAACTCCCTCTGCTAAGCTTGAATAAATTGTACACTTTATTTTGACTGGTTTTGATAAAACAACGGAAGTAATGAATTACTTTTTAAAAGGCTAAAAAATATATTATTAAAAACGCTTTTTATCCTTTTAGCTAAAAAATATATTAATAAAAATACAGCTTAGTATTGTGGTTAGAAAATAATTACGAAAAATTTTATAAACGTTTTATTCTATTTTTTTGTTCTTAAGGTTAAAAATAGTTGAAAGTTACATTTAATTCCAACATAAAAAACGTCAATTAAGTTCTTAAAGTCCTTAAAACTTTTATTACGTTTAAATATCTGTAAAGGCGTTTTGGTATTATACATCCAATTTATACAAAATTGGTTGTTTATTATTTAGAATGCTTTTTTCGTTAATCTTTTTTTAATGAGAATTTTTAATATAATATAAAAACCATTCATTTATGAATTTCCAACAATTATACATCCACAAATGATTAATATGTACTGGATTTTTTTGATTCAAACAATTATTTTAGACTACAGCTAACCAGTTTCGACTTTATTTTCAAGCCTTCATCATAACTGAAATCAACATAAAATTTTTTAACGCCAATTACATGAAAAATTTCTACATTATAGCACATCCGTTTCTATTCAATGTTAAAAGACTTATTAAAAAGGTTGGATAAAACTCACTGATTTGATCAGCTGTAGTCTAAAATAATCGTTTGATGTCCTTAAAATCCAAAAAATCCCAGCACATATTAATTCTTATTGATTAATGAGTTTTTTGATTAGGCGACCTTAGGAACTATACAGGGTGTTTCTGAACAAATGTCGAATAATCTAGGAATGGGTTTTTGGACCAATTTTAAGACAAAAAGTAAGAATATTTTTTTGCGCTAAAATGCTCCATTTCGGATATGCAGGGCATTGAAGTTTACTCATTTTTTAAATTATTTAACACAAAATCTACATTCTTAATAATAATTGGCGCAGCCGCCTTGAGATGAATTAGCAAATTTTCAAAAAAAAAGTTAGGGAGAAGTTTTCCGGCTGAATTAACCCTTTGAACCCCTTTTAATTTTTTTTACAAGATCATAGTAATGAAAAAATTAAGTATTTACTTTTTTACACGTTTTCTTTTACTTTTTGCTCTCTTTAACCTTTTTGATAACTTGTTGCGTTTAGAAGATATGGGATAAAATAAACCACTTCAAATTTCTAAATGTCTACAAAATTATATAAAATTATTTTATTTCTGTACAAAATTAGATAAAATTAGGAATGTTTTGAAGAATACAAGTTTAAGAGCCTAAAAAAAATATGCAAAAAAAATTAAATATGAAAAAAATGAGTAAACTTCAATTCCGAAATGGAGCATTTTAGCGAAAAAAATTATTTTTACTTTTTGTCTTAAAATTGGTCCAAAAACCCATTCCTAGATTATTCGACACTTGTTCAGAAACACCCTGTATATGTATATAAAGTATGTTCATTTGAAAACGATCCACCCTAAATAATTTGATGAGCTGTGTAAAACTTTGGTAAAACAGGACAATTTTCTTTCGGATAGAATTTCCTAGAATTTTGTCAACGAATGATAGAAATAATTGCCCAAAATCCAATATTTGTTCGCAATATTTGCATTAGTGTGCTGAATGTACTTTTTATTTAAACGGTTTTGTTGTTGAGATAACAAGAAACCTCATCTAATTGTAAGTATTGAAATTCACCCGCAGTTTTCTCAAAAAATAGAAGTTTGGGCTGGAATTTTAGGAGATGCTATAATACCACCAATATTTATGGAAGGAAATTTAAAAGAAGAACGATATTTAGACATCCTTGAGAATATAATTGATCCTCTTATAACAGAAAATTTAGAAAATCAGCAAAATGAGGAAGAAAACTTGTTTCTTGACGAAGAAAATTTATTCTTTCAAAAGACTGAGCAACATCACATTGTTTAACCGTTAAAAAGAGTGGTTAAATTAGCATGAAGATAGATTGGACGAAGAGGTCCGATAAAATGGCCAGCACGGTCTCCCAATCTTTCTCCAATAGATTTCTTTCATTGGGGACTCTTAAAAATAATTGTATTCAAAACACCACCTAAAAGAATTCAAGCCATGAGAAATAGGATAAATTGTATGGACATATCTCGAGAAACATTTGCAAAAGTTGAAAATAAGTTTGAAAATAGACTGCATTATCGTATCCAACGAACGGGTGCATATTTTGAATATTTAATGTAATTTAATGTAATTAATTTTCAATTTATTTACTTTAGCTTTTATTTTTTTAAATAATTTGTAATTTTGGATATTGTTCCCTTTGATTTTACTACGTTCAATAAAACTCACTTAAATTTTATTCTTTTAATTATGAAATAACCTTCATAACCTTTTTTCGAAAAGATTAGAAGCCAAAATTTGAATAATTTCTCATTAGAATTAATATTAATAAATTGCACCTCTACTAACTAACTTTTGGTTATAAGTTGTCATGCAATTTAAAATTTTAACGTCAGACCTGGGACAAAAGGGATGACATGTGGGTCAAACTTTTGTACGCCATTAAGATCCCCCCTCCTAAAGAAAATTAACCTATTTTGCCGAATTTTTATGCATATCATCAAACTGAAGTTATTTTGGGTGGATCTTATCAAATGATCCCCCTGTATTCATGTGAAAACATGAAAACTAAAAGGACAAATTTTAAATTACTTAAAATTTTAAAGAAACACTCGGACAGGACATAATTTGAGATAGTACTGACGAAAAAGACGTTCTTTTTGTTTTCGTTGGCTGACCCTGTATATTATTACAGTTGAAACATGTTAATAGTTTAAGTTTACTCTAATAACTATTATTGTTTATATTGTAAACTTTCACCTACGCAGGTTAATGTATTTTATGTAAAATCATATCTTAAATCTTAAATTAAATAACTATTTATTATTTATCAAAATACTTAATTCATTTATTTATAAACCAAATAGAATGGTGTATTTAAGTAAAAAAAAATGGTCTATTAAAATCTAGTATATTGGGGTGTTTTTCCATTTTAAAAACAAAATCAATTTTTATGGGTCTACTTTAAATCGTTTAACTGGTTGGAGTACATTTGGGCGCTATTTATGCATTTCTGAAAAATCATTCCTTTTTGTGGCGAAAATGGTCAGCGTCCAAATCTCCCGAACAATAAAAGATTTGTTTTATTTGTCGTCCAAAGCTACTCTAACTAACTGTAATTTGTCATTAAAACATATTTAATAGACACCTTGTATAATACAAAAATATTTTGGAGCCTAAAATTACTGTACCATTTATAAAAATCAAATTTCGTTATATTTTTAAGTGACATTACATCCCTGCAGCACTAGTACACTATATTTTCTTATTTTCAATCCTTGTCAATAAAACATTTATACCCGGAATATCTCGATATATTTCAACATCACACTTGTACTTATTGAGTGATCAATTGTTTCAGATCGTTTTAATGTCACAAAACATACTGTTTTTGTTATATTCTGTCATTCGTGACATTTACAGCGTTCTTGCTTTTAACTGATATTCAGAGTTTATACTCACAGTTTATACTAGGAGGTCCTGGAGAAAGACTTTCCTGGCGCGTACGAATATCACATAACATCGCTACGCTAGAAGAATTTTTGAGACCTTATTTCCACCCTTTTGTACGCTTGGAAAATTATGTATCTACAAAAGAGTACAAAACATTTAAACGATTTTTATTATATATTTTTTTTAAATTATACCTAATTATTATATTAAATTATCAAGTACATATTTTACTTTAAGATTTATCAATTTATTTAAAGTAGTCGAGTCCAGGCGAGATGTAGGAGATAAAAATTCTACCCCTAGGCAATACTTTATGCCAGTCTAAAAAGTTTTCAAATTATATTAGTATGCTTTTCAATCTCGCAGATAAAAAAAACCTTTTTAAAACCTTACAATATTAATACTTTTTCATAATGCGAAAAATCATAAAAGACGATACATAATTTTTGTGACAATAAAATTTATGATTGTATAAAATATCCCTACACATCAGTGGAGTGGCTTTAGAATTGGTATCAATTTATCTTTAACAATAACATTTTCTATTTCATGCAGATATCTTTTTGGAGTAAAGCCAGCGGTATTGCAAAAAGAAAATCATACCCTCAAGGTTGAAAGATATAAGTGCATCTAGAAGCCTTTAGGGCACTTGTTTGATTAATAGTAAAGGTTATCTTTTAGAGTTTGAAAGTCTCTCTCAGGGGACTGAAAATCTTGGCCACTTAAATTAATGTATTAAAATCCTAAACATTTCATGAATATTACTAAATATTTATTTCGTTTATCTAAAATACTAGGAGTATTATTTTAAATAAAAACTTTTTGTTTAAAAAATATTGATTAATTCAAACCCGCATCAAACACCTTTCAGAATCAGGTTTAGTTGATGCAAAAGTTTAATCACACTACATTTTAGATTTGTTTTTATACAAGCAATAAATTATAGGAAAATGAAATTTTTTATAAAAATAACGTATTTATTTTCATTTTAAGAGCTATAATTCATGTTTGGGTTTAAAAGTCAATTGTGTGATTGCGAGAGGAAGGTTTTTATGAGCCCCTTTTGTATATACATCAAATATTAATAATGAAGTATGGTTTAAATGGGAAAAGTTTTGCATATTTTTGTGGTTTAGGCCAATATCACGTTTTGTAAAAACCTAGGTCTACTAAATAATTGATCTAGGATTTAGAGGTTTTGTACTATCTTATACATACAGTAGTAAAAAAAAGTTAAGTTTTATTTACTTCTACCTTATATTATTGTAAAAATTATTTTTTTCTCGTTTAGGACTAGAAAAATATTTAAAAATGTTAATTTAACTAAAACCTAATAATATAATCAAAATTGTACTATCTTGTTGACAAGAGCTAACTTTTAAAATGATAAATATTTCATACCAACCTAACTATTTTTTTTTATTTTTTGTAACAAGTATAAAAAGTATTTAATAATTTAGCATTTAAAACTAAAGTGTCAAATACAACACTAACTTATTTTAAAACCTAATTTAATTCCTGTTGAAATTACTTAAACTAAAATTTATTTCTGAAGTAGAATATACATATCATTAGCTATGATTATTAAGATTAAAGTAAAAGGAAATTTGCACAAGTAACTAATACTTTTACGAATCCAATGTTTTGGATAACAGAAAATATCTAAAAGTATACAAGAAAATAATTGTAACTCGATCTGTTAAAGGTAATATAACAATTATATTGAATTCAAAAGAATATAAAGAAAATATTGAAGAAATGCTTATAATGATATAATTGTTTATTAAAACATAAATATAGATCTAACTTTAAAAACACAAAATAAATTAATAGTTATACAGGGTCTTCAAAAATGAATGATACTGGTGACTTTGCATGGTAGGAAACCTAAGTTTCTCACAGTTAGCTTTACTGAAAGTAAAAGTCAATAGAAATAATTTGAAAAAAATATTGGTAAACATTTGAATGAATGTTAACAGGGTCACCAACCCAGAAAGTCTAAAATCACTACAGAGTATGTTTAGCTGCACAGTTGCGGTATTGATCCAAATTGAATTCCCTGTATTTGACTAATAAGTTGATTAAACAGGGCGATAAAGAATCGAGACATTTTTGATTATGAATCGCATTTTATCATGAGTTGGTTACAATATTTTTTGTTGATTATCATTTTTACACAACTTATTTCGAAATTTAAAAATACGAACCCGAATTATACCGATAATAACCGAAGTCGAGTTAAATGAACTTGGTTGTCTATTATCTAAGATTCTTTAGTCAATTACTGACGGTATGATATGTACAATCACGCGCAAAGATATCGAGGACACAAAAGAAATATTCTGACCCAATAACAAGTCTTGAGTCGTATTCATTATTTCGAATTTCGTGTCATCTCGTGTCTGCGATCGATATTTCTTTTGTGTCTGCGGTATATTTGCACGTGATTGTACATAACCTCGCTTTTATAAATTAAAAATAATATGTATTGTCATATCTACAGTTTGAAGTGTATTTAAAATTACATTAATTTACTTTATTTACAATTTAAATTAACTTTATATTCAAAATTGTCGTTTACTTTGTAGAAAATTTAGTTAGAAATGGCATCAACAGAGGGCGCCTCTAACATCATTCATTAATAGAGGTCATTATTGAATGAATTTGTATACATTAAAAATACTCGTTAATAAACGATCGACGAAAAATAAAATTTTTTACTAATATGTAAAAATTGATGACTTGGAAAATATGAAAGCAAAGAAATTAAAAGATATAATACTGTTTAATCAAAAATATAATATGGAATCCAAAGACACATAAAGAAGGAAATTTAAAAGTAAACTTAAGTATCAATTCAGCAACTTATAACTTAGGAAAATACATTGTCAAGGTACTTAATAAACATTGTTAAGATTACTACATACCTAATACTACTTATAATTTCAATTCCTTCACTGTGGCAAATAGTTTCAAACAAATTAATATTCCAGAAAGTTATAAACTTGTATCTTTTGATATAGTTTCTTATTTACAAATATACCTAAAATATTATATTAAATTGAATTGATGATAAATGGAAGGAAATAAAACAATTTCATTATTACAAAAAACAAGAATTTAAAGTTTTGTTTAGAAAATAGTTAATTTCAATTTAATAAAATAACCTATTAAACTCGTATCATTTTGGAAAAAACTTGTATAAACAATGTCCTAAAAATTAAATAGCAAAATTATGTAGGTATTAAATATTCAAAAAAGATTTTTTGCAGAAAAAAAAAATAATTCAACTGGATTTTTAAATTTTCATTGAAATCATCCTTTAAGCTATAAAAAATATTTTAAAGAAAGAAAATGCAGATTTTGTGTTATTACAATAATAATAATATAGGTAATATTTACATAAAAACGAAAGATAAAATTGAAAAAAATTATTACTGATGTGGTATACCTATATCCGTATAAGTAGGATTTTTCAGGAGTTTATGTTGGCCATACTAAACAACATTTGGGTAAAAGTTTGGAACAAGAATATTAAGAAAAATGAAACTACAATGTTCGCTCAACATTCAATACTAAAAATCCATAATTTCAGTTTTGAAGAAAAAACAACATAGATTGTTTAAGTAAAAATTATTATTATATTATTAAATTAAAATAAAATCTAGATTAATAGTTATTTAACCATCAAGTGAGGTAATAAGGGCTATTAAAAAGTGAGACATATTAACGCACTAGTCTAAGAGAGTGCGTTAATGCTGTCGAGCTTTTTAATCGCCCATTACCTCACGAGTTGGTTAAATTACTTTTCAGTTTACCGCATCTCGCTAAATCTAAGAAAAACTAATCTTATTTCTTAAAAAACTTTAATTTTAAGCTATAATTTGTAAAGTTTTCACACTGACATTTATCATTTATATTTTTCTGCTAAAAATATTTGCGTCGAGGAATGTACATAAAATCGTGTTGTAATATATGGTCACCTTGGATACATAAAAAAATTATATTGTATCTTAATCCGATTTTTTTTAAATTTTATTCTTTATTGGAGATTCAAGCTAAATTATATTCCTCTAATGGCCAGGCACGGAACTAATGAAATGACGTCATAAGTGGGTTCGTTACTGTATGACTGTCAGTTGTTAAGGAGTTAGGAAGTTATGTCCTACAACCGATGTCATCGTAAAAATGGTTGTCATTTAGGCAATGAAATTTTTTTAATGTATTTTAATTTTACTTTATTAACTATTTATTAGTTTTGATGAAGGTTACAAATAATAAACGAACTCTCAGCAAAACAACAAAAATATTTTTTTATTAGTCCTAAATGAGAGAAAAAAATAATATTAACTAAATACACTATCCAAAAAGCAATATATATTAATCTTGAATTAAAGTAATTTATTTAGGTAGTGTACCATATGCATCAAAGTTGTAAGGTCTATTTATTCTCAAAGATTTAAGATTTTTGGAAAATTATGGGACTTAGCACCCGGTTTTAAGAAATTGTAAATCATAAATCTCAGAGCATAAATAACGTAATCTTTGAGCAAAAGTAGAGCTTAAGAGTCCTTAAGGTCTACTTTTGCTTAAAGATTTTATTCTATAAATCTTAAATCATAAATCTTAAGTCTTAAATTTATGAGCATAAATAGACCTTTATAATTTTGAAAAAAAAAATACTCTGAAATCAATTCTTCCTAATACGTATTTTGTAAAGTATCCATTATTTTATATAACTTGATCAGAATTTCTGCTAAGTCGCTAAGTTTTTATACAATACGATTTATGAGGTACATATAGGTATAGAGCAGCCATCATGGTCCTAGAAGCCACAGATTTTCTACAGGATTTAAGAGTGATTTCCTAATCGCTTGCTATAAATTTTGCGTCAGAGATACTAACAGTGAATCCATCCCTCTATTCTGGAGCTTTGTTGTAAATTATCAACGAATCACTGATAATTAATGCGGACAGCTAGAGTGCGCGCGAGTTTGGGAAGAAAAATCATGATACAATTAGGCTACCATTTAACAGATTTAAAGTTTTACAACTTTATGCAGAAATAATTTGAAGGGACCAAAGTTAAGGTAATTTTAGGTCATTATATTTTTTCGTGCATTGTGAATTTTTTTGTTGTTGTCAGAATTTAGTAGAATGACTTTGAAATGTAGCCCATGAACTACTAAATTATCCGTTTAGTAAATCACTATTAAATCAGAAATTTGAGATGCTTTGGGCGAAAATTTTCCAAATTGAACCACTGACATCTGACATATAAGCTTGTATTGTCTATGCGAAGAGGTTGTTCCATCCCAAATCCTGAGAAGACGTTTTGTATATTTTGAGTTGTCTTTTGCCTACTATACGACCAACATACTTAATTCAACTAAAAAATCGCCCTTTTCACTCATTTATAGTCCAGTTTAATTGATTCCTAAATAAAACTGTGTTAAAACAAAACCAAGTCAGGCTTGCCGATTTTTCTTTAAAAGAAGTGTTTTTTTGACAGTTTACCTTCAAACAGTTACAGAAATCCCCAAAGTTTCCTTAATTTTTGACCTAATACGGTCAGAAGACAATAATCTAAAGATGACTCTTTTTCACAAACCTTTTAATTAAACAACAGATTTGTTTAGGAGATATTTTGTTGCTATGACTGATTATGTAACACCATTATTATAATCATTTATTATTCAAGTCTGATGATAAGAGAACTCTGCGAGTCATATTTAATAAAATATTACTGAGCAAAAATTTTCATTTAAATTTTTTAGGTCTGGTTATGTCTACAATATTCATTTGTAAAAGAAAAATAAGTTGCTTTTTTCCAGACAATACAATTAGGTATATGAATTATCATTAGAATTTTCACATGTTTAGAAAATTATGTACCTACAATTTTCCAGTTTTCAAATAACGCACTACCATATTTTAAATTTAACTTCATGGAGCACAAATTTATAATAATTTTAAAGTTTGTAGATTAATTATTAAGTATGGTAGTTAAAATAAGTTTTGAATTACATATACGTTAAAGTCAAAACATCTCTCGGTTACATTAACATTTCGTACTTCTCTTCTGTGCTTTCTAATGACATAGCAACCATCCTTAAAATGAACGTAAACTCAATTTCTAGTCGTGCATTTTAATTTGGAGCAATTTTATTTAATGAAATGCCCTGGGAAAACAAGCCACCTAGTACCTATCACGTGCCCTAATGACAAACCACCGCCGGGGATAAATACAAGCGTTTTTTGCTGCCATTGCTTTTTTCCTCCCTAGTCAACATAAATAACAATTAAGTCACTTGGCAGACAGACAAATTACAAGATTAACGATTACACATCGAAAACACGACATTCTTTTCTTTTATCGTTTTGATTTTAATCCTGATCTTGCAAAAACACCCAGGACAAAACCCATGCAGAAGTAATAGGAAAATTATGTGCAGACCTAGTAACAATGCAGAGAGGAAAGTCTTTTCTCTCTCCAGTAAAAATGGGCTTAATTAATTTATGCAAATTTATGGAAAATAAAGCAATTTCATAACAAAGGAAGATATTAAGATCTTATTTCTTCTTTCTAATGTTTAATATTACCTTTAGGTGTACTCATTATCGTCATAATAAGAAAACTTCTATTAATCGTAAATAAAAGAAATTTTAAAAAATAATTTTAAGAGAATTTTTGTTTTACAAAATTTTATCAGTTCACAAAGCTAGAGGTTAGAATACTAACATCAGTTGTTAAAATTTTGTGGGAGCAATCAAATTCGAATAGTTTATCAAGTTCAAATAACCTACGATTGGTTTTATACCATATCATCATTTAACAGCCTTTCAATGTTAACATCCATCACGTTTTGAATTGAAGCAAGAAGCAAAGCAATTGATTCGATTTTCCTACTGGTTATTTAAATGTAAATCTAACACACCGATAAATGAAATTATTTCTTGTAAAATCATATATTTTTATTAAATATTGTATTTGAGTTTTTTTTAATTTTTTTAAAACCCTACGATTTCCATTTACGGGGACAAAAGAGCTTTCAAAAAATATGTTACTCGACCCCTGTTAAAAAAGAATCAAAAGCATTTTTTCTTCGTCTAGTAGATTTGATCTGATTGAGGAGAAAGTAATTAATAAACATAAATTTCCTTCAAACAGAGGGAATTAAGTGGTTTAAAAAATACTTGCTTTATGAATTCTGTGATTCAATGCCTCTGGAAAACCAGGGGGGTTATGCTGTAATCAATCGACAAGATGTCATATACGATATGATAAGAACACACTCTTACTTTTGCATTTGAGTGACAAGGATAGAATGATAAAAGTCGTACAATATGATAGTCGATACATCTTCTTTAAAATCGCTTATTCAAAAATTTGCACCATAATTTATTGGTTATTCCTAAACATGATGCTTAAGACTTCCGAAGGTTCTTATTGGAAGATTTACATGAAGGTATCACCAAAAACGTTCGTCTATACGTCTACTTACTCCAACATCAATGGAAGATTAAGTGATCCAGGTAATGCTTCAGAACCTTTGCAAAATAATTTGAAAAGAGAAAATTAATTCATATTCAGAAGCACTGTATTAAAAACAAGTTCATTAAAAGCACTCAGTAACCTTCCTCTTAAAATTTACTGTGTTGCCATCAAAGATATCCGCATTGTATTGAAATGTATGGTAGTTTTGAATCATTCTATAGATTGGCGAGTTGGAAAAGAAAAAGTTAGACACTTCTTTGAAGATGTACGTGGACCGTGGATCATGAAAATGCAAGGAGTATAGGAGGTTACTGTCATCCACTAAACCATGCTACAATTTGTAGAGGAAATAGTAATCATGGAGAATTTATTCAAGATTGCAGTGTATGAAATTTTCCAGTCTGGGTAGAATCTTCCATGAAGATGATGAAGAAATCTTCTCAGTATCATTTTCCAAGATGTTTATGTAGTCTAAGTAACTTGATTCCAGAACAGTATTCAAGCTTACTCATTATAAATGCTCTGTATTAGGTTAGGAGTGTGTCAATACTACTGAATAATTTCGAGTTTCTTATTATGAATCCAAGAAACTTGCAGCAGTCTTTCGCGAGCTGCTGAATTTGAAGATTAAATGTGAGCTTGGTTTTAAAATAATACACCAAGTCTAAATTACTTGACTCTGTTTAAACCTAGGTTATCGATGTTGTAGTTTCTATTAATTGTCTTTTGATCCTTTTTGGAACTTTTCACTTCCACTACCTAAAAACAGGACCTATTAAACTTTCTCAGTGAAACAGTTTTACCAGAGAGGAAACCTTAGGTGGTGATGAGAAGCCCACTTGTTCAAAGTGCAAAGATAGAAGAAAACGTATAAAATCATTTCAGATTCAAGTTTCCTAAAATTTTAGTAATTCATTTGAAAAGATTTTCTCCTACAAAAAGGTTTGGAGGGAGGAGGGAAATTAGATACGACACCTGATTTGCTTTTATAGGGACTGGACATGACGAATTATGCTGCTGAGTCAAATACAAAACGTCAATACAATCTTTATGTAGTAAGTAACCACAGTAGCACAGTTTATAGTGGGACATTACTATTCACAGATCTGGCACGAATACAATGACTACAATTTCTATAAAAATTATAGTTAGTGGTGACACTTACAAACTATTTTATGAGTTAGAAGGGAATTTGTCGCATCTATGATGAGTGATATATGTATTAGGAATAAAATAATCATATTTTGTTATGTATCAAGATGAGTGATGAGAAAATATTTCCTCTTCAAATACTTTATTGAAGGTCACCAACTATTAAATAGCTTATGTATAAAGTTGAAATAAGCAACTGTCAATTGAACACCAAATATTGCCTGGTTTTGTGTTTTGACTATACATATTTATGATTACAGCATCCCAAGTTATCTTTTTGTGACAATTGATTACACCGAAGGCCATAAGCCATTTTAAAGTCCAATTCGTATTTTGTGAAGTGTATGATAAATCATTCTAAATGATATAAGCGAGGGTAAACTGACATAAGCCAGATTATAACAGAAATGGAAGTTTAATTGTATTTTTACCATTCATATTTATAAACGGCGGTAATATCCTACTTTTTTAAACCTCACCATAAATTATATTTACACCCCTAAACACATTTTAAAAACATTTGTTTATGGCGGGAATGTAGTTACATAATCATAAACGAAAATTTAGCAAATTTTGTAGTTCAAAGTGGAAAATATAATAAGTTAATTCCCATAGAAAGAGATTAAACAAAAAATAAATTATCAGACTAATTTATAATAAAAACTGTTTTAAGGCATTTGTTTTGTTTATCAAAAAGCTTGGAGCTTTAAAACGCCTTATCATACAAAGCACGCACTAAAAGGCCATCGTTTCCTGAATAAATTCAGATCAGCACGAGAAGGGAGGAAATTTATGTATAAAAAAGGGTTTTCCACTTCCCGCAAAAAAGGCTAGATTAAAAAACTGTTGGCTAAAATCTGTATCGATTATTTTTTGTGAAAAGCATTATCATGACCAGCATTGTTGAAAAAGTGACCTGAAATTGGTAATTGCTTTTCGATATGTTATCATTAAAAGTGGGTACTTATGAGTTTGTTTCGTTTCAGTGACCGGAAGACGTGCCATGCCCAACAATGTGGAGCTACGTGATGGCCGCCGCGAGAGGTGACCCGCGAAGGCGACCTGGGTCATCTGTATTTACCGTACAATCATCGGGTCCGGGACCTTGCAGGGACGGTTTAAATTCCAGTTACACTTTCAGTAGGGATTACAATTCCCGCGACGCTCTCAATTCGTCTTACAGCAGGGTAGGAGGAAGCGATGGATTCAATTCAGTGCTTTCGCGGGATTATTCCAGAGACAGGCTGTCTAATTATTCCCGAGACGGGCTTGCTTCCACTGGAATTTCTCGTGACGGATCCAGAGATGTCCTGGCTGAAGTCAGAGTTCAAACACCCACTTCTGACGAAAGGACCCGTAAAAGTCCACAGCTCGGTGAACAAGTATGATTTTGCTTCAGAAAGCTTTCCAAAAGATAATTACATGTTTTAACTAAAGGCAAATACGACCAATTACGCAGATTTATACCAGTTATTACAAATATAAAATGTTCATCTCAAAGTTTACGAACCATTAAAAATTTCTTTTAATGGCGCTATTTTAGTAATGACTTTAATTATTTATTAAAAAATTCAAACGTTTATTGAATAGTCGTGAAAAAATAAATTTATGTAATTGCGTACATTTCAGTTTAATTTAGTTAATTATATTTTGCAATTTAACTATATTTAGTTATCTCATGTGTTGCATGAAACTTTTATTAGTTGCCAACGACACAAAATGAACGAAAATTTTAGTTTCCTATTTCCGGAAAAACTGAATTGGTAGTTCAACTAATGTTTACTTTATACTTTCAAAATTGCAATATTAATAATGTAGATTGATGTATTACAATTAATGTAGCACCAATGTTACCAATTTGCAGTGTAAATATACGATTTAATTTCCAATAAAGTGAGCAAAGCGAAACTAAAATAAAGTCAAAGGGAAAACTTTATTATTCAATTATTTCTAACTACAAAGGTGCAAACAAGTAAACTACGGGTATTTAATTGGCTTTTTATTTGTAAATACAATCACAAAATCTAATATAAATTTCAGGGATAAATAAACCGAAACTGCTAGCTTCATGTAATGAGCTCAAATTATTCAAATAAGTACATTCGTTACCTAGCGCTCTTTGTTGTAAAAACTGGGAGAAAAGTAATTTGGGCTCTTTGAGCAATCAGATTTATTTTTTTCCTTCGGTTCGCTTGCTATAAGACTCAGGAGGCAAAACGTAGTCTTAAATGCTTAGGCCCAAAATCCTGTTCATAGTACATTCAGCCTATGATATTCGTTATAGTAGGTCCTCTACAGGGCAAGTGAATATCTTTTAGTTTTACAATTGATATCCCAAAAATGTAATTGTTACATAACCATCAAATTTTCCAATTTTCCAAAGGTGATGCTTTACAATCAGATCTGAGTCTCCGACTAGTTCTGAAGCAACTTTGAGTTGTTAATATTCAAAGACAGCAGCTCAGGTGAAGGTCAGTTACAGAGCTCCTTGCTATACTTAGTGCGAATCTAGTTGTTTAGATAAAACCGAATTGCACTTTTTTCTTTGCCTACTACTGATTCGAGGAATGTGAAAGTATTTTCAGATCTTACTCTAAACCTTTTCCAGTTGTACTTCAGAAGAGATCAATTCAATTAATCATCAATTGTACTTCAGAAACGTGCATTGTATTTCAGAAAACATCAATTGTATTTCAGAAAATCCAATTTAATTTTAGAAAGTATCAATTGTATTTCAGAATTATAAATTGTATTTCAGAAAGTATCATTTGAAAATCAGAATTATTTGTCAATTAAATTTCAGAAAGTGTGATTTGTAATTCAGAAAGAATCATTTTGTGTTTCATTCAAAGTAAATTTTGCCGAAGATACTTTGGATTACCTAAATATAATATTTTAGCCACTAACAGCCATATCTTCCATTGCTAAAGAAGCTACATGATCGATATGCAAGGGTGCACAAATTAGCGTAGAGCTAAAAATTGGTGTGAATGTTCGGAACACCATTATAAATGAATGCTGAAAAGTCCCCATTGATCGCGAACCTGGAAAAAATTTTATTCAAAGTCAAAAGTCTTAAAAATGGGTTTTTCGTGTTTTTCAGTAAAACGGTAAGTTTAATCATAAAATTAGGTCAGACAGAAATTGTAGATCATATAATTATCTATAAAAAATGACTGTATACATTTTTTCCTAAGAGTCACCGTTTCTGAGATATAACGATTATAAAAGTTGTAACTGTAATATGCCCATTATTCGTCAGATTCATAATCGTCTAATATTCATATTCACGATAACGGGTACATTTTTTAACCAAATTTCAAAAACCCGGTCTCGAATTAAAGGCGAATGTTTGTTTTATAATCATATCGGAATGGATTTTTTAAACGACGGGAAAGCTTTCAAAAGCGCTCCCTAAAAAGTCATTTTTTCGCAGTTTTTTTTCGAGCGACTTTGGAAAATCGTAGCTCCGCCGGATTCGGAATAGAAACGACCAAATAGGGCCTCCTTTTTTTCCCACATCCTCATTTACTATATCCAAAATTCCCGACCCTCCTAAGTTATTCTGACGTTTGAAAATCGGGGCACAATTTTGGACATTTTTTAACGAAATTTAAAAAACAGTAACTACCAAACGACTAGACCGATTTTAATTGGTAGAAGAAATGGGACCAAAATGGGACAAAAAATGAAAAATCGCTACACGTGACCTGCAAGAGGATTGATCGAACGAGGTCGGTTTGAAGTTTTGAAATCTCTATCTCTTCATTTCACCTCTCACTATTAAAATGAAAATTGTGTTTTTTCAACCCCCAGCGACCAAAATAATCGCTGTATGGTAACGACACATCCTATCGTCTAACTAAAATATGCGTTGGAATGAGATTTTCAAGTACTACTACGCGACGCATTGATTTTTTTCAAATTCGAAAAAAAACTCTAACTTTTAATCGCCCAAAAAACTTTGTACAAAAATTCCATTTTGACAATTTTTTTACTCCCTGCCCCTTCATTGATTTTATCAAATTATGGCTTATCTTTAAAGTGTTTGCTTAGGCTTTCACACAAAAAAATATTTGTTTTGATATCTTAATTCGTTTAGAAGTTATGACCGAATAACCGTTAAAAATTTGAAAATTTCACTTTTGTACGAAGAAATTGCTATAAAATTTTTGATTAATCGGAAAATAGTTAATTTTGACCGAAGCAGTTGGCCGATTAGAACGATTTATGGCTTACATTGACCGATAGAAAAATATTTTTACTTGTAAGTTTCAGTGATGTATATACGTGGCGTACTTATGCATATTGTGAAGATTACAACTTTTTGTAGTAGGAGTTGATGGTTTGAGGACAATAAAAAAATTCTCTACAGTAATCCTTTTATTTCGCTGCGAAATAAAAGGATTACTGTAGAGAATTTTTTTATTGTCCTCAAACCATCAACTCCTACTACATTTTTACCAGGGACATCAACAACATGGCATCTAATTACAACTTTTTCTTCTTTTCTAATTTTATATCTCAGAAACAGTGCCTCTTAGGCGAAAAAGTATTAAGACATTTTTTATAGATAATTATATGATCTACAATTTTTCTCTGATCTAATTTTATGATAAAACTTAGCGTTTTGCTGTAAAACGTGAAAAACCCGTTTTTAAGACCTGTGACCTTGAATAAAAATTTTTTCCAGGTATGGGATCGATGGGGAGTTTTCAGAATTCATTTATAATGGTGTTCCGAACATTCATACCAATATTTAGCTTTACGCTAATTTTTGCACATTTACTACTATTTTTAGGGCTAAATTGACCGGACTACATTTTTTGATGAATTGTATGTGCTTGTTATGGTTCACAATCGCCCCAAAAAAACTCTTGATTCTTTCTAAAATTAAATTGATTTTTTTGAAATGCAATTGGTGCTTTCTGAAATACAATTGATCTTTTCGGAATTACAATTGATGATTCTCCAAACAATCGATGATTCTGAAACACAATTGATAATTCTAAAATACAACTGAAGCTTTCTGAAATACAATTGGAAAATGTGTAGTTAATTCGTCTGTTTTTTTCGAAGCCTGAGACCCCACTGTGTCCCATGACTCATAGCTGCTTGATATATTGTGAGATCCCATGGCACGGAGTTAATTCATGTATTCCCGAAAAGTCTCTGCACGTCTGATAAGATGAAGATCTATTTCTGATTATAAGATCTCGTATTGCATCTCTTAAAGGAAAGGTAAGACTTATCCTAGGTCTCTCTTTGACACGCCACTCTCGTTAAATCCGTTGCTGAACCAGGAGGAAAATCTTAAATCCTGGACCAATCTGTTAAGGGGCCAGATGCTCAACGCCTTTTCTATTTTTATCTCGAAATGGGTGTTTTTTTCGTTCGATTTTAAAAACTCGAAAGATATCGTAAAGAGGAATGTTTATTCTAAAAGCCGTATGAATTTTTAATTTTTCGAAGTTTCCTAACACTTTGAAAAAAAAATCCGAAAATTGTCGACTTTTCCTTATCTTTTTCGGACTGTCGGCAGAGTCAACATTGAAAAATCGCAGCTCCGTCGACTTTTATAGGGATGCGACAAAATTTGGTCCATTTTATTCTTACATCCCCAGGACTAACCTAAATAGGCATAACAGTGTGGCGTCATGGCGCCGGAACGTAGAAGCACAAAATCAAACGCATTCGAACTTTTTTGCGCGGAGCAACGAAAAGTGTGGTTTTTTCATTGGATTTTAAAAATTCGAGTTCCTTCATAAAGGGGGATATTCATTTTAAGAGACATATGAGTTTTAAAAGTATGCTAACGCGATGAAAAAACATTCTTAAAAACGGTCAATTTTGTTCCGATTGTCGGCACTTGAAATTGGTAGTAGTAGTACCTTGCCTCACTGTTATGCTTTTTTAGGCTCTGCTTTATGCATGATGGACATGTGGGCACCCTCAGGTTTTTCTTCCACATGTAAAAGGAACTATTATTGTTATTTTCTATTATGTTGTAGCCTTCTCTAATATATCTTTGATTCTCCTCATTTGATTGACCTGCTTCCTCTGAAGTATAATCCGATGTGTTCCTATTTAGACCTATTGTAAACACCATTATTTTTATTTTTCCACATTTAGTAATATGTCCTTTTAGTTCAAATCATTCTACAACACCTTTAACATGCTACTGTAACTCCTTGCTTTCCTTTGCTATCAGTCGTCTGCATAAGATATCGAACATATTCTCAGCGTTCCTATTCTTATTCCTCCTACTGGACATTTATCAAGCATTTCTTGTAGGTCCGCCTAGTAACAATTACATTAGTGGGTAGCCTTGTCTTACTCCTTACTTCCATCGTTTTGAATATGTTTCCTAATTCAAAGTATAGAGGCAATCCACTGTCCCTATATTTTTTATTTTTTCTGATAGTTTTTTTTTGTAGTGGGGAATAATTCTCGAATCATACGACACGAGGTCGTATACAACTTTTATCATTCAATAGTTGTCATTCAAATGCAAAATTAAGATTTTGTCCTTGTCATGTCGTATGCGATGTCGTGTCGTGCGATTCGAGAATAACCCTTCTGAATAAATTTGGTTTTTTTAAATTAGGTACCCAGAATATTTTTACACATTTTAAATTTTTGATCCCAAAGTTAAAGCCCGAATAAAATGATAATGGCTTAAAACAAAGAGGCAGGTTGGAGGGTTAGAAACTCCCCATGAACGCCCAATCCTTGTTCTTGTGTTTCGCTCAGCAGAACGATGAACTGCCAACACATTAGATAACGGAGGAGAACAATTATTATTATGACAGATATTGTGTGGAAAACAGTTCAATACACATGTACTTTATTCCGTGTTATACACGCGCGAATAATCTGCGTTGCGAAAATATGGTTTAATCTTTATTATCTTAATTTACCGTATTTATAATTTTACACTTGCGTTACCATAAAGATTAGAGATTGCTTAGTATCATAATTGATGTAATTACTTACATTATAATTTAAAATTTTATGCATGAAACTTATATTTCATGAATTTTATGCTGAAATTTGCATTCACCCTGTGCATTATTTCATAAGGAAAAATATAATGAATAATTCCCGTATATTGTTTAAAATATTACAATGTATTTGCCATATTCCATTATTATTATTTGTAAACCATTAGTAACAGCATTTATTAATTAACCTTCAATTAAAACGGATATTTGGGAAATTTGTTAAGCATTGAACCTTCATCGGTGACCCATTTTAACATCTGCTAAGCGTTCCACATTTCATTGTCGTGAACAAATAGTGGTAACAATTAATCACAAAGAAGTCACGTAGAAATTACCAATAAGCCTCGGAACGTTATACTTTTGCGTTCTTGGGAATCAATTTAAAACGAAAAAACTGGAGGGTTCTCAAGAATTTAAGTGCATATCTATCGAAAGTAAAAATAATGGCCTTTTCTAGTTAATAATGTCTTTTTTCTTCTCTTCTCGTCTTAAAATAATTTTATGCAAATGTTTAATAACGTATTTATTTTCCTAAAAATAAAATTGGCGCACTAATTACGATCTATGAATATTTATGTCGAGTACTCTTAACAAATTTGCATTTATTATTACATTACAGTACTTGTTGCAAGATATTTCACTATAAGCATTTTTGAAAGAGATTAATTCATGTTTTCAAATCGAAATTGAAATTTATTTTAGCTAAATTTACAATATAAAAACTACATTTTGAAATAGTCAAACTCAAAAGTTGTGCAAAAATTAAAGTTAAAGAGTTATATACAGAGTGATTTAAGAACGATAATTAAATTTAGGGTGTCTGTGGCAAAGGGCGTGACAGTTAAAGTCAAGTTTAATACGTCATTAATTTTCCCCTCCAAAAGGAAATTCGATTTTTTGTAGATTAAATTGAAGTTATTTGGGGTGGATGGTGGATCGTTTTTAAATGATCATCCTGTATAATGATGAGGACCATATAAATTTTATTTATTTTTGTAATACTCAGAATTTCCCCCATCTAAAAGGCTTTTCTTCAGGGGTGTTTTAGAGGAGAAAGCAGTAATAAATTTATATAATAATAGTATGGGTGTTGTTGATAGACTGATTAACTTGTGAAATGTGAAGAATTCAACAACTTTTGCGTTCGATAACTGCGTGAGCTTTTTCATCTGGGGAATATATTTTCCGCCGCCTCATTTAATGTCATTATAACAACATGTGTTTGCTTAAGAATCAATACGCATTTAATCATTTTTGTGATGAATTGCTTTTGGGATTTTTATGAATATTTAAATTTCACACTTCTAAACTCAAATCTTGCACATTTTAATTAAATTTTAACACATTTAAGTTGCAAGAGCTCATATTATTTTATGTAATACCATAAACTTCGATGAAAACCCAAAACAGGGTAATAAATTTTAACAATAAGACTTTATAGCTTATTCCGAATTCATTTAATTGCACGCGAAAAGAAGGCTTCTTATTTTGTGCGGTGCTATTTCCTTAAGTACGAAGTACTAAGCCCTACGCATCATAACCTTTTACAATTTAATCATTGAAACTACCCTCACAAAATTCTTAGCTTTCCCTTTGGTAATAATTTGCTCCTTCAAGGAAGTAATGGACGAAAAAGAATTTTTAGCAAAAGCACAAATATAATAACGAGAGAAATTTATTTTAGAAGGATTCTCATAAAACCACATCAAAAGTAAAAATATTAGAAAAAAGTTCTTACAACTACCAAGTATCTATACATATACGGTGTACTAAATCTGAAGTTTGTTGGAAGACCTGATAAGACAAACCTTTCAGTCTATTTCATCGTATTTTCGCAATAATATTTATTTCCAAATAGAGAGATTTTTATACGGTCTAATAGGACTGCAAAAGTTTATATTTTACTTCATTTCTTATGAGTTTTCTTTTCTCATTTTGTTTACCACTTATAATTGTAAGGATTTTACATAAAAAATGAGTTTATATTTTTTTAAATTTTTTTCGCATATCTCTGTTTCAAGATTTCTTTTAGTTTGAAGCTTTGTAACGGCCAAACAAAAAATACTAAAAATATATTTCTTTGCTCATTTTATTTACCAACTATAATTGTAAAGATTTTACATAAAATGAAGTTTATATTTTTCTTAAATTGTTTATGATTTTTTTCGCATATCTACTGCATTTTCAAGATTTTTTTAGTTTGAAGCGTTGTAAAGGCCAAACAAGAATAATATTTCTTTGCTGACTTTATTTATCAGTTATAATTGTCATAATGATTTTACATAAAAAATGAGGTTTATATATTTTTTAATTTTTCATGATTTTTTGTATCTTTTTCTTGCATTTACAAGAATTTTTAAGTATGAAGCTTTATAACAGACAAACACACTAGTTCCAAAATTATTTAATTAAAATATATTATGAAATATACAGGGTGTTCGGTTCGTGATTCACTAAACGTCGGGACTAGAAATTAGAGCAAATTTAATTGAGAAAAAACAAAAGAAAAGTGGGGGTCTTTCTTTTTTAGTTTTGAATTTTAGATCACCAATTTTTATAAAAAATCACAAAATCTCTAATTACATCTTAACCAATCTGCTGTAGCTCTAAAACTAAAAACTGTTTTGTTATTGCTAATAATATAATTTGATATAGTTTTTAAAACCCCGACTTTTGCCGAACCATGATCGAAACACCCTGTATAAGTACATTTTGATGTAAAATTCAATAAAATAAGTAGTTTGACAAAATATTTTGTCTGTAAAAGTCTTCATATAAAAAGGAACACTGTAGGTGCACGTCCTAACTAAAATGTTTAAAATTATCAAAATTTTGTGTTTTTTTTCTATTGTACCCAGAAAAATGTTAATACACACAATTCAAATAACTTTTTTATTTAAGGACTTTTAAACGACATATTTTATTGAGTTTTACTTCCCGTAAAAAGGAAATCACCCTGTATAATAGCTTGTATTTTTGAGATTTTAATGTTTACATAAAATAGCACCGTAAAAATATAAAATCGTCCTAAAAGTTTTTGCATTAATAAACTGTTAACTCGCGATGCTATTAAGTTAACGTTAGATAATAATTTTTCCAACACGAGATTTTTACTTGCATAATTTTGAATGGCACCTAATGAAAATTAAACATTTTGTCACCCTAAAATATTTGAAATTGGAATAACTCGGCTTTCTTCTTCTTCATTTAAGGTGGACCGCCTTAATTTAGCAGCAAAATTAATCAGCAAATTTTTGTTACTTCAGCATGTCTCTTTCATTTCAAATCAAATTAGATTCGTCGCCATTTCTCGCAGGAAATAGTCCCAGGAAGCGACGTCCGGCATAAATCAGATTCCTTTTTGCGTCATGCTTTCAGAGTTAATCACCGATCTGCCTAGAAAACTTAGCTTTACTTCCGGTTGTAGTGGTAAAAAATAAAAGGTTGAATTTCCTAACAAAAGGAAACCACAACTTACTCCTTTATGGCGTAGTTACTTTTTACAAGTTTTATTATTTCAAAAAGATATAAAGTCCACTGAAACCCCGCTTCAAAATGAACTGTTCTGCTGTAAAATACCATTAAATTTAAATTTTTAAGCAACCCTCTTTAGTTTTACGTTTAGTGGAGTTAGCTTAAGCGAATTTGGCAATTACAACCTAATTTATTGGTTTATTTTTTGAGGTAATAGTGCATAGGGTATCCAAAATTCCAACCGACAACGATTAACTGGAGATAATAGACCTAAAAGTAAATTGATGACCCTATATCCAAAAATACTTCCTTGAGAAGTTATAAGCCTCCAAATTGATTTTTTTAAATAGATTTGCAGCCAAAACCGTAAAGATTTTTTAATATAATTTTGTATACGTGCATTTGAATACTGAATGTTCAATTGGTAAAAGTTTGGCTAATCCCCGATTTTTGTAAATTTTGTTGGATGGAAGAACACATAAGTAATAAGTTATGACTATAGTTTAGAGCTCGATGTATGCAGGTTTTTCTTTTTTTTTTATTGCAGAGTTGTTTCTCATTTGTCTAAAAGCATATGACCCGAGCTTTTTTGGTGCGTTTAAAAATTTTAGTAGCGGTTTATCCATTTTGGATATCATAAGTTTCAAATTGTAAGTAAGACAAGGAGCGGGTGACTTTGTAACTCTACGTCTTATACTAAAGGTAAATTTTGCAGATCATTCAGGAAAATTCCATAATCTAAATCAAACAGTTAGAAACTTTTCAGTCATTAAATTTTACACTTTGGAGGCTGGATAAATAGGGTCATATCAACTTATTTTTAGGTATATTATCTCCAGTTAATCGTTGTCGGTCGAATTTTGGGACAATCTATATAGTATGATTTTATTAAAGCCTTTCAATTTAGCAAGTATAATTAAAATTTGGATTATCTATAAATTCCATCTTAATTGGTATTTTTTGCAGTAAATTGAAAGAAAACTTTTCCTTAAAAAACACCATTTTGTTTATCTATTATTAAACTATCTTTATTCGTTGAGGAATGAAGTATATTTACAATAACCTAGTTTGTCATGATATATGTATAAATAATTGGGTTTATTTTAGTTCATAAATGTCATAAATTTACCAATGGGTCTTGGTGTTATTTATAAATTTACAAAATATCTCCGTATTAGTAGCTTGGAGTCAAGGCAAAATAAGGCATTCTTTATAAGTTTACAACTACAAACTGTCCCTTGTGAATCATTTAAAAAAGTTTCTTACAAACTTCGAAGCGCTTTTATAAGTCTTTTTTAATAAAAGAAAACTTAGAGAAAAGCAAACGTTCTAAATTTTGTTGTTCGTTTTTTTGTTACATTATAGAGAACAAATTGCAAGCAAACACTTTTTTGTTTAGTAAGCTTATAGCATGATTTTTTTAAGAATTCTGTAGTGATTTATTATTATATTATGCAGTTTTTTTGATTGTCATTCTTATAGGGATCTGAAACTGCCTCGGGGCGGCTCTTCACCGCCGTGCGGGGTAGGTTAAGGAGAGTAGCAGCATCGCTGCAAGCAGCCGTCCGTTTTAGGCGTTTTAGCCGAAGGGAAACTCGTCCTACGGACTGGTTCGTCGACAGGAGCCAGCAGGACGAGAACAACGATAAACAGGATCATACCGTACCCTCGTGCTGGGGTTACAGAATCGTCGTCGACCCCGCTTTGCCGTCTCACTACAAGGTAACTCCTACCCTAACCGAATAGAAATTGTAGAGTAGAAATATCGAATTGTTCATAATAATAAAAACTATGCATGAAATACTTACTCCTTACATTGTTTATATGCTACGGCTCAAAGCCGAAATGCGGCTACACCTAGGTGTAACCGGTTAAAACTAGGTGTAGTTATCGACAACGGTTTTCCAGCGACAACGGTTTCTTCAACATAATCTTTACATCGACACGACCGTTTCATCGACTCGGACGTTTCATAGATACGACCAATTAATCGACACAGATGTTTCATCGACATTATCTTTGCATCGACTACCTTTTGAAAAAGTAGTGTCGATGAACGTCCTTGTCGAAGAAAAGGTTTGTCGATGAAAAGGTAGAGTCAACGAAATAGTTGTCGATGAAAGGGTAATGTCGATGAAATGTCCGTGTGGATGAATTGGCCATGTCAATGAAACGTTCGTGGTCGTGTCGATGAAACGGTCTGTCGATGAAATTACATTCAATGAAAAAGCTATGTCGATGAAACGGTATACAACGGCAGTCGCAGCAGCTCGACAAAAACTAGGTGTAGCCTGTCTTTAAGTTCTAAACCTAGTATTACACAGTTGTAATCAGCTTATTTCAACTACCTGTAAATCGGTACTGCCAATCACATATTACTTGAACTAATTCGAGTCCCTCGAAGACTTTAACTACATCAGCACTTTTTCTGGACTCGGGTAGTCGTTTATAACTTCTTTGGAATACTGTCTGCCATCTTCAGAGTATTGAGGTGACCTATATTCTTGCAACCTGATGGAGCGACACGTGTTATACTGACGTGTGTATATTTGAACAATTTTCTTAAAGTGCAATTCCAGAAACCTGCACATCCGTAAAGGAATACTTCAATAAATTTCACTTGACGGTCAAGGTAATAATTTACGACCACTTTTCCCCCAAGACGATCAGGAGCACAAAGAAAAGAAATTCTAGAAGAATTTTCAAATTACTTTTATCAATTACGAAATATACTATGTAATAAATTTGGAAATTACATATAAAATGTAGTCAAAATATTTTTTATCTACCTGACCGTCTGATATGATGAAGATCTGCTTCCAATTGTAAGCTCTCTTAGTGTTTTCTCACGCGCATTGAAGTATTGCGTAAATCCCCGTTTGAAAGACCGTAGAGTGCTTTCCCAAGGAGAAGCTGCTACTCATACTAGGTCTTTTTCCGTGCACACCTGACCCGGTGCCACCTTCGGTCTTAGACCCGTCGGTGTACCAAGTCACGCTTCCAGGGGGAATATTCTTAATAATGCATCCATTAATTCAAATGCAAACCAAGTTTAGTAAATTTCATCAGCATCAAAACCTGAAAATTGAAACGACCTCCATTTCGCTATATGGGTTCGATAATTGTACTCATCAAAGACTATTTTTTTCCTTTTGAGCTCGGGTATTGAACATTTTACACTGAACGAACTTTCAATATTCCGCCATACATTTCCTTTTTTATGCACGCGATGAGTATTACTATTTCCGCTTGATACAGTTCCAAAAACTCGAATGCTGGTTCATTAGACCAAGTCATGATTGTTTAGGTATAAACGAATCAAAACGAAAACAACTCTGATAAAAAGAAGAAACTATCAACATCAACAGACAACTTGTTTACGATATGTCCCATGTGTGGATGGGATAGGGCAAGTGGCCAATGCAAGCCTAGAAAAACTATTTTATAGAATCCAAAGAACTAAACGATACATGTAAAAAATGCTTTTGAAAATTGCTACTATTACTGGCTACTTCTAGTTATAGCTGACTGCATCAGGCTACAACTAGACGTAGTCATATTTCCGTAACATAGACCGTCAAAAATACCAGGAACTCTAAACAAATTTAGAGAAGATTTTTAGAACTTTAAGAACTGAGGTATTTTGTTTTCATTATCGATGCCTTAAGTTAGTCTTTTTATTCATATTTACCATTACAGGTAGTTTTAATAGGTCATATGAATTCTTTAATGACATTACTAATTTCTCGCATCCTAAATCATACTTCATTATATTGTACTTCGTTTTTAGCATTTATTAATAATAATATGCAATTAAACGTACGTGCAAGTTGTTTGGAATTGTGTTTGATAGTTGTTAAAAGTTTTGATGCGATAATAATACCGCTAACTGTTGCGGAAGTTCCTAAAGTTGTTGGATTAATTCTGCATAGTTGTAGTTAGTGCTATGTGTCTCGATCCTTAGGAGTACCTCGTTGTACAATTCAGGATACATGGAATCGGTTCCTCGACACTGAAGATTTGTGAGAAGAGCAGGATCTGGAAGAAAAAGTGGAACAACTCCTCTTGACGATCGTTCTGATCAAAACACTTAGAAATCACATATTAATAGCAGTGCAACTACAACATCAATTGCTAGCAGTACGAGAACTTGAAATAAGTGAAAGACCTATCAGCAGGAGGTTACTAACTTTTAATAGAGGTTTTGTTATACCTACGTCATATTTCTAGAAAACGAATCTTTGAAATTCCATAGATAGTAGAAGAATTCAACGTGATACTGTTGTTACATTTTCTCATTTTATTGGAGAAGGTTTTGATGTTATGCAGAACAATGCCAGGACACATACTGCACGAATCGTAAGTGAATACCTGGATGAGGTGGGTATTCGAAAGCTGGATTGGCCAACATGTACCCCAGATCTAAATCCAATTGAACATTTTTGGGATCAACTCCATGGGTGTATTAGACGTCATCCAGCAATTCCTCAAATTTTCTTGGATAATTTGACAAATTCAATACCACGACGGCTAAATGAGACATCTAACGATCTAACAAACGCCTAAAAAATACCGTGTACAACCATTCATTGCAGCAAAGACGCGAAGGACAATAAATTCAAGATTCCAGATGTGGTTCCAATTTTGTCAAATTGGCAGAAGCCACCTTCTTTCACTTTCATAGCAACTGACAACTGTGGATTACCTCTTCCTATTTTAGGAATAGAGTAGCCGGAAATTTCTTATCTGAGTTAATTTTCAGGTTTTTGTTTGATTTTGATTACTTTCTTCCTAAGACAGCTTTTTTGTTTTTTCAATAAAGAGTGCAAAAAATTTTGCACCGTATTACCTTTATTTTCCGTGTCTTCACCATAAAAACTAGTTTATCCACTAATTGAATGAAGAGCATGAATACCATAATATCTTCATACTCAAGAATAAGTGCTTCTTCCGAGTAAATACAATAGACGATTTTCATGGTTTAGAAGGTTGATCTCTTTTATCATCTATGGAGCTATCTGCATATCCTTGTTCAATTGTTTTAATCCTGTCAATTATTTTCCTGGCTTTGGACTTACTTTTACTTTATACCCAAAAAGATCTTCGTATGGTGTTCTTTTAATCCCAGAAAGGAGCTTGTTCTTTATAGTTCTTCTCTCTACTTGTCAGTTTCTTTTTCATCTTGCATTCAGGTAGATATCATATTTGGCTTTGTTTGTGGCGTGGCTTGCCGTGAACGAGTTTAGAAAAAAGGCCAAAATTATTTTAAGTTATTTACTATTTCATTGGCAAATTACAAATTATCTCCCGTTGTTCGACAGTGAAATCGATGGAGCTCCGAACAACGTAAATATATCCTACTTACTCTGCTGTTTTCGTTTTAAGTGCTCGGATAAATACAAACTTAGTGAGATGATCTTGGTAGACATTATGAATCACGATTAACAAAAGTTGGTATAAAATTAAACGTGACGAGTAAAATTTTTGTACTTGCATCAAAGCTTCTTCAACATTCTGTCCCGACATACATGAATAATTGACAGATGAGCTTCAGAATCTGTAACATACACCCGAAAAGCTCTAACTAATTCATTAACGAGATTTATTAATTTGTTTTTACTCTCAATAATCAATATGTGCCTCTTCGGGCGTCAGTTCTCCCGAGGTTTCTTCTTTTTAACTTGTTTCGCTTCTTTTACATCCTCCATTAGCCTTTGGTAACTGAATTCTATAGAATTCCTGGGATATGTATAAAAAGATTTAAATTTCTTACTTTGTCTATAAACTTTGAGGGATTTTATACAGTACCTAGGTTTTTAAACAATTTCATACATGGCGGTTAAACTATACACTCTATTTTTCATTTGGATCAGGAGATCGCGGCGGCCATTTCACTTCACTGTTATCGACTCAATGGCTTGACAGTCCACCATTTGTAAAAACTGTATACATATAAATAATATCACACTGCACTGATATTTGAAACTTTCGTCGTATACAAGTTTTTTGCTTTTAATTAATCCTAATGAATATGCTGAACTTTGAGGTTGTAGTTTTCCACGAATTTCTAAAGCGCGATGATATTTTTATTATTAAATGACCTAACTACTACTTGTGTGGGTGGTTTAGAAATAATCGTGATTATTTTATGAATTTAAAACAGCTTGAGGTTTTAGCAAAACTTGCATAACTTACAGCTTTGAAGTAATTGCTGCGGGCGTAATTAAGTTTTCACTCAATTATATCCGCATCGTAAGTTATCCGAAAAATGAATTTACATTTACATAGAAATTTATAAATTCAGCGTTTGCTTTTGAATAATTTATTATACTAAAATTAACACCAAAGAACTATTTGAATTTAACTTCTACAACAACAGTTGAATAAGATCCGAAGATTTAATGAAATGAAATTGTAACATTGCCAAAACTTTAGCAGGAGATTACTACTTAACTAAATTGAACTGAACATTCTAAAAACTTTTTACGCTTAGTGCTCAAAAAATTTAAAGCCCGCGTACTTTCCGCCTATTAAATTTGCCAGCATCGTCATACTTGTAATAACCTGATAAATGGTATTAAACAGCCTGCATAGCCCGGCATTTAATCAAAAATATACACACTTTACTTTAGTTTTGACAAAACGTTTTTATAGATTTGTTATGTGGTGCTTTAAATATTTAAAACATCTTAATAATTTGAAATACGTATGTATTAATATATTAAATATATGAGTATTTAATATTTATAAATATGAAAATTACAAGGAAAATTATATAAAAAAAAAAGAAAAATATTGCTTTATAAGTTTAGCAATTACGGGTCTTTTAAGAAAATATATTAAATACCTTATTCAAGAAATTCAATCCACTGAAATATTTTGTGGTTAAATTTCTAATTACAGTGAATAATAAATGAAATTATCAGTAAATATAATTTCGTTAACAAAGGAAATCTAATTTATTCTCGGTAAATAAAACTGTTTTTATTTTTCATCAACGCGAATTGATTGGTTTATACTTTTTACTTTTTTAGAAATTATATTTGTGGGACAAAGCAATTCAACAAACTTGATACTAATTTGATGAACACGACAATCTTTATTATCTTCTTTATGTCCTTTCCACTATAAGCATTTATTATTGCATTAGATGTAGTTGCTCAATTGTTTCGACGGGGCTTTCAGGATAAACTTCATGGGCGAGACTAATTTAATGAAGTTTCAGCAAAACAAGGAACGAAAAAATGAGTGGATTTAATTAATTTCACAACATGTAGGTTAAGCAATCCATTTAAACCCATTCTAGGGTGATAAACTTCGATTAAATTTGGGGGGTGAATGACCCATCTTTTATTTATGTTCTCGGATTATCAGAAAGTTCTACTAATTGATTTAGTTTTATTAAAGATTGTTACGAGAATTGTTTTTCCAGAAGAAAACTTTTAAACGAAATACAATTCGCGTTTTAATTTAATTCTTGTTGAACACTTCATTTGGAATAAATTATATGGATTATGTAATTATCTCAACTACAAATAATATAATATAAAGACCTGGGAAAGACAGAGAACATTTAATATCTCTCTGCATTTACTTTCCCACATAGACTTCCTTAACTACGATTTTCTGTATGTTGTAAAGTTCGAGCAAATCCAAATTTTATGGCAACAGTTGTTGTAGTAAAGCTCCGAGAAAACCACATTAACAATTATTTGGGTAATGGTTGAGTATAAAATCTGAATATACTACAAAACGTAGACTTTACAAATATAATTGCTAATTTTGAAATACCTATCTACCCTCATTATAAAACCATATTTATTTTGATTCGCCCGCGTCTCGTTTTTTTTTTCATAGCAGTTACCAGTAAAAATGTATGTTTTTCGTTTTCTTAAATGAAATCTTCTGGAAGATTATTGTGTACGAATGGAATACGCTAGAATAATCTAGAATCTACACCATTATTCTTTTAGAACCTTCGGGAGTGTGTTGTGTTCGCGTGTAGATATTGCAGAATTTTCTAATTTGTGAATATATAAGGAAGTGGAGCAAGAAGACTTAAAATTGTTCAGCTCATAATCTCCAGACAAAAAATCGAGATCTGACACCTACTCGAAAACATGAAGGTATATATCATGCTAATTCAGGAAACAAGGTTGGATGATAACCTCCACTTCCACATACACAACTACCAACTTTACCAAAAAAACAGGCATCCTAGTAAAAAACTCAACCAAACACCGTCATATAAAAACCCCAGAGCTGAACAAATCGAAGCTACTCAAATCAAGATAAGAAACATAGTTCGGTCAATTTAGTCAGTCAAGGGTACACAAATTAGCGCAGAGCTAAAAATTGGTATTCGGCTGGAATAACAAAAACCGAAAAACCTACCCAGCAGCTACAGGCCCATCACCCTACTCAACACGCTGAGGAAAGTATTGAGTCCATAATTCAAAACCGATTAGAAAACCACCTTTATGAAAACGAGATAATCATCGATAGCCAGTTTGAGTTTAGGCGGGAACATTACACCGTACACCAGATAGCAAGAATCGCCGAAAACATCACCGTCGGTTTCAACTGCAAGCACTCCAAAGGCAGGGTCACCATCGACCTTTAGAAAGCGTTCGACAAGATAATCTCGACACTACAAAACTAACCCTCATCGACCTCCCGAAGACCCTAACGAGAATAATCAAAAACTAGCTAACGAATATAACGAACGTCGTAGCAGTCAATGAAGAAATCTCAGTAGTCCACGCAATCAAAGCTGGGGTACCGCAAGGGTCGAGCTTGGGCCCACAGAGTCTTCTGAATGTCGAGGAAAAATTAGCTGATAGTAAAACTGCTAAACAACCACCTTCTGAGAATTGGGCAATATGTAATTCGACGACTTAAAAAACTGGAACACAAATAAAAATCAAAAACCACTCCATTAAATGGGTGAGTGAAGTGAAATACCATGGAGTTAAAATGAACACCGGAAAATCGTGGACCGATCAGCTGCCATTTACTATAAGCAGATAATTAGGCCCACTTTAACCTACACCATCACGATCTGGAACATTGACATCCAACTTTTACAAGAAAAAGGTCCAAACAATCCAAAATAAGTCGCTCGGAATGGTCCCTGATGCACACAGATACACCACAAATAAACAAATCCACAACCAACTCGAGATCGAGTCCATCCAAGAAAGATTCGACCAACTGTACAACAATTTCAAGAAAAAGAGCCAATTTAGCTTCAAATACTAATCCAAAACATCTTTACTCAGAAGACCTCAACCGCCCTAAAACATAAAACCATCTCTACATGATAAAAAAAGCTCAACGGGCATAAAACCTGAAGAAAAGTAACAACTACACACAAAAGAAAAAAACGAAGTTAGGAGCGATAAGCTCGACACTCACAAGAAAGCTACAAATAGCAGAAAAACAGGAAGTTAAGTGAATGGTTGTGTCTTATGATCGAGTTAAGCGATTTTTGAGTAAAGTCCAGAAAGTGAAAAAAGACCCTGGCATGTTTTGTTACATTTTTTGGTGAAATTACTTTTAAAACTCAATGGAAAAATTAAACGCCACCAATAAAACATTTATATGATGGATATTTTGGCTTTTCTGTAAGAACTAAGACAAAGTGTGAGTTCTTCACATATGTATGTTGTATTGCGTGTGTGGGGCTTCATATTGGATTAGCAAAAAGATCTTGATCTGAATTTCTATGATTTGGATATAACGGATACCCTTCATCAAATTGTTATTTTTTGGCTTACTGATCCAAAAGGTATTTCAATAAACACTAAAAAAGTTAAGTATCCTAACGTAATCTGCTAAAAAACTGATCCCGCACAAGTAAACTATTACCTATACCAAAACCAACTTTAAGCTCAAATATGTCTGTTTAATCTGAAGAAGAAGATGACATAATATTTGATCTTGATTTTCAAGAAACTTCCTCATCTCAAGAAGATCTCAATGATTTCTTTCTTGATTTAAATTTGTCCAAACAGCAGACAGAACTTTTGGGATCTCCATTAAAGGGATGTAATTTGTTACAAACAAGAACAAAAGTAAGTTAGTTAGATCTAGTATTTTGTAATAATGTTTCTGGCGTTATGTGAATGCGTTGGGTATAAAATACAAAAAGAAGAATGCCGTTTATTTATTGATGCTTCAAAAATAAGTTTACAGACTGTTCTTTTACATAATGGAAATGAAGTTTCCTCTTTATCAATAGAGGTAATTCTGTTAACATGAAAGTGTTTTAGGAAAATATGATTTTTTTTTTGAAAAAGATTCAATACGAACAATACAAACGGAAAATTTGTGGAGTTTTAAAAGTTATTGCTCTGCTCTTAGGATTACAGCTTGGATATACAAAATACTGTTGTTTTATTTATTAATGAGACAATGGGGATAGGAAAAAACACTATGTTCAGAAAGACTGACCCAAAAGAAAATCTCTTACCGCAGAAAAATGTCAAAAATCCTGCACTAGTACAAGTATGATATATTCTTACCACTAAAACTTGGTCTTATGAAAAACTTAGCGAAAGAAATGTATAGGGATGGTGCTGAATTTTTATACTTGAAAGATAATAATTAATTTCCCCCAATGATGAGGGATGAAATATTAAACTATTTCCCAGTGATCTGGAAAAACCAACTTCGGTATCTTTCTTGGAAGTGACCTCAAATTTTCTCATAAATCATCGATCAAGTAACTGTATTATCTAGAAGATTTTGGGTTGTAACATGTTCTTACAAATCCTAAAAATTTGGACTTCACCAGAATATTCATAAAAACTGTATTTTTGTATAACTTTAAAAAATCATATTCCAATAAAACTATTCGCATGAAAAATATTTTAATCTTGAGTCTACTGCAAATAAACCTTGTTCCTAAGATAATCAGTTAAAAGTTTTCATGTTACACACAATTGGTGAATTTTGGTTGACCAATATTATTATTTTGAAGATCCAAGCTGTTTAGGTATTTGTAAATCAGTATATCTCTTGTTAAAATTGCTATTTGCGATAAAAATGAATGAATACCTAGGTGTAATATATATTTTGTTGCAGTGGTTAATGGTTGTGTCTTTAGCTGTACTTTACAATGTGATCTTCGTACTCGGTCGTGCAGTGTTCTGGGAGCTCAACAACGCCGTTCAACCATTATGGTGGACATTGGACTACCTTTGTGATACAATTTACGTAGTGGATACACTCGTGAGAGCACACGAGGGTAAGTTAAAAAATAAATCAAAAATCAATACGAATTCCAGCAATAAAGAAATTTCCTCCAATTTATCAAAGTTTAAGTGACGGTTATAGATTGGAGTCGTTTTAAACGCGAGCTAAAATGTATCAATCATAAAAACAAAAAGGGAAGAAGCTTCGATCATTCGAGTTAAGACAAATGTAATTTCCCACAAATCATTTAAACCGACGCTTGCTTGATTATTTGCTCGTAATTATTTGTTGAAACAGCATAATAACTTGTCGTAAATTAATGGAGGGGTGGGAAACAATTAATTAATAGGGCAATGCGACTTGCAAACATAACTTAACCAATAAGTCGTAAATTTCATAAAGCACGCTAATTAGCTTAATAAACTTTCTTTAACGCAGCCGACTCGTTTATTCTACAGAATATTAATGTTCACAGGAAAAGATCAGAAGGGAGTAAAAGAACCTCGCCTTCTGCCTTCTCTGCTTCTCTTGAAGATTAGAAAACGAAATCACTAAATTTTCCTTGCCCGATATAAAATATGCACGACCCAATTTCGCGATTTATAAGAATTAAGATTTGGGAAAAAGTAATTGAAAATCGCTTATATAATTAAAAATTAGTTTCAGATTAATTAAACTTATGTATCTAATTATATAATCGTCCTAAAAGCACAATTTTCCAATAAATTTAATTATCATCGTGTTTATTATCAATGAGGACTTAGCGTGTTTCTAACGTCGCCCCTGAACGTCTTCATTAAACATCCCGAAAGTGTCGTTTTGCCCTTCAAACCTTTGCATGCTTTTCATATTGCGTGTAGTTTTCGAAAAAGCTTCCTTAAATGATACCAAATTGATGTCGTTTTAATTAAGAAGAGTGATTATTAAATTATAAATTATTTTTATTACGATTGATATTATTTAGGAAGTAATAAAGTACCTACATTAATATTCAAGGATTAATATTTTCAAATTAATAACTTAAGCTTTTAAGAAATTGTTAGTTTCTGTATTTATTATAAATAATAGGTATCAATATTTTAAAATAATAAATTTCTCAAAAAGACATATTTTGTCCGCTTTTTCTGATAAATAGCAACTGATAAAAAAGTAACAAAGCGATAAAGGATTTTTTCTCAACTCATGATTAAGATATTAGAACAAAGCCTATTAAAAAAACATTTTATATCCCACCCAGGCCAACAAATTGATAGCAGATGTCGAGCTATGTGAGAAGTAAATTCTGATATTGATCTGCTTGATAAAATTTAATACAAGTCTGATACAAAAATTTTCATCTCTGTAAAAAGAATAAATTAAAAAAAGCAAAATGGTTTCTTCTTTTAAGAAATAAAGTATAGCGAATCTATTTTGGACTGTAACTAATAATTTTTGTTATTTGACAGCTTCATATTATCAAACATTATAGCAATTAATTATATTACATATTAACACCGGTTTCGAATGATAGTATAACATTATTGTCAAGGCAAACGATTACAAAGCTTTAATTAAATTTACTGCAGGTTATCTACATATAAACAAAATATATTTCATATTTTATTTATTTATGAAGCTTGTTTGATTTATTAAATAATCAATCGATTCATAATATTTACTCGACTTAAATAAAAATATTCAGAACCTATACAGGGTGTCTAAATGCGAAAATAAAAACCGAAAATGCAATTTTTGAAAAAGTTAGTTTTATTAACTAAAAAAATAAAATATAATAAAATAAGAATATAATGGGTCGGAATTTTTGATTATTTTAAATATTTAACCTGTAACTAGCCTGTATATATACAAGATGTTCCAGGAGTATTAAAAAAAAGAATATTAATTTGATTTTCAAATAACTTAGAGCTTAATTTCCAAATTACCTACAACTCATTAAAATTGGGGTTTAAATTTGTTAAATTAAATGAGAAATAATTTAAAAGTGAAGTACCTTTAATTAGTATTCATATTTACCTAATAACTAATGCCTAATTTAAGGATAATTTAATCCTGTTCACTAAAGCATATACGGTTAATATTGTTATTGGTGGATCTAAAACTAATTTAACATTAATTTTATTACGGAGATTATTTGGGATTTGGAACGAATATAATGGACCTTAGACGAAGCAAATATGTAACCATCTAAAATTTATAGTAAGCAATTTCCGAAATTTGATTTTCCTATAAGTAAAGTTTAATTTTTTGAATGAGTTTACAATTTAAGGAAAAGGTATATAGGGTGTTCCGTTCGTGGTTCATCAAACGTTAGAAACTAAAGCAAATTTAGGGGAAGTACAACGTTTTGAAGTCACCGATTTTATCAAAAATTTGAAAATCAGTAAAAATTATTTGCGTTGAGATACAACAAAAATAAAACCATTCACTTTCAATTGATAACAACAGTAATACAGAAACCGTGACAAAATGCTAAAAAAATCGGAATGAAAAAAATAGGAGTCGGTATACATATTTTATTTTGAAAATTTACTTTTTGGAGTTAAAAATTTTTTACGGTATAGAGGGTAACTATGCCCTAAATTTCATACATTTTCTAATTTTTTTTATTTCCCGTATCGATCTTGAAAAAAATTATTCGAGTTTTTTTATGGCTTCAAATTTTTTTTTTCTTGATTTCAAATTTTTACCGAAAGTAATCACCGTCAATACATGCATTTTAAATAATATTTAATTAAAATCGGTAGTTTATTAGCTTTTGCTGAAAAAATTCCTAAAATTTTGGCAAAATTGTTGGTACAAATACGGTCTTGGAATTTGAACCAGAAATTATAATTTTGGCGGAATTTGTGATGTAAGGTGACAGTGCGAATTTTAAGCTATCAAACGTTCCGGTGGTGTTACTAGTTTCGAAGATATTATTTTTTGAAAATTAAAAAATTTTAGAGCAAAATTTTAGCTCAAAATATCTTAGCTACAGTTTCAATCATAATTCGAAAACGAAGGAATGGAATTTGAGGGGCTTATCAAACCAAAACGCATAAAAAAATCCAACTATTTTAAATGCGATCTTAAAAAAATTCTTTCGTTTTTTTTTTTTCAAAAAAAATCTTATGTTTAGAAGGTTTTTATTCGAGAAGTACATTCTAATGAGTGGGAGTCGCCCACCCCTAAATTCAAAATTTTGATTTATTCGGGCATAACTTCTGAACCCTTTCGAAAATGTAAATTCCCCAACGCGATATCGGAAATTTAATGTTTTTTGTAATCTGTAGACCCCAGTGGTTCAATCATCTGGCCGCGCCAAGTCCGATTTTTTGACCGTTGTAAGTATTCGCGATTTTGTTTAGAGGTCCAGTGGTAAAATTGAAATATGCTAATTTTTCTATGCATAAAGAACAAAGGGGAGGCAAATAAAGAAAATTGAAGTTCGTAGATGGTCCCGATGAAAAGTTATAAAATTCAAAGTCAGCGTCGAAAAAGCATGAAAACTAAATCGCGAATTTGAGGGTGCCAAAAGTAGAAAAAATTGAGATATAAAGAAACAACTCATATCGGCACAATAAGCTTTATTTTCTTTATGAACCAAAAAACATTTCCCCATAGTTGGAGCACTTTTGTAGTTTGTAGCTCAAATTTGACGGAGCTGTGATTTCTCAAAGTTGTCGCCGACAATCGGAAAAATGCAGAAAAATCGACCATTTTCGGGAAATTTTTTCAAAGTGTTAACAAACTTAGAAAAATGTATCATTCGTACCCCACTTAGAATAAACATTCGCCTTTACGATGCAATTCCAATGTTTAAAATCGGACGAAAAAACCGATTTTCGGGGTCCGCTCAATAAATGTCCAATTTTGGGATAAAAATACAAAAGGGTATTAAAAAATGGATGATACTGGTTATTTGTATGGTACGAAACCTAAATTTGGTTAGTTACAGTGAAATAAAAAATAAGTACCGCAGTGACGATTTAAAAAAAAAACAAAATGAGGTGAAATTTAATATCAGTTTTTCTTATTTATTATTTAAGCAATGCCCAAAAATAAAGCTGCTGAGAGGTTCTTTGGTTAAAATAAAAAAAAACAGAAATAAAGTTTTGTTGAATTTCAACAGGTATACAAACCTAGAAACATTAAAATCCCTAAAAATTACTATAAAGTATATTTGGTTGCCTAGTTTTGGTATCAATCCCAAATTGAATTCCCTGTATTTCCACACCCTTAACAGTTAGGTCCAGGCAGGTTAAAACCACTAATTTAAGAATTTAATCGCCACAACATACTAAAATTTGTTACGATTCGGGGTGAATTTCGGATACTTGAGGGGGTGAAATTGATTTTCAATTCGGAGTTGAATAACTGTTTTCGGGGTGGTCCGATCGAAAAGTAGCTTTAACACTTTCGTCTTGGAATTTTCTCATCCATCCATCTACAAAATTGTAATACTCTAGCCAAAAAAAAATACCTTTATCTTTCCTTACGGGTTTAGTACAGTGAATTCTAATAAGATTGATACCGCAACTATGCAACCAAACATACTATGTAATGATTTTAGACTTGACAAGTTGGTGTACCTGTTAATTTTCATTCAAATTTAAATCTGATCTGTGACTTTAACCAAAGCATGTCTCAGCAGTTTTTCTTCGGGTATTTTTTCAAATTATTTCTCAATGTGTTGCAAATTTTGTAACAAAACAGGTTTTTCGAAACTAACATTAGTGTGGTTAAAATATTTGGATGGTTTTTCCACCGCAGCACAACGCATTTATTTCAGCTCAGCTAATAGGGTGACGATTTCTGAACAACTGGGAAAAAAGACGAGAAAACTAGGACAATTCCCATTTTGTAAAAGAGGACAAAACGAGGACATTTTCCATTTTGTAAAACGAGGACATTTATTTAATTCATTTATTTTTCACAAAAAATATACCAAAAAATCACAGTAATGTTCACAGCTCACAGCAAAAAAACCATCATTTTATTTCGGCTTGTCTATTTCACGTTAATTTCATGTTCGTTTATAGAACAAAAATGTAGGTACGCGGTACGCAATATACCTACAAAACTAAGGACACCGGATGGTTGGTCACCCTAAGCTCAGCCAACTGTGGGAAACTTAGGTTTCCTACCATGCAATGTCAACAGTATCAATCATTTTTGAAGACCAATTGAAAATGGATGGTTTTCAATTTTTTTTAAATGGTTACATTATTATAAGCGATTTTGTAATTATTGACAAAAATCGGTGACCTATAAAGTCCAAGCCGTTCACTTTTTCGTGTTTTGTCAATTAAATTTTCTCTTGTTATTAACCCTGACATTTGATCAATCACGAACGGTACACCGGAACACCCTGTATTTATATTCATCTCTGAGCTTAAAAATATGTCTTTCTCAAAATTAAAAAAATTGTGATACTCCAAAATGGTTTTTTAATTGGCTGAGAAGATCAATTCATGCTATTTAAGAAATTAAATGTGTTTTTATTTCCAGGTTATTTAGAACAAGGTTTGTTGGTAACAGACCCGAAAAAGTTAAGGGAACACTATTTAAAATCACGAAAGTGGCGTTGGGATGTGCTGTCTTTAATCCCAACAGACTTAGCTTATTTGTGGTGGTCACCATACGATTGTAACGTGCGAGTACCATGTCCAGTGATAGTGAGATTAAACCGTTTATTCCGCTTACCGCGCCTTTTGGAGTGGTTTGAACGGACTGAAACTGACACGAACTATCCGAATGTGTTTAGAATTTGTAAAGTGGTTTTAGCCATCTTGGTTCTGATCCATTGGAACGCGTGCCTATACTTCGCTATAAGCTACGCTATAGGTTTCGGTACAGATAATTGGGTGTATAATTTGGACGGTCCAAAAAATTCTACTCTTACCCGCCAATATATTTATAGCTTTTATTGGTCTACTCTGACATTAACAACGATAGGTGAAACTCCAGTGCCTGAAAACGATGCGGAATATCTGTTTGTTGTCGCGGATTTTCTTGCCGGCGTCCTGATATTCGCCACAATCGTCGGTAATATTGGTTCGATGATTTCCAATATGAATGTGGCTAGGGTTGATTTCCAAAACCGCATGGATGGTGTAAAGCAGTACATGGCATTTAGGAAAGTTGGGAGGGAATTGGAAGGACGAGTTATTCGGTGGTTTGCTTATACGTGGGCTGAAAGTGGGGCACTCGACGAAGAGCGCGTTTTATCAGCGCTTCCAGATAAATTAAAGGCAGAAATAGCTATTAGGGTGCATTTGGAGACGCTAAGAAAAGTGAGAATATTCCAAGATTGCGAGCCGGGATTACTGGAAGCACTCGTTTTAAAATTAAGGCTTCAAGTAAGTAGGAAATAACGCAATTATTTTTGGGGGCTAATGGTTTATTTTGTAGGTATTTTCACCTGGTGATTACATCTGTAGGAAAGGTGATGTTGGGAAGGAAATGTATATAGTTAAGCGAGGGCGTCTTCAAGTGGTTGCTGATGATGGTAAAACTGTGCTTGCTACATTGGGGGCTGGATCGGTTTTTGGTGAAGTTAGTGTACTTGATATTGCTGGGAATAGGACTGGTAATAGACGAACAGCGAACGTTCGAGCTTTGGGGTACTCAGATTTATTTTGTTTGGCTAAGGATGACCTTCTAGTAGCTTTAGATGATTATCCGGAGGTACGAATGGGCTCTTTTGCTCTCACTCGGCGCAGCGATGCGAGTGTTATCGATTTGCACTGTATCCTTGTAACAGATTTCTTTTCTAGGCTCGGGCCACATTAACAGAACGAGGATGTCAGTTGCTCAGGAAGGACGGATTACTAGACGAGGATATCTTTAGAAAAGCAAGGGAAACACAGGAAAATATGGTCGATAGTATTAAAAAATTGGAAAAAGTTGTCGATACTTTGCAGACTAGGTTTGCACGACTGCTGGCAGAATACACTGCTAGTCAAGCTAAATTGAAACAGCGTTTGACCCGTGTTGAATTGAGGTAATTTATCAAGTTGCCAATATTTATACTAAAGCCCTTCAATTTCGACTTCTAACTCTAATCTTCCGAAGGGGACCCTACGCTTAATCGTCTTACATAATATAATGCCTTACCATTATCATAAATTAGTTAACGCTTGACTTGACTTCTTTTGATTAATATTTAAACAGCAATAAACCAAAATATCGTAAGATGAAATTAAAATTAAATCCTGCTTCCGCTTTTCTTATTAGTGTCCGTGTAAACATTTTAAGGAATTTTAAATTTAGAAATATACTTTTAGAAATGAGAAAGAATCTGAAATTCCTGAAAACCTTCAAGTGCCGCCTCCATCACAAGGACGCAGAAGAATACATTCCTACGAAGTTAGCAGAGTTAGCTCCGGGAATAATTCAAGGCACAAAACAATGTAGCCCATCACTTCCTCGACCAACTTTTTGGCAAAAAAGCACAATAAATACAAGGAGGTTGTATTATTAAAAAAACCTCATCTAGTTATTAATTTTATACATGTAAACAATTGTACATTTCTCCTAATCTAAGTAAATGCACCTCATTTATTTCAATTAATTAATTTTATTTTCGTGAGAATTACAAGACATCTGTCGCTGAACATTAAACAGATAACGAAGTTACTTATTTTTATAAAAGCGGTTGATTTATATTTTTAATTAAATTTTTTATCAAGATTATTTTTATTGATATAAAATATATTTGCGGGGTAATATTACGCTTTAATATTTAAGCAAAAATAATGTATTCAATTTATTAAGGGCTTATAACTTTTATTCTGTTGCCCGAGAAATAATGAAGATCTAAAATTTAACTCATTATAATTTAATTATTTGATTTTCATGAATTTATTTAAGAGGCTTTTTCGATTAATCACCATGAGTAACAACTAAAATTTTAAAGTTACATTGTACTCAGGTAATTACGTTTTAACGCATTTTATATCATCTGAAATTTCAGAATAATCGGATTAAAAGTAGCTGGAACTAAGCAGGAATTTTCAACCCTTTGTACCATGTAATAATTGTTTACTTCCCTGCAGTATAAAACATTTAATTCAAGGAATTATAATAATAACATTTTATAATACAGCTTCAAAACAATAGTTATTCCATTACAAAAACATGGATTTATTGCGATTTTAAAACGTTTGATCTAAAATAAAGCGCACAAACAAACAAGTGATTCTACAAATGCTTATTATTTTGAAAAATCAATCAAATTGGTTTCCTAGTTTTCAGTATTTTAACGCCCGGTTTCTCCATCACGTCTTTATCAAGCTCAGCTCAGATTAAAGCTCTGCTTAAGTCGAGCGTGCGTTGCACTATGACTTTATTCACAACGTAGGTTCTCTTCTAATTGGCGGTTTGTAAAATCAGCTCAACATTCAATCAGTTGCTAGATCTAATTTCTAACATAATCATACATTCGTCTTGTAAACTTGGTAATTGTTTTGAAACTAGCGATTATCGTTTAATTTAAAATCAGTGCTTAATTATACATAATACATTATTTCCAAAAAGAAAGGCAATTTAGTTAAAAATCTGGTCGTAATTATTTTTCTTATATTTGGTATATTGTCCACATAATTATATTTAAATCTAGTCATATTTGCTGAACAGATAAGATTGCTTTAACTTGTTTAGGTTATGTTTTGATGCTCAAGCGCTCAAAATCGATGAATTAAGCTGTAAGCTATGTTTGATGCGAATGAGAAGAGTTTTCGGCGTGGTGCAACCGAATAAGCTGAACTTGGGTCTTGAGATGCAGCTTAATATTTAGATTGGTCTCAAGACATGGTGGAAAAACCCAACGTAAGTTATGTTTTGATGCTTAAGCGCTCAATATCGATGACTTTTGCATAAGCTCTGCTTGGTGTGAATAAGCTGAATTTGCGACTTGAGACACAGACTTAAGATTTAGACATCGTGGAGAAACCGGACGTAAAATCATAATTGATTTTAAACAAATAAACAGACATCTCATATACAGGGCGATATTATTATTATTATTTTTTGTCTTTGATATCACAATTTAATTTATTAAAATAAGATGTACTAAAGGCTTGAAAATTTTGGGCCACTTATAATAAAATCCCTAGTAAAGTCTATAGCATATCGGTCAACATGTTTTCTATATTCGTGCCAAGAAACGAAAAGAGATACTTTCTACCCCATGAACTTCCTTGTTGTAAAGTTATATCGTATCAGTTGCCAAAAGATAAATCTATAAATTCAACTAAAAAAATAAGAGGTAATAAATTATACTTAACTCGAAAATTTTAAAATAATTTTTTAGGATAATTATAGGCTTTTAAATGTCAATAAATTTATTAAAGGAAGAAAATTTATATATGTTAACGCTAGCTGTTAAATTGTATAGACATATCTATTTTTCATAACTGTAAGAATGTTTATTGATCCTATTTTTTAAGACAATTAAGAAAAACCTGTAGATTATTTATTACTAATTGTAAGTTTATTAAAGAAGCCTTAATTATTGTGATATGATAAACAATTTTTATGTAGAATTGTAATTTTAGGATTTTAAAATTAACAAGGCCTTGTAATCAGGCCCCAGTAGGATTGTAAAATATGATTTTTAATTGTAACAAATAAAAATTTAAAAGTTGTTCATGTTTTGTTAATGTCTTGCGCAAAGATAATTTAATACATGCATAAATTTGAGATATTCAAAATATTTACCTAAAATATGAAGAGATTATTATAATCAATAAATAAATAAAGGTAAATTGGGGCGATAAATTTCCCCAAATTGTCAGAGTGCTAATACGAATCATGCACCAGCAATGTCATCTATATCAAGTAAGGCAACATTTTATATTGAAATTTAAGTATAAAATTTCTTATGTTTAAGCATCGTCTGATGAATCACGTCAATTATACCAAAAAACGAAAATATGTTGCTTTTCATGGGTTTATGCAAGAAAACAAGTAATATTAGAAAAATCAGGATATGGACACCGTCCTATAAAGTTAACTTGCCCTAATTGTAGGCTTCCAACTGAAACTCGAATAACATGGATAATAACTGATTTTACAAGATCTGTTGCACGAAAATATTTACTATTTTGCTGTTGTTGTTTACCCTATTTAATGAGGAAATGGAAAATGGCAAGACACGATTGCAAGTATTGTGGAGCGTTTGTAGGATCTAGTAATTAATTAATAAATTATATATATTATTTACTTGTTTCCATTTTTTCTAACCAAACTATTTTGTATTTTCTAGACACAAATCACTGATTTTTCCCTTATTTGTCATTTTGACATTAAAAATACGTGTATCAAAATTGGATACATCTTAAATTCTAGCATTTCAATGTCCTCCGCATGTTGGTGTGAAAATTGTGGCCAGTTTGTAATAATTGCTTTAGAAAATGATTCATATAAATTAAAAAAGTTGGTTTTATCAGTTCTCCTATGCCCAATTGGTTTCTGTTTTGTTCCATATATTCATCCAAAATTTAACTATTCTCCCGTTTGCCCTATTTGTAAGGCAGAGGTGGAAGAATACTAAATGGATGAACAATAAAATAAATTTGTAAGTATAGTTATTAAAATGAGAAACTTCGTTTCAATTCAATTTCCAGATGGGGTCATTTGGAAAATGCAAAATCTGTGGTGACAAAATTTTTTACTCTCCAGATAACGTTTCAAATTTAGCGGTACATCTCTTAGAGCAACATCCCAAGAATAGGTTCGGTCATTTTTCCTTAGTATACGACTCTACTGGTGGCAAAAACTGCAATTGTGGATGTGATTGCAATTGTAATAAACCAGGTGCATCCGGAGGAAAACATCATGGTGGATTAAGAAGTACCTATAAAACAACAGGTAAATTGTAAATCTTGAAATAATTACCACTCCTAATAAATTGCTATTAACACTGGTCTACAAAATTTAAACTTTTTTTGTTACACAAAATTTAATCACATATTTTGATAATAGTATGAACTCCTACCACAACTGAAGAATAAAAAAATGAACACGTAACGTTTCCAAGAAATTTTAAAATATACTTTTTTTACAAAAAATAGCCAAAAATACATTTTTTCGGTAATTCTAGATATTTACGCTAGTAATTATCTTGTGTAAGTCCCCACCAACATGCAAGGATTCCTTGATATGGTTTTCCCATTAGGAAATCTCCTGTCTGCGCCCAGGTTTTCGGGAAAAAAATCCAGATGTGAGTCCAGGAAATCTATCTTCAAGGACATGTTTGCTTAAAACTTCGTTAATTCCCTTATTTGTGGACATACAAATATACCTGATTTTGGGAATGTAGATGAAACTAATATGTGACTGTAACAAAAAATCTGAGGGTGATAGAATAAAACTTTTTGTAATTTTATAATAAGGATACCCAAATGTGGTCAAATCACATAAAAGAGATCTTGTAACAAAAACAGTGTTGACCAGTATAATACTATCACTAACTATAATTATATACTTTCGATTTTGATGATATTGAAGAAAATAACCGTCCAAAGATGACATCTACTTTTAAATAGGTTTTAGCGTAAAATTTACGCATGACAACTGCATCAAATTTATGTCATAAAATGGGATAAAAGATAATATTTATATTTTAAAGATTTTAGTTAAATAAATTTATTATTTATCTACATAAATTATAATTGAAAGTGATTTGTTACACCATTTTATTTTTTAATGATAACAATATAATTTTTAGTGGAAAGTTGGAGAAAAGCACAAAATCCTCACACATGTCTTAAATGTGGTAAAACATCAGTTCCTGTAATCAGAAGGCAGCGACATAAGGTGAAAAACATTTAACACATTACAGGCTAGTAATATTTTTAGTTTTAGTTGGCAAGATCTCATATTGGTTCGTTAATTTTACTAGGTTGTTGGCCCATTTGTTTTCTTCCTTTCATACTGGGGGGAAGTGATTTAATGTATCTTTATTGCAAAGAATGCGGACATTTCATAGGAATGTTCGATCGAAAAACTTCCATACATACTGATCCTCTCTGCAGCCAACCTAAAAGAGACAAACACCCTCCAAAGTGCGGGTGTGATTTGTGATTAAATGTAATTATTCTTGTTAATAAAACTTTTTATTTCTCAAGTTTACCTAGTTAAAACCGGAATTTTTAGAAAGCATCTATTGTATTTCAGAATCATCAATTGTATTTCAGAAAGGATCAATTGTATTTCTTAAAACATCAATTGTATTTCAGAAAAATCAATTTAATTTCAAAAAGAACCAATTGTAAAAAATTTAGGAAGCCAAGAGTTTTTGGAGATGATTGTGCACGTGAACCACAACAGACACTTTCAATTCATCAAAAATATTCTTTGGCTATTACATTACGCGTAGGTCCTTATTCATCAATACTAAACCCAATTCAAATAATCTATTCTAAGATTAAAGGTATATTCAGATGGTTTCTGGTATCATGGAGCAAATGTTGGTTTACCTTTCTCAAATAAAATTGCCTTTTTTGAAATAAAATTCACGTTTCTGAATCACAATTGATGAATTCTGAAACTAAATAGATCTTTTCTGAAGTACAACTGGAAAAGGTATACATGTTTTTAATTACAATGATTTATGTCATGTTGTTTGATTGCTACAAACATTTAAGGTTATATAATGTGGTTTTGTAATTAAATTTGTCATTATCAACTTGTAATTTTTGGCATTCCAATGGATGAAGATAATGAAGGAGGTGATAAATCTGAAAATTTAGAGAATAATAATTCTAAAGTATCCTTAAAAGTAAGTGCAAATGAAGGAAAGTTAGTATCAGTCAAGAGTTTGATACAGTATCAAGACAACGACAGGGGTGCAGGACCTTCAAGCGGAATTACCACTGAAATAATTCTGTCGTACAATTATTACAATGAGGATAGTACTGATGTTTCACAAGGAGTTCTGCAGAATGTTCTGGAGAAAGTTGTTAGATCTTCCAAAGCGAAACAAAGGTGTGTTTCTGTACAAAGCTCAAGTAGAGCAATAGTTAGAAACAATAATGATGTAAGTATTACACCACCTACAGTTCCTCCAGTTGTATTGTATACAGCCCCGCCTTTACATGGAGCACCACCGACTTATTCTGCAATTATGCGCATTGGACCTACAGAAACACAAACAGGGAGATCTCCGTGGTTATTTGGAAGACGCGAGCAAAGAATACAACCATCTCCTCCATTTATAGCACCTATACCACCCCCTAGCTATAATGAATCACAAGGAATTGTTACCACTCAACCACCATCCCATAATTATCAAATTGGTAAATTTTTCCACTTATAACCACACTAAAATCTTGCAAACTCTTCTCTTTACATTTCAATTTTGTCATTTAAATCAATTAGTTTTGGATTTTGTTTACATTTGACAGTTTCCCAATTTCTTCAAAATGACATTTTAGGGTATTTTTATTCGGAATAAGGAATTATGGGAAGACAAAATGAAAAAAAGGCATTTTTAAATAACAATATTAATAATGAAAAGTAAATTATAACGCATATCTAATTTAACTGATGTAAAATTTAATAATGTTTAAGACATTTTGTGTTTAAAAAAATGCGGGGATAAAAGTGGGACACACTGTATGTGATAAAAATTGTATTATTTCAGATTATCAAGAGTCGTTCGGTCCACATCCAATATCACTTATATGTCCTAACTGTAGTAACTTTGTGATTACAACTACTCGCACGAGACGATCAAATTTAACTCATTTTTCTGCATTGGCCTTATGTCTTTGTGGTTGTTGGCCTTGCTGTCTACTTCCGTATTGTTTGAACTCCTGCAAATCTACTTACCATGAATGTCCCGTTTGCTTTTATGTGATTGGTTTTTACAATCCTTGGTAGGTAATTTACAAAAATGTTCTATGAATATTACCAAACATTAGAATACCAGCTTTTTTCGCTTTCTCTTTCAAAAGTTTACTACTAGCTTTTAGATTTGAGTTTTAAAAGTTTTACCAAATGAAACAGTAGATCATTTGTTTTTTTTTTCGGTTTTTATCAATAGTAAATTCTTTCATTTTAGTCAACCAAGTAAAAAGTAAATATTTTCAATGAAAACTTATGGTTATTAAACGAAACAAAGGGTATTTGATTCAGCTCTGGTTTAAGTCTAAAGTAAAGGAATTTAAGAAGATATCTTTAAGGTAACAAAATTGTCTACAACAACCCAAATACAGGGTGTTAAATAGAAAAGGGAGTACAGATTTGTTCTTATATTAAACTTATTTTAAAATTTGACCTTTAATTTACATACAATACAATGTTAGTGTCTATTGGGTTGCCCAAAATCCATTTCTACTCCGCCTTTCTAATCCTTGTCAATGCAAAGTATACCCGATGGTAACCGATTTAATTCGGAAATGTACGAACATTACCATAGAATCAAGGAACATAAAAATTACTTATTAAAGCCTGTCAAGCGTCACATAAGACTGTACTTTAATGACGTTTGAAGAAAAACCTTTTAAATTAAATAGTAATTCGCGCTTTTCTAAACAAATTGGGCTTTAATTTTGTTTTGTTTGCAAAGAAAATCACTAAGCTTCAAATGAAAGCGTGTTAAATATGTGACGCCTAAAATAAAAAATTTTAAGAACATAAAAAAATGGGTAAATATTTAAATTTATACAAAAACATGTCTGAAATATTTAAGGTAAGGTTATAATAATTTCTAATCTAGTACCCTTTGTTGCTATGTTTCATATAAGTGTGAATGACATCTAGCTTGTTTCGCTTAGTGAACACCCTGTATATTTCTTCATACTTTTGTGTAAGCTTTGTAGCGACGCTTGATTCTTAAAAATATCCAATTAATTGGGAATTTAAATCAATTATTCACATTCATATTTTAGGATCGTTAGTTCGGATTAAATAAGAGATGGCCTTATCAAAATTTTGAGTGCATTTTCATTTTTGTTAAGGTAATTATTTAATATTATTTTATTTTAAGTAATCAAAGACTTTTTAAGATTTGGCAAGAAAATGATATTATTCGTTTTGCGAATTTGTGAAAAAAGTTGTGGGTGAATTTCTGACCAATTAGAAAGCAGCATTTACTATTATCACGCACTTTTTAGTTCAGTCTCCAATAAAGATGTGGCGCTAAGTGGACGCGTTCATTTAAAATTCAAATTGAAATAAATAATAAAAATTAATTGAAATTCCTCGCTCTTTAAATAATTATTAAAATATTGAATTAATAATAAAACTGATGTATGTAAATTAATGTTATTTATTGTATAAAATCCATCATAATTTTACTTTGCATTATACAATGTATAAAATAAACATTTAATTACATTAATTACAAGAATAATTATTAAAGCTATAAAACTGCAGATTCTTGTAAAAAAGTAAAATACTTAATGATGAAAACAAATTAAAAATACATTTCTTACTTACTTTAGAATATAAAGATCTAATCTAATTTAATCTCAACATAATTATTGATGTGTATTCCATCTCTAATATAGTTTTAAACAAAAAAGATTTACGAATATACTGGGTGTACATTAGTACAGTACATCCGGAATGTAATTAATTAACATCATCAATTTAAATTTTGAAGTTAAATAAGAAATATATCATACATTTTATAAACTGTTTAAAACTAAAATCTTAAAAAACTCTTAAATTGGCAATGTGAATATATTAGTGCCATTTTTACTTCTTCATCTTTTTATTGTGCATAAGTTCCAAGATAAGCACTGCAGTTGGGGCAGTAGTGATCAATGTTATTGCAGGAATCAATGCAGTATGGGCAGCAGCAACATAAATAACAACTGAAATTTTTAAAACAAAATTAATTAATCGCAGTAAAAATATTAATTTTTTTACAAAAAAAATGACATCAGAAGTAGGTCAGTGAAAAGCTCCATAAGCTCTTTGACAACTTATTTGGTAACCTACTTTTGACGTCATCCTATTAGTTTTGCATTCTACAGCAAGAGGGAGATTGCTTAGCTTGAAAAGCCAATATTAAATAAAATCATGGAGTATGGATACAATGATGATGACATGATAAAATTGTTTCTTACAAGAAGCAGCACAAGATGCAAGCAGCCAAATGTGTTCTAGTTGTTGCTTTTCGTTCAGTGTTTGATTTTATATGGGCATGGCAGGATGGACATAATAATTGTTGTGGGTTTGGGCCAAAATTTGTTATACCTGAAATAAATTTTTATTAAAAATTAAAATCTAATCTATACATATTATTTATTATCTAAAAAACTTTTATCATCGTTTAAAGAAACAAAATAAACAAAAATGTTCTACTAATGCAATAATTATTATTCAATATTGCAAATATTTATTTTGCTTATGTATTTTTATCGCCTAAATCAATAATGTATTAATACACCTAAATTATACAGTGTGTTACACTTTTTTCCAGCATTTTTCTCCCTAAAGTTACAGCAATTTCAAATTTTCAAAAATGTTTTGATTTTTGTGAGACACTCTTTATAAAATCAATTTGTTAACAATTTCTTTAAATAAATTAAGTAGACCTTAGGTCATATGCGTTAATTTTAGAACGGGAAATTTAAAGACCTCCTCTTTTAGTTTAAAAACAGACTGTCGTATTCGAAAGAAGCTGCTGAGTACAGACAAAATCCAAAATATAATTGATTTAAATAAAAAAATATTATGAAAGGAAATTATACAGGATAAAAATCTATAAAAATTTTTTTTTTTCAAAATTACAAAAAAAAGTAAAAAATGTATCACAAACATACTGCTTTTCTAAAATAATCTTAAATTATGATCAAAAAAATTAGGTGTTACATTTAAAAAAATAAAGTTGATGTCACTTCCGGTTTTACCGGATATTGAAAAACTTTTTAGTGCCTAAAATGTGTTTTCTTGAACCATACAATATAGTCAAATTTCAAAGAAGTAATAGAGGTGACCCGTGTTTCCTTTAAAAAATTTAAAATGAAATGAAATTTATACAGGGAGTCCCACAAAAGAAAATTTTTATTCAGAATGACATGTACTACCTAAAAAAAAATTGCTGGAAAAAAAGTGGGACACCCTGTCTAAAAATAGCTTACTTATTGGAAACATGGTGATTTTGTTTTAATTTCAAAAAGTTTAATAACTAAAATAAATTCAATAGTACCTAATATGTAAAGATAATGTGTGTATTTAGAAATTGTTAAAAAATACTTTTTGTTTAGCAATTTCGTATTGCAAATAAAACTTTGTCTGTCTCTTATCATTGATAAAAAGCAAGTATTGATTGGATGTGATAAGCTTCAGGGCCGTTTTATCCATTAGGACAAAAATCATGGTCTAGGGTCCGCTTTCAGAAATGGCCTGGTCAACAATAAATGTAATGTTTTTGTTTGCTTTGAATATAACACTTATTTAAAATGTATACTATTTTTCGAGTCTAATGCCGTAAATTTCTAAAAAGAAAACATTTTTTCCAATTTAAAATTATTATTAAACATATTGCGTTTTGTGAAGTTTGTACTTCTAGAGAAGTCAATTTTATACAGGATGTTCCAAAGATGAAAAACTATTCAATACGTTATTATTTTGCTAAGAGTTCCCAATAAATTATTGAAAAGGTCTTCCGCAATTTATGGGACACCCTGTAAAATTAATTAGTTTTCTTGAAAAAGCAGAAATAAAATTGACTATTCAACTCACAAGTGATTATTTTTTGTGACAAGTAAAACATAAAAAATATATCAGCGATTTTTTGTAACATTTTTGTAAAATTTCTGTAAAGTTGGTCGTCACAGGTGAAAAATGTTCATTAAATTTCTATTCTTGTTCAAATTATAAGTCGAATATTTTTTACTGTCATCACCACTTACGTCATTTGGGGTTAAAAATTAATTAAAACTTAACCCCAAATGACATTCGTGGTAATGACAGTAAAAAATATTCTACTTAAATTTGACCACACGTGATATTACTTATGATAATCTAGATTTAAGTGAAATGTTCACCTTATTAAAGTTTGTGAGATTCTCACTTAAATTAAAAAAAAATAATATTTCAAAATTCCATGTTATGTAATGCCATATAAACTTTAAATTAGCCATGACCGAAAATACTAACATTATTTTACGTATACAACAATTTTTTTTAAAAATGCAACCATGCTTTAACCTTCTTGAATCTTGAAAATTTAATGAAATTGTGCAGATATAAAAGTTCTTTTTAAATTGCTTACTTATAAAATTGAGGGTTTCCAGTTAAAAAAAATGCGATGACATCACGTGACCGTTGTACGATAATGTTTCATATATTTTAAATGACGCAAAATGTCTAAAATTACAAAACATAATTTGATGTGTCAAGCCGTTTTTTTTGCCTTTTTTTACAAACTCAGGGTAAGCCTGTAAAAAAATATACAGGGTGTATATGTAGTAAATTTATTTCAAAATTTTCTTATTTGGTTCCCTTTTTGGAAAGTGGTCTCGGGGTCAGCCCCCCCCCCCCCCCCCCCTAGAAAATTATTCTAGTTACGCCAATGGATTCGAAATTTCGATTTTGGGTACGGTTCTGAATATAAACGATGGCCAAAGAGAAACAAAAAAGAGGTGGTCATCCGAATGAAAGCGAATACAAATAACATCATTAAATCTCTTTGATCGTTTTTCGAAAAAATCGAAAAAATCGAAAAAATCGTTTTATGGGAAACATGTGGGACCCTTGAAAGTATTGTGCCCAGTGCCCGGTTAATTGATAAGACGGCACTGATAATAGCTTATAATAAGTTGCATTTTTATTATTTAGAAGAAATGTTCAACTTTAATGACCTTTTGTAACAACACTTTTTTTTACAAAAATTTCTATAAAAGCGATTTTTTTTGTTGCTAATCGTGTGAAGTTGCATCTGAGTCGATTTGGGAACAAAATTTGGGTAACAAATTATGCCCGTCTAAACAGGGCTTTAGTCAGAAAACTAAAAAATCAGCTTAACTTCTCGTATCAAATTTTTTTTTATTTGTTTATAATTTAATAAATGAATCATTTTTTAGTGATGAAAATAAGTACTTGAAAAATATAAGTAAGATAATTTTAAAATATATGTACTCCAAAAAACCTTTTAATTTTTTTTATTTATAACAACAAATTTTACCGCTATTAAAAGTGATTAACAGTTTTTAGTAATATTTATAACGTATTAAAAGTATGTACTTAAAATGAGTGTTATCTTATCTTTGAATTATAAATAGGTACAAATTCTTAAAATCCACTACAATCTTGAGAACTTCATACAGATTTAATCATAATGATTTAAATAAAAAATTCAAGATCTTCTAGTAGTTAAATTAAAAAATAAAAGATTAAATTTTGTTACTTACATTATATTTTTGGATAATTTAATAGGGTGCCGGATTTTCGAGTCTCTACATTGGGATCTTATTAGAAAAAGTTCCTTAAATTGGGGCAAATGAGTTTCATATTTTTGTACCGATTAATAGGCAGATTCTGGTCAAAATTAAAGGTCTTTAATTAGAAACAAATATGGTAACCATGGGAATTGTACATTATAACCCATATAACAAATTTAAATTTAAAGGCCTTTAAACTTAAATGATTTTATCAGAATCTGGGTATAAATTGGAAATTAACCATGTAAGTAACCATGGAGACCTTCCATTACAACCCCTATATCAAACCATACAGATTTTTCCTGTAAAGGACTTACAGATTTGCACAGAATTACACCACATATTGGAATCAGTAAAACTTGATTTAAATTAAAAAAATACGAAACTGTTTGTCCCAATTTTGCACATCTTCAAATAAGAAAGTGCCTCGATTTTCGGACACCCTGTATAAATTATACAAACCATAAAATTTTAAGTAATTAAAGAATTTTTAAACATTTGGAAAAATAATTCAAAAAGTTACAAATAGAAAATAGGTAATAATATTTATTGATAATTTTTAATACGTTTGTTTATTGTTATGAAAATTCGTCACCCGTGGAGATTGTGAAGTGACCAAATTGATTATCGATGAGATCACCGGTATTGTGGAGATTTTCGAAATAGCAGTGAAGTTAATATTTTCACGATAAATACTTATAAAGTTTACAAAATTTAAACAATATTTAAATACAAAAATATATTATGAATTATAAATTAAAATTTTAAACTAAACGTTTTTTCAATTTTTTGGACTAGTCTAAAATTTCCAAGCTTCAGCTACATTGAAAGGTGTATGTGCCTAAACTATAAACATCAATTATAAAATATTGTTATTTTATGTAAGAAATCTTTGGGAAGTAACATTTTACAGAGTGGACGTGCTTTAACTTTATTTTTTGAAGTAATAAAAATGTGCTTAAAATTTAACTACTAAAGCACTAATAAAGCAAGTGCATATATCGAATAGAAACAATTACAAATTACAACTCATGTGAAGGTTTATATAATTATGATAAGAATACAATGCATTTTATGTGCAATTGGATCTAAGTTTCTCCTTATCTTGTGCTGATTTAGCAACTCAAATAATATGTCAGTTAAACTGCAGAATAAGGTGTTTTATTTCTCATTAAACTCTATTTAAAAACGTAAGTTCCAAGTATGCTTATAAAAGAATTTTTTTTTAACTTTCAAAAAAAATTTTGAATTTTTTATTGGTGTTTTTTTTAATAAAATCTATTAAAACTACTTTTAAATAATTTAAATAGGTAAAATAAATTGTAAATTATGAAATTCATTCGGTCGTTTTTGAGAAATTAATGTTTATAATTTTTAAAATGCGCTTTTTGCAAATATCTTTATTTTTAAATGTCATGATAGTGGGACCACCCCCGATTAATAGGCAGATTCTGGTCAAAGTTAAAGGCCTTTAATTAGAAGCAAATAATGTAACCATGGAAATTGTCCATTACAACCCATATAACAAATTTAAATTTAAAGGCCTTTAAACTTAAATGATTTGACCAGAATCTGGGTATAAATAAAGGATTTTTTTTTTCGATTACAGTGATACCCAACATGTAAACCTTAAGTTTTCTTACTTATTTATTACAGCTGTTGATAAATTAAATAGATTAAAAAAATGATTTTTGGAGGAAACGCATTTTAAAAATTATAAAAATTAATTTCTCAAAAACGAACCAATGAATTTCATAATTTACAATTTATTTAAATTATTTAAGAGTAGTTTTAATAGATTTTATTAAAAAAAAATACCAAAAATGAAAAAAAAATTTTTTGGCACAAACATGCTTGGAACTTGCCAATGTTTAATAATAAGTACAAAAAATAGGGAGTTAATCTAAAATTGTTCAAAAGGGATTTTTCTGATACTGCTTTATTCATTTTAATTTTATTAGATTAGATAAAATACAGGTATATAATATTTTAATTAAAACCCTATCACATTATTCCAGGCATTATGCATTATTAAAAATAATTAAAAATTAAAATTTTATTATTGAAATTAATTACATTACCCCCTTCAGTCCTGAATTTTTATTCATTGGAAAAAAAATTTTTGACTGCTGATTTGATTTTTTAATAATTTTATATAAAACAAAAAATCGAATTTCCCATAAACGTAAATTTTATGTGTACAATTTTGACCACTGAGAGTGAAAGGGTTAAATATTTTTTTTAAATCTGTTGCAAGAAATATTAATTATTAATTTAAGTATATATTTAAACAAAACTATATAACTATTATTAAAGTAATAAATAAAAAAGTTCTATTTTCGTTGCAAAATATAATAAAACATAAAAAATATTGTTATATTTACTCTGTGCTGTAGTAATCATTGCAACCTGTGGTTGGCTCATTTGTTGTGCTTTTAAAAGTAGATTTTAACACAAGTTTAAAAACTTTAGCCACGAAACGACGAAACAAAGTTAATAAGCTATTACAAACTCTGAAAACTGAAACTGAACCGTCAAAACTCGGAAACGATGTTGCACGAGAGTAAACTTGCGACACCTAGGTCTTGTACGCTATGCTTGTACGAATAATATACAGTATTGAAAAAAAGTAGAGCAACATTGATTTTTTTTTTTAAATTATATCTCACAATATTAAATAATAAATATATTTAATAGTTTTTAATACATGGTGGCCCAAAAATCACAAAACTATTTTAAAATGAAATAACTTTTTATTTCTTAATAATTCACATTTATTCTTTCATAAATTATAAACACGCTTCTTCGAAATAAATTTTATTGAGTTTTGTAAATTACATCCTTAAAATAACCACCATTTTGCTCTTCATACTGACGCGCTCTTTCTAAGGCATGAATCATCACCTGTCGTAACATTTCTTGGCTTATTCCTTCAAATTCTTCATGGATGTTGACCTTCAATTGCAGAATGGTTCGAGGATTGTTACGGTATACTCTATTTTTCAAAAGACCCCATAGGAAGAAAGTCTGGAGCAGTAAAGTCAGGTGAGCGTGGCGGCCAAATAATTTCAAAATTTCGCGAAATTATCCTTCTCCCGAAAATTTGAGTTCAGTTGACAGGCGAGTTGTCTCGGCAGTAGCACCATCTTGCTGCTACCATACATGAAATTCTCCAGCATTTCTCCTCGATTTCGCCAATTATTAGTGCGTTTACTGCCTCACTTCAAAGAAGTAAGGTCCAATAATCCTTCCTGCAGTTACACCACAACAAACCATTACCTTTACGGAATGCAGACTACGTTGGTGGACTATTCTTGGATTTTCTGTCCCTCAGAATCAGAAGTGTGTTCTCTATTTATGAAAGAATAAATGTAAATTATTAAGAAATAAAAAAGTTATTACATTTTAAAAAGGTGTTCTGACTTTTGGACCAACCTGAATATTATAGTATTTCTGAAATATTTTCATAAAAAAACATTAAATATGCATCTCATATAAAAAATTTAAATAATTAATTTGGAAAAAGTAAAGCAATATTTATGAATTTTCAATTTATTCATAAAAAATACGGAAATTGAAAAGTAAACTATTATTTTGCCATATTTTAATTTTTGTATTTTTATTAAATTTTAAAGAAATTTCTAGATGCTGCTCTAATTTTTTCCAGCCTAATTATTTAATTATTACATAATATATGTATATAATGCATTTATAATTTTAATTTAATAAAACATTTAAAAAATAATTGTAATGATAATTATTTTACAATATTAAGTTTATGACTTACTAATCGCTAATTATTATAGCCAGTAATTTGAAAATATTTAAAGTTTCTGTACTTTTCTCCAATACTGTATACTGGTAATATTTCTAATTCCATATCAAATAAGGAATGTTTAAAAAAATATTTGCTGAATGATATGATGTTTCATGTTTCGCAGAAATAAATACCCAAATTATTGTTTTGTCGATTCCCAAAATTTTCGTTTGTTTATTATTTTTTAAGGCATAAACATTATTGTAAAATTATTAACCGAAAATTTCGATAACACTTTATCGATTGTGACTCGGATAAAAAATATAAGTCTTTACAAAGAATCTATTGGTCCGAAAGTTAGCCATAAAATTTCCAGCCACAGTTTTTTACATGTATTTCAACATAAGAAGAAAAAACATTATAACTTCTTTATTTTACATTTTATAACAAAACTAATTATACCACTGGAAAGCTCAAAGAAACATCTATATAACAGTACTATTGTCAATGCTTGCCTCATAATAATAAATCCGAAATTTGCATTTAATCAGATGACTTCCTTAAAATATCAAAAACACTTAAATGGGTGTAACTTCTATAAAAATAAACTGACAACTAAAATAAAATAATCAGTAGAATCTGCATTAAATTCCCTACATTCTCATGTATAAAACAATGTCAACTACTAATTATTAACTTATTATTAACCAAAAACAGTAATTTCTGAGTAATTTTTTATTCTAATGGATACCAAAAACCGGGCATAAAAAAGTTATTGGTTCCATTTGATAGAAAATTTAATAAGGTTTCCAACAGTATACCACTCAATGCTAGCCTCATCACGATAAATAAATATTTTTAATTAAATTCGCTGCGAAAACTAGATAATGCATTATGCGGTCTAACTTTTGAGAGAATGATAGCAGAAAAAAACTAAGACCACTTTTGGAATCTATATTAGAAAATGAAAATAATAATGTGTAACACAATGCTAGCCACCAATTAATGACTTTTTTATTAACAAAAACACTAATTTTTGAGTAATTTTTGGTTCTAATGGCTACCAAAAAGTTTAAATTTTTAATTATTATGATGAGGCTTGCATATATCGTTGGAAAGCTCATTAAATTTTCTATCAAATGGAACCAATAACTTTTTTATGGGCGTTTTTTGGGTAACCATTAGAACCAAAAATTACTCAAAAATTAGTGTTTTTGGTTAATTTAAAAGTCAATAATTACTGACTAGCATTGTGTTACACATTATTGTTTTCATTTTCTAATATAGATTCCAAAAGTCGTTTTAGTTTTATTCTGCCATCATTTTTTCAAAAATTAGAGCGCATAATGCATTATTTATTTTTTGCGGCGAATTTAATTAAAAGTACAAATAAACAATTATCTTGATGAGGCTAGCATTGTGTGATATACACTTTTGGAAAGCTTATTAAATTTTGTATCAAATGGAACCAATAAGTTTTTTATGGCCGGTTTTTGGTATCCATTAGAATAAAAAATTACTCAGAAAATACTGTTTTTGGTTAATTAATAAGGTAATGATTAGAATTTAATGTAGATTGTACTATTTTATTTTAGTTGTCAGTTTATTTTAATAGAAGTTACACCCATTTAAGTGTTTTTGATATTTTAAGGAAGTCATCTGATTAAATGCAAATTGCGGATTTATTATTATGAGGCAAGCATTGACAGCAGTACTGTTATATAGATATTTCTTTGAGCTTTCCAGTGGTATAATTAGTTTTGTTATAAAATGTAAAATAAAGAAGTTATAATGCTTTTTCTTCTTATGGAAAAATACATGTAAAAAACTGTGGCTGGAAATTTTATGGCTAACTTCTGCCAGTCCGAAAGTACCCAGAACCGGAAGTAACGTTTAAATTTTTACATGGGTCAAGTGTAGTATTTTCAGACTCAAGTTGGGCCAAAAAGAAATCTGATCATTCGTTTAATAGCCAACGTTACGAAACTTTATTGTTTCATCTTCAGGGTACTGTAATGAAGATATTTACAATTAGAATACAATTAACCGTACGGAAATTTACAAAACAAAATAAAAAATAAGCATTTATACAAATACTCAGACACAAACAATTTATTTATTATATAATATAGGAAACTTAGCTTTTATTATTAAAATTTAGTTTCAATATTTTAAATTTTTACAAAGATAAATGATTAAATAAATCAGTTTTAATTTTATAATCAATTCACTACTTATTCTCGATAAGCGATAAGCTCTTTCTGTTTATAAACCTTACGTGTTTTTTTTAAGTTAAAGTACCTCATCACATTTTGATTATTAACTTTTCTAAAAAAATAAATTTTTTTTTAAATTAATTTAAAAAAAAATTATTGGCATTATTGGTTAAGAGTATTTTTGTTAATGATTTTTTTCAATCGAAAAAAATATGTTGCCATTTGAAAAAGATTTTTTTATCATTATAAATTTTTTTAAAACCTAATTAAATTTTTTTTATGTTTTTGAGTTTTCAATTTTTTATTTTTTGTTTTTTAATTTAAATTAAAAAATTATTAATAATAAATTAAAAAACAAAACTTAAAAAGAATAAAAAACTCAAAACAAAAAAAACAATTGAATTAAAGTAAAAAAAATTAATAATAATAAAAAAAATTAAAAACATTATAAAAACATTAATTTAAAAAATATTATTGGTATAATTGGTTTAGATTATTTTTGTTAATGATTTTTTTCAATTGAAAAAAATATGTTGCCATTTGAAAAAGAAAAGTAGCATCCTCCTCCTCTGATGTTTTCAAAAATAAAATTAATCTTTTATTATCTGATAGTAGTATTCTTCAAACCATTTAATTTGATATATCACTTATTAAAATCGGATAAGAAATAACGAAGCTACATCGTTGGCCGTTTTTTGTGCATCCCTCTGTATAACTTTTTCAGTGTTTTCTAAAAATTCAAAAATTTAGGACACCATAGATAGCCTGTATTTAGCAAGCATGATGAAACCTTTAAGAGACGTCGTTAAACTTCACGTCTTTAGAGAAATATTTCCTATGAAGTATGAAGAAATATTTTTTAATCACGTGTTTAACGTTAACGACGTCTCTAAATTTTTCATCACGGTCGCCTTTAAATCAACAATTAACTATTTTGTTTAAACTAGCTTTTATAAGTGTTTATAAATAAATTAGGCAACTGAGTGTGTCTAAAGTTTGTATTGAAGGTTATCACTTCACATTTCCTATCCCACAATTCGAATTTTGAAATTAAATGTTTAGGCATAAATTTTATTATACGAATATTTATTTAAAGTTTGAATTATTGTATTTATTTATAAATAACTATAGTTTTATGTAATACTTCCTTTATAAAACAGAAACCTATTATAGTTTAAGTAATATTTCAATAAATGTGTTTTTTGGAATTTCTCTTACGTCATAAAAGCGATAAGGCGTAAAAGTATTCAGTGGTAAAAAACTAAATCTTAATAATATAATTTTTAAACCGTTTTCTTTTCTAATAATGAATTAAATAGAATAGAAATAAATATACATAAAAGTTTCTAATTTGTTGAATTCATACAAGTTCAGCTGGTTTAAATTACAAATCGAATTAATACCGTGGGTTCTTGGGTAGCACTTTTACCTACATATTTTTAACACTCTGTTATTCAGAAAATCAATATAGAAATAACCAGAGAAAGTACGTCGTATTTTCTTATTTAAATAACTTCATGCAAAGCTAATCTAAACTAAAAATCTAGGGTAAAAAAATATTAGCAATGAGAAACTTCCAGAAACACAAATTTTACATGTAATTTTTTATAAATGGTTTGATTACTAAGTTACTAATACAAAATTTAAATTACAAAATTGTATGGTTTATGAATCCGCATAACCAGAAATTATTTTTGTCTGCACTGGGTGTTTCGTAACTGAAGCACAAAAGCTATTCCGCTTTTTCTAAATGGGACACCCTGTATATTTTTTCATATTTGGATTAACACTAATTTAAAGAATACCACGATATTTTTTGTTTTTTGAAAATTTGAACGTACACTTAAGTTTTTCGGGCATTTTCTATAAAATTTATCAAATTTCGACATATTTTTACAAAATTTTAGCGAAAAATGATTTCTATAAAAGTTAAAGAACACTTAAAGAGGAACAATATTTTGTAAAAAAAATACAGGGTGTTCCATTTAAAAAAATCCCTATCCCTATCTAGTGTTCATATTTCATGCCTCCATAGCTGTCACCATTTATAATAAAAATGTACTAAAAATACATTAAAGTCCATATCTCAAAATGACATAAAAATTGTTTTTCAAATGTTTATAATAATGCCGGTATAAATTTCTAAAAATATGTCTAATTGTCATAAATTTTATAGAAAATTTCCGATAAAAAATTAAGGGCACACTCAAATTTTCAAAAAAAATATCGGTGTATTCTTTAACTTAATGTTAATGCAAATATCAAAAAATATATAGTGTTTCATTCAAAAAAAAGATTGAATAACCTGCGCTCCAGTTATGAAACACCCAGTATAGACAAAAATAATTTCTTGATATGCGCATCCATAAACCATGCAACTTTGTAATTTAAGTTTTTTCCTATCTCTTAAAATAAAAGCTATATCTTCCGATTTCGCACTAAAAACTCACCCTGTATATCAAAATTTGATAAATATCCGCTATGATATTTTCGCTTATAGCGGATATATGTATATAATTTTCCCTGTTTTCTTTAAAGAATTTGAAGTTAAGTTCGAAATATTATTTACGTTTTGGCTAATAACTTCTATATTTTTGAAAATTATTATAATATTTTTTTGATTTTTGGCTTTAAGTTGTGAAATTAATATTAAATCAAGGCCCAAAAGACAAATACAAAAGTGTTAATTTTAACAAGATTTATTTATAGCAATTTTTGCTTGATATTTATCATGCTATATATCATGCTATTTATCAAAAAATATAAATTAGCCGCTATTTATGCATCACTACTAAATACACATGGAATTAAGACTTAATAAATAATCTATCTTTCTGTGTAAATAACTTTTTTATGCAACGTGTGCTTAAAAATTAATTAACCTGTAAATAAATTTGGAAAAATTATCGGAAAAACTTTTTTATGTTGTTTTGGTAAATTGAAACAAACAAGCAAAACGTAACTATGTAAATCTACATTAAAGATTCTTCTGGGGCAATTTTGATTTTCATAAAATTTTTGGGTCAGACATCTTTTTACTGTGATTGACAGGTAAATTGAAACGAACAAACAAAGGGAGTTGGTTGTATACCGTTTCATCGACAATAGACTTTCATCAAAATAGCCTTTTCATCGAATGCAATTTTATCGACAGTCAATTTCATCGATACGACCGTTTTATCGACACAGACATTTCATCGACATTACCTTTACATCGACAACCATTTCGTCGACACTACATCATTACAACGTTCTTGTCTAAGAAAAGATTTCAAATGATGTACAGTTGGTCCCAGTCGGAAGTAGGACACAAAAGACTTGATTGCTTGCTGAGCTAAGGCTACTCCGCGTACACCTCTTTATTTACTCGTGATTATTTTGTGTCCTACTTCCGACTGGAACCAACTGTACTTTGTTTTGTTGTAGTTTAAATAGAAAAAATTATTTAAAAAACTGCTTACGAAGAATTACACTTTTTTATCAATAAAACTTCCAGGAATAAAAATTATTAATAAAATGATGATTCATTTTGTATTTAAATTAAAACTGTTACAAAACCAAATTTTTCTAATCTATTTGTTTTCACAATGTCATGTAAAGTACTTGAGTGATATCAGTATCAAATTATGCTTACGTTGTAAAAAAATTCTCGTAAACGTTAAAGCGCGTGACTGGAAAATAAATAAAACCTTGACTTGAAATACTAAAACATAATTTGGTAAAAAAAACCTATAAAAACAAAAGGTTGGAGTCGTTAGGGATTCAGGTTCTATAAAACAGTTTAATATTTTTACGAAATAGTTTTACTAAAATATTACAATAATAATACATTATTTTATGAATCTTATAAAGTATAGTACATATTACAATTGATTAAAAACACTTTTAGAATAATTGAAGTATAGTGACTAATTTATGTTTATATTTTTTTACAATAACAGTTTTTTTAAGTAAGGGTTAGCCGAAACGATTTTTTTCAATCGTTTCCATTTTGTATGATAATCCTTTTTATAAAATTATACTCCTAGAAATTTAATGTTACTCACAAAATTTTATACATATACCAACTTAAATTTAATATTTATTTATTTTATTACTTTAAAGCTTTATATTCTTTTTATAATTATAATATAATATACAGGGTGTCTCACTTTTTTCCAGCAAAATTGTTTTTAGATAGTAATGTCATTCTGAATAAAAAATGTCCTATGAACTATTATGTTCTTTCGACTCCTTAAAACGTTACAGCAATTTTAAAATTTATAAATTTTCATGCTTTTTGTAGAACACCCTGTATAATATTTTTTCTTATTATATTTTTTTTAATCAATTATTATTTGATTTATTCTTTGCTAAATTTGGTTTTTTGAACATTATTGGCTTTTTTTAAAATAAGTAAACGACGAGGTTAATAAATTTCCCTCGGTAAAATTTAGCATCTTATTGGCTTAAAGATATACAAAATCCAAAGCATAGTTGATTTAAATAAAAAAAATTAAAATTAAATGAAATTGTCCCACAAAAATCATTAAATTTATGAAATTTTAAAATTGTTGTAGCTTTAAGGAGTCGAAAAAACATAATAGTTCATAGGAATATTTTTGTTCAGAATGACATTTACTATCTAAAAAAATTGCTGGAAAAAAAGTGAGACACCCTGTATTTATTACTATTATTATTATAATAGTTGCAAGTTTAAAAGATATAATTTATAAATATTATCTTTGGTTAAAAAAGTTACAAATTAAAATAAAAAATTCTGGAATGTGTTTACAATAAACATTGTTTTTTTAAATCTAAAAACTAAATCTTTGTAAAAATTAATAAATCACTATGTAAAGAAATTAATTAATTAATTAATAGTGACGTTTTGTAGATAATATACAAAGTGTGTAGTAAATTAGTTAAAGCATTCTTTGAAAATTTAAGAAATAAATCAAATTTATTTCATTTTTTTCCAAAAAAATTTCTATCAACTTTAAAACAAATATATGCCATTTATATAAATCTAATAGTTATAAAAATACGTTTTTTTTTTATTTTATTTTACGAATCATACAATCCCAGGTAAGCTCTGCAATTCGGACAATAGTGGTTAATATTTTGACAAGAATCCATGCAGTATGGTACTATGGCACAAGGAATAAAGCTGAAAATATAAAATTGAAATATAAAATTTAGATAATTTCATAAAAATATTTTTACTTACCAGAATAAGCATAAAAGCAATGCAGCAATATGTGTTTTCGTCGAAGGCTGAGTTTCGATCATCGTTTGTATATTTGCATGACAGTGAGGGCACATTAACTGTTGTGGATGGGGTCCAAAATTTACTGGGGCCACTACAGATATAGTTGGTACATTAGGAGAAACTAGAAAAAAAATTAGAAATTTATTTTATTAAAAATTAACAGTTCCAGTAAATCATTGTATTTAAAAAAAATTAAATTCGATTAATTATACATTTTTTTAAATGACTTCCAAAATGTTTAAATAAACACGATGATACTACCCGTTTGAAAATGGGTTAATATTTTTCCTGTTTAATTTTTTTTAAGAAAATTCTTTGGAATTTTATTTTAAAAGTGGCATCTTTCGATGTCAAAACTATTGGTGACGTCATGAATGCTGGTAAATTAGTGATATATCATCATAAATTTTTTTAAATAACCCCCAGTTTTTTTTCTTATTTTTTTAAAATAAAACTGTAAAACCTTTCGATAATTTTAATTTTAAAATTGCCAATAAAATTATTTTTTATCAAAGTTATTCAGAAACTTTAAATTCAAAGAAAACTAACACAAATATTTTTATTAAATTACGTTCCTGGCGTCTTTATTAATTAAGTTATTTTGACATGAAAGATACCATTTTTAAAATAAAAAACGACTTGTCGGAGCAAGATTATCTTGAAAATATTAAACACAAAATATAATTCCAAACTTTAGCACCACAATGTATGTACAATATACATTTAAAGTTTTTATGTATACATATGTGGTTTAGTTAATTATAATTACAATTGATTAACTGACTTAGTAACTTAAAAATAGAAATAGATCATTGAGATATATTTTATTTTTAATGATTTATTAAAGCGTTTTTAATATGTATCATATAATTCCATGAAATAAGTGGATTTTAATAAACGAAATAAATAAATAAGTATTAAAACAGACTAGTTTTAAGCTCTAAAAATTAAAATGTTTAATGTCTTTTATGTGCCAACTTAAAAAAAAATCAAAGCTAAATACGATAGAGTAAAAATATAATATAGTAACCTCGTTTGAAATACTTGGCAAAATCAGAAAAATAAATGTAATATATTACAGTATCAAATGGGTTAATCCTATTGTATTCTTCTGGCATATTTAAGCTAAAAAATGACGTGTTTTCAAATATTTCCTAAAAGTAAATAGAACATTTTTAGAATTCATTGCGATAATTTTGCGTCCTTTGTCGTCATACACTGTTTAACAGCAATTTTATTATTATTTTATCTATTTTTCCATATTTTAGTGTTAAAACTTATTAAAGGAGAATTTATTGACTTATTGTTTTCAATATTAGTGGATCTAACTGCAATACATATAATATCAATAATTAAAGATAAGAGTTTATCCACATTTTTATTATTATTTTGACATATTCAGGGCAAAGGGCGATAATTGCAAATTACAACCCCGTCGATCGGCCTCATAAAAGTCTAGTGCCAATTTAATACATTTAGTGTTTGTACTGTTTAATAAACACTCTATTTATTAAGTATATAAAACCTAATTAGATATATCTTATCATGATACAAATAGAAGTAAATACACCATGTTATGTTTTAGAATTTAACAAAAAGTTTAAAAATAATATAAAATAATTTAATACTAAATATTGTTAATAAAATATACCTATAATTCAGAATAAACTTACCAAATCCTGGAGGTGGAGGCATATTATGCTGCGAATACGGGGGTGGTTGATCCCTTTTATTCATATTTGATGAAAAAAACGATTAATAAAAACGTAAAAAACTACTTAAAACACTCAAAGCACGATTGTGCGCTTTCACTGAAATTTGTTTGTCAAGTTCGCCTTTCCATACGGATAAATACTTTATACATTGAAACTGAAAAGTGGGGAAAATGCACGTCACTAACTGGCAAATTAACGCTGTGTGGACATGCAATACTCGCTTTGGAAAGTCATTACGTCCTTTTTTAAATAATTTTATCAATGACTCATACATTAGCTAAAATTTCATAACAAACTGAAACAGACATGTTTAATTGTGAACATCCTTTAAAACTGAACGTATCAGATTTGCCAGAAATATTTAATGCGAGAATTTTGCGCATTATGTGGAGGACAATACCAAGTTTTCAAGTTGGTCAAATTTTACATAAAATGGGATAAGTGATAAGCCAATTTGCAGATCAAAATATGACTCTTACATGGAAAAAATATTTTCTTTTGATGGATGTAAATACAAGTTAATTCTGGGTTCACTAGTTGATTTTTTCAAAATTGGATAACACTAGAAATCCATATGTTACCAAAGTCTTTAATATAAAAGTGTTTTTATATTATGTTTTCTTGCTCTCTTGCAAAACTACATTTTATTGATTTATACTTTGTATTTTGTTATTTCCGCTCATCAAAGTTTTATTCCTTTAGCCTTGAATCTGTTAGGCCTTGAAGACCAGAATCAAAAATATTTATTAATTATTCAATAAAAAAACTATTTCGCACATCTCGGGAAAGAAGATCTATTGAATTTATTAAACAAGAACTTAATATACCCTCTTCCATCTTATGTCCTTAGTATCTTTGTCAGTGGAGCGTTACCATATAGGCAAAATATGCAAGCAGGGGCCTCCAAAAAAATTAAAAAAAAATAACATTCTTTTCCTCAATTTTTTAATACAGTCGAACTTTGTTATAACTTGTAACAAGTACGGATATAAAGAGTTCAAGGATATAACGAGCAAATCCGGATACATATTTTGTGGTTCCAATGAATTTCAGTTCAAAAATACTCGGTTATTACGACCCTTTTCATGGATATACCGAGTAAGTATTTTTTCTACGGATTTCGTTAATTCCATTTTAATGAGGTTTTCCATTGATAAAATTTATATTGCCACCCCTATGACTAGAAAAAAGATAAAGGCGTATGTAGTACAAAAAATAGGGGAAGGGGTAAATAGAGTGGATCCCCCAGAAAAAACTTCATGATGAAATTTGTTTTGAATATTCATATTTTATTTAAGTACTATACCTATACTGTCAAAATTTGAGAAAAATACATTCTTCTTCTTAATGCGCTCTTCCTTGGTCTCTTCCACAATTACCGACTCTTAGTTTAAATCGCCCTGTATATTTGGAATTAGAGTAATAGCAGGGAAATACCTTTTCACGGTTATAACAAGCAAAATTCACCGTCCCTTGATGCTCGATTTATAATCGAACTCGACTGCAATTTCAAAATCCTTCTAAAAAATATCAATATTTTGGGGCCTCAAAATTAAAAATTGCCTAAGGCCTCATGAAGATATAACGCGCCACTGATCTTAGTAGTTTTTGGTCTCAAATCTTGTACAAAATATTTGTGAGTAAATAAGCAATTTGCCACACAAAAACATATTTTTTTCACGACTATTGAATAAACGATTCATTATACAGGGTGTTTCATTGAAAACTTCAAATGTCGTATATTTCATAACCAAAATTTTTTTTAAAAAATTAACCGAAAACGCTGATATTTGTTTTGAGGGGGACGCATTATAAGACCGATTTAAGCACTCTCATGTCACTCCCTTAAGCGGGGGGCGTTAACCCCCTAATTTCTTAAAAGGCAATAGGGGTTGAGTAATATATCATTTGAAAGCTGCTTTTAATTAGAATTCATCGGTATAAATTAAATTAAATTGATCGATTCGTTTTAAAGAAAAAAATTAAAAACTCATTGCAATAAATAAATTTAAAAAATGTTAAATTAACCCAAAAAATCTTTTCTCAATTAGCAAATTATTAAATACTGAATAAAAAATTGAAGGTAAGATGTCGCGTTTGGTTCTCATGAATAATTTAATTTAAAATTTAAACGCAAAAGAACAATAAATAAATGTCTTTGTTATGTTATCCACATGATTTGACAGGTGTTTAAATCTAAATAAAATGTGATTTAAAAATTGAAATAATTTAATTCGGTGTATTACAAGTTTTCGAATTAAATAGATTACACTAACTTTATTGCCTCCTAACCATTCAAAATGGTTTATTCTAAGGATGATCGAGTTGAGATTATTATGTTATACGGTGAAGAAAGAAGATGTGCCCTTCGAGCAGCTACTCGTTTTAATAATCTTCATCCAGATAAAAATGTATCTGCAAGATATGTTTTATATTTGTTCAATAAATTTCGTGAAACGGGTTCAATAGAAAATAAAAAAAGAACTGGCGGCCCCCCAAATGAAGTAGAAACGTTGACTGTAGTAGGCGAAACATCTCTAAATCCGCAAACTTCCATAAGAAACTTATCTACATTAACAGGACTTCAAAGTACCAAGGTTTGGAGAATTTTAAAAAATTTAAAATATCGCCCGTATAAATTTTCTTGTCATCAAGAATTAAGTGAAGATGATTTTGATCGCCGAACAGAGTTTTGTAAAGTTATGTCTAATAGACCATCAAACACTCCAAATCAATTACAAAACATCTGCTTTAGTGATGAAGCAACATTTAATTTGAGGGGTGAAGTCTATAAACATAACTGTCATTATTGGAGCACAAAAAATCCACATTGATGCGAGAAGAGCATTGTCAGTATCCAGAAAAATTAAATGTTTGGCTTGGCATTTATGGGGACCATATTATAGGCCCAATATTTATAGATGGCAACTTAACAGGCGAAAAATATTTAGATATGCTGCAAAATACTATCGAACCTACAATAACACATGTCTTAGAAAATGATGATATACTGGACGAAAATTTGAAAATTTTTCAACAGGATGGTCCTCCGCCACATTATACGTTACCAGTTCGTCAATATTTAAACAGAACCTTTCCTAGTTGGATTGGCCGTAGAGGTACTATTGAATGGCCAGCACGCTCACCTGACCTCACACCGCTTTATTTTTTCGTTTGGGGCTATTTAAAAAGGTCTTCCAGAACCAACCTGATACTTTAGCAGACCTTCGTCAATGGATCTTAAACGAATGTGGAAATATTACACCAGTAATGCTACAAAATGTTCGCGCAGAGTTTGAAGACCGTCTCTATTTCTGCCTTGAAAATTCTGGAAAACATTTCGAACATTTACTTTAATTGTCTATTTAAAAATAAAATTATTTTATAACTAAAAAAAATGTATTACAAACTTTAATTTTGAGTATTACAATTACATAAATGTCATAGTGACATTTATGTCACTATCATCTTGACAATAAAGATTCTTAAATACCTGAAGGTGGGATATAATAATCCCGAGATCGATAGTATTTAATTTATTTTATACAAAAAGTATAAATAATAAAGTTGGACTTAAAGAAAATACATCTCAAGTTTTTCTAATTTATCAAATAATTTTCATTAATAAAAAAATTAAATTTCTCGGAATTTTAAATCTCCCGCCATTTTTATTGCGAATAGTTCCTGGGATTTTTACTACGAGCGCTGGTGTCGCCGGCAGAAAATTTTGTATTACAGTTAGCTATCTATATTATCTATGGTTTTGTTGAATTTCTAGTTATAGGGTACAATAATGCAATTTAAACATAATTTTTGACACTGACAAGTACCGAATATCCTCCATTTACAGCGCTCCCTATTGGGAATTTCGACTACGGATAGATGGCGCTATTTTGACGTAAATTTGAAAAAACATGGAGGAAAAAGTAATCAAAGATTTTTGCGCCGATTTAATTTTTATTGGTTTTAGTAACTGCGCCTGTATTTAGATCAAGTTTTTTGTGTTTAAAAATTGTGTTTATCTTTTATTGACCAGTGTGTGTTATTTCTTACTTGCATAATTGCATAAATAGATTGTTTTGGAGTAAGTAATAAATTACAGCCTGTAAAAGATATTATTATTTTAATATATTAATAATAAACCCAAGGAAACTGATTTATAACTGCACGGAAATAAATTTTACAAAAACAGGTTATGTCAAGGTAAATCTTTTCTAGCTTCAGCAAATAACTCCCAGAGGGCGTATCCCAAGTCGACATTCCCAATACGTAGTTAAAATTCCCAATACTTTTTTAAATTATCGAGGACCCTGTATATGAAAAAAATATTTTTATAAACACTGCTCTGTGGATTTTAAGTTCTATGTCTAAATGTCAAACAAATTGGCATATGTCAGTTTCGTTAGGTAACCAAACTAAAATACAAAAATATCTTCAAAAATCCTCCTAAAATAATGGCATCAATATTACGCCAATTAGGAAGAGCTGCAAGAGGTTCGTTTGTTCAAAATCGGGGTGAGAAAACAGTACAATTAATTATAATAATTATTAATTTCTTATAAGTTTGTAGCAATGTCCAGCGATTTAAGCACTCCGAAGTTCCAGAAGTTAAACAAGAGACAAGGCGTAATATTACCTTTTTAAATTTTAAAACAATAATTTATTTAAAAACTTGTAGCAACTGTGCGAAAGTTTGATCCTTTGATGCGATCACAATTGAAAGATTTTGGTCAATATGTAGCTGCTTGTTTACCGAAATATATCCAAAAAGTACAGCTTACAGCTGGTGATGAATTAGAAATGCTTATTGCACCAGAGGGAGTGGTGCCAGTATTGCAATTCTTAAAAGATCACCACAACGCGCAGTTTACAAATCTTATTGATATTGCAGGGATGGATGTTCCAAGCCGTGAATACCGCTTTGAGGTTTGTGTGTAGATTGTAGATGTTTTAAATTATATTAAATAATGTTTTGTATTAATATTTAGATTATTTACAATTTGTTGTCATTGCGATTTAATTCAAGAATTCGAGTAAAAACCTACACTGATGAATTAACACCAATTGAATCTTGTAATGATGTTTTTAAAGCTGCCAATTGGTATGAAAGAGAAATTTGGGATATGTTCGGAGTTTTCTTTGCAAATCATCCGGATCTACGTAGAATTCTTACTGATTATGGTTTTGAGGGTCATCCATTTAGAAAAGATTTTCCTTTGAGTGGTTTTGTTGAAGTAAAATAAAATTATAAAATTGTAGTGATTTGAAATGATTAAAATCATATTTTAGGTTCGTTATGATGATGAGAAAAAACGTGTGGTTGTTGAACCTTTGGAGTTGGCTCAAGAATTTCGAAGATTTGAATTATCAGCACCTTGGGAACAATTTCCGAATTTTAGGAACGCACCAGCTGCATCAGAAGAGGTTGATATTAAAAAACAAGATCCAACTAAGAAAAAATAAAGTAAATTATAGATAAATTTATATTAAAGAGTTCTGTCAATAAATAATTATGTCAAAAATACTTCATGTTTTAATTGTTTTCATGATCCCTTCAACTTCTGCAGGAAATAAATCAACACCGACTCGTAGTGTTACTCTTCAGGAGGCTACTGCAAAGAAAATAAATGCTGACACGCCATACTCTGTTGTACCTTTAGGCCCAAAACCACAAATACTGAGTTGCCCACATTGCCATTACTATGTGACTACTGAAATTAATATTGTACCCTCTATAAAAACCCATTTTAAAGCCGCTGTTTTGTGTATTTGCTGGTAAATACTTTATTTACATTTTTACTCACAAGACAACAAAACTTATTTTTTAGTTTGTGCTTTATACCTTACATTTGCCCTGCCTGCATGAACGTTGATCATTTTTGCCCAGAATGTGAAAATTATATAGGCACTTACATAAACTAATTATGAATTAAAATATTAATAAAGTTATAAAAATGTGCATCTTGCAACTTGTTTTAATATACAAAAATTTTAAAGAAACTAATAATTTTTGCTCTGGGAGGCTCCATTTTAAAGAAACTTTAAACATTTTTGCTCTGGGATGCTCCATTTTAAAGAAACTTTAATAATTTTTGCTCTGGGATGCTCCATTTTAAAGAAACTTCAATAATATTTGCTCTGGGAGGCTCCATTTTAATGAAACTTTAATCATTTTTGTTCTAGGGTGTTCCATTTTAAAGAAACTTTAATAATTTTTGCTCTGGGAGGCTCCATTTTAAAGAAACTTTAAACATTTTTGCTCTGGGATGCTCCATTTTAAAGAAACTTTAATAATTTTTGCTCTGGGATGCTCCATTTTAAAGAAACTTCAATAATATTTGCTCTGGGAGGCTCCATTTTAATGAAACTTTAATCATTTTTGTTCTGGGATGTTCCATTTTAAAGAAACTTTAATAATTTTTGTTCTGGGAGGCTCCATTTTAAAGAAACTTTTAACATTCTTGCTCTGGGATGCTCCATTTTAATGAAACTTTAATCATTTTTGTTCTGGGATGCTCCATTTTAAAGAAACTTTAATAATTTTTGCTCTGGGAGGCTCCATTTTAAAGAAACTTTAAACATTTTTGCTCTGGGATGCTCCATTTTAAAGAAACTTTAATAATTTTTGCTCTGGGATGCTCCATTTTAAAGAAACTTCAATAATATTTGCTCTGGGAGGCTCCATTTTAATGAAACTTTAATCATTTTTGTTCTGGGATGTTCCATTTTAAAGAAACTTTAATAATTTTTGCTCTGGGAGGCTCCATTTTAAAGAAACTTTTAACATTCTTGCTCTGGGATGCTCCATTTTAATGAAACTTTAATCATTTTTGTTCTGGGATGCTCCATTTTAAAGAAACTTTAATAATTTTTGCTCTGGGAGGCTCCATTTTAAAGAAACTTTAAACATTTTTGCTCTGGGATGCTCCATTTTAATGAAACTTTAATAATTTTTGTTCGGGGATGCTCCATTTTAAAGAAACTTTAATAATTTTTGCTCTGGGAGGCTCCATTTTAAAGAAACTTTAAACATTTTTGCTCTGGGATGCTCCATTTTAATGAAACTTTAATAATTTTTGTTCGGGGATGCTCCATTTTAAAGAAACTTTAATAATTTTTGCTCTGGGAAGCTCCATTTTAAAGAAACTTTAAACATTTTTGCTCTGGGATGCTTCATTTTAAAGAAATTTTAATCATTTTTGCTCTGGGAGGCTCCATTTTAAAAAGAACTTTAATAATTTTTGCTTTGGCTGGCTCCATTTTAAAGAAACTTTAAACTTTTTTGCTCTGGGATGCTCCATTTTAAAGAAACTTTAATAATTTTTGCTCTGGGAGACTCCATTTTAAAGAAACTTTTAACATTTTTGCTCTGGGATGCTCCATTTTAAAGAAACTAATAATTTTTGTTCTGGGGTGCTCCATTTTAAAGAAACTTTAATAATTTTTGCTCAGGGAGGCTCCATTTTAAAGCAATTTTAATCATTTTTGCTCTGGGACGCTCCATTTTGAACTAACTAATCATTTTTAGTCTGGGGACTCTGGCGGATTATCGCACAGGCGCAGGAGAGGCCCGCCTGTGGTCTCCAAAAAACTGAACAAAATATGCAGTCACATTTCTTTTTAATTATTACCTGATTAATTTTAGTGATGCATACGTTGGCGGCTATTTATTTTTTTTATTGATAAATAGCATGAGATCCCATTTCTGTTTACAATAAAAGTACAAAGTAGGGTGCCATTTGAAAAAAAAAGTTGATGATGGCTTCTTAAGTGCTGTTAAAGCCAATAATATTTTAAGAACGGAATTGGAATGCCAATAAGATGCCATTAAAAACATTTGTTGATTTGATTTTTTATCTCTTCAACTAACCGAGAACCGAGACATATGACATATTATTATCTCTCGGTCATAACCTGTAAACTGAATCTTGGGACCCCCTGTATAGCGTTCTGTATTTTTATTAAAGTGAGAGAATTTCCGTCTCTCGACACAAATGAATATAAAAATGTAAATAAATAAAAATATAAGAAAATCGTGGACGTCTTCAGTTTTAAACCGAAAATTAGTTTTTTTGTCGGATTTTTTGACGTTACGAAGTATAAATTATTCCGTTAGGGATAATTATTTTGAAGATATTATTTATTTTGTCAAAAGTGGAAAGTTCCCTAACAAATTTTTCTTTATTATAATTTATATATTTTTCGAAAAATGTATTGAACTTAATTTTTTTAAGTACTGTATTTAAAAATTTCAAAAAGAGGCGGTATTAAAATGTTCACTCATCAACGCGAACAAAAAATGTTGATCAGCTAGATTTAATTCCAGGGTTAAGGATCAATTGATCAATTAATTATTCTACACAACTCAGTGACCTGTGGATTTATATGACTACAAATATCAGCCGAGGCTGGGTTTGATCCCTCGACCCAACCACAATAAACCAATATATAATCCACTAGACCACTGAGACTAGCTATCAACCTAAAAGGATGTCGTAAAAAACTCCTTATAACGTTGTTCATTGTAATATGAAAATCGCAAGTGTCATCTATTGTTGGGTATTTAAGTTAAATTAAAAAAAATTATAAAGAAAATAAATTAAATTTCTAAATTTTATTTTGCAATGCGTCGAAAAAATAAATAAAATTTGTTCAAAAAAATAAAATTTAGTTATCCAACAATCTGAATTTAAAAATTGCTAGATATTAGCATTTGATTGAGAGAAAACAAATCTCTGCAAAAAATGTGTATTATAATACAGGGTGAGCTAATATGTAGGCAACCAACTACGCAGGTTGGTACCAAAATCTCTAATTTCACAGCAAATATCAAATCTTAAAAACGTTTTTCTTCATTTTCGAGGCAGATGCTAACACAAGACAAAGATTTACGCAAATTAATTTTGACCAAAACTGACGTTTATGAAATAGAAGGCACAATTGGGAATTTCGACTTAGGACACGCCCTCTGGGAGTTATTTGCTGAAGCTAGAAAAGGTCTACCTTGAGATAACCTGTTTTTGTAAAATTTATGCAATTATGCAAGTAAGAAATAACACACACTGGTCAATAAAAGATAAACCCAAGTTTTAAACACAAAAAACTTAATCTAGACACAGACGCAGTTACTAAAACCAATAAACATTAAATCGGCGCAAAAATCTTTTATTACTTTTTCCTCCATGTTTTTTTTTTCAAATTTACGTCAAAATAGCGCCATCTATCCGTAGTCGAAATTCCCAATAACGAAATTCAAAAATCTGAAGTTTTGACAACGGTAAAAATTACACCTACGCCTCTGGTTTTGTGAAGTCTAGTTACTTTGTTATGATTGGTTATGATTTTAACATGATTTTGTGTTACTATGAACTTGCAGCAAACAAATTCTCCCGATTTTTAGGCGGGAAATTTGAATTGACCACAATCATTTTAGCTCACCCTGTATAAGTTTTGGAAAATTATAACGTTGTTAGGTTAAAAAACAATTTTAACTCAATTTTTTTCTACAGAAAAATTGTATAACCGCTTTTTATATTCGAAAAATGCTAAGACCTAATGAATTAAATTTTAGTAAAAAACAAAAGGATTTATATATTTTTAAGTTGATAACGAAAATAAAAAAAAAATATATCCCTAAGAACAAAATCATAAAAAAAATATTTTCTGAAAATAAAGGTTAGAATTTCAGTCAGTTTTTTTCAACTTTTATTCTTAAAAGGTAGAAATTAATGTAGAATTAAAATTTGAAATAGGTATTAAGAATCAATTAAAATTATTGAAGTTTTCTTTTAAATATCAAATTTTTTGTAAAACTTACATTTTTAAAAATTAGAAATCAAATGTCCGGTTTCTTTTAAAACTCAAAATATTGTAATTTTTTCAAAAGTATTTTCACAATAATTATTGTTTTATCTCTTTTTGAACAAAAAATTCTGATATACGAGAGGCAAAAGCTTTTAAACGCACTAACCTATTGGGAATTTCGACTACGTATAGATGGCGCTGTTTTGACATAGATTTTGTAAAAAATGGAGGATTAGGTTTGCAATAACTTTTTCGGCAATAAGTTTTATCGCTCATTTCTCTGTCAAAGTACATCCAAATTAATTGAAAAGGTTTTCATCGCAAAGATCATTTCAAAAGTGATACAACGGTACCAAATTCATAATAAAATAACATCAAAACTACTTACTTTAGAATCACCTTTTAAGGCAGATTTTAAAAACGTTACAAAATAAAAACTATACCGTTAAATAGTACACTTAAAGGCTAATAAAATGGTATATAACACAAAAAACAATTTCGCGTGGCTTGTGGTATCATCATAAAATTATGTAAAAACGGTATGATGGTTAGGGAATAGTATGCTGTGTATGACGTCATGATTACGTCAGCCGAGTAAAACTACATACCACACGCGAAAACGAAATTTAAAACTTAAATGATCTTAACCTCACAATTCATAAGTTGTTTACATAAATATGTAGTAACGCACTTTTGAGCATGGTTAGTGGTTTGACATACCACTCCATCATACTATTTCGTTCATGACGTCATTAAAGCCACGCGAAAATGAATGGTATGTCAAATCAACATACTTTTCATGATACCAAAGCCACGCGAAATTACTTAAAGTTAGTCCGTTCGATTTAGCCTATAAAATTTCAAAACAAAAAATGCCCTCTTTCGACATAAACTAAAAAATGCAATAATTTACACAAAAACTCATTTTTGCACCGTCATAATTGCACTGTCTAAAAGATAATTAAAATACGAATCCGAGCGTATGTTTCACATAATTATTCTGTGTGTTTTTGTGACTAAAAAATTGATTTATAAGTACCCACACATAAATAGGTTATTATTTACTACACTCCTTCTAGCTTTACAAATGACCACCAGAGGTCGAATCTGATCTCCGAAATCGCGAATTTAATAAAGAAAAAACTTTTAGTTGCATGAGAAACAAAATATTCACATATCTGGCACCCTGTATACAAATATTATTATTAGCGATCACCCTGTACATTCTTCTAATTTGATTTGACCTTGACTAACATTGGTTGTATTTGCAGATAGCTTCATACGTATGCGCAGAAAGGATTTTTGGTATCCATTAATGCGCAGCGTCGCTAAACTGGCAGAAAACTAGTGTAAAAACCGCAAGAGTTTTGAAGAATAATTTGTTCTTGAAGTAAGCCTTCCCGCAGATTGCCCTTAAATAAAGGGCTTTAACATCCCACTTCTTTGAACTATGGGAAAAATCAACAAGGATATTGAAGTAATACCCTTGGAAAATTCTCCTTCAAAGTCTCCCTCTTTACCAAACCCCAAATTTAAAAGTATGTCTGCATATGATCCTCTTTTAATGCCGAGGGTACAAAAGGTATGTTATGTTCATTTTATAGTGTTTTGATATTTCATGTAACACATTTTCAATAGTACCTCGAAGCAAATGTTAACAATCAATTCGTTGATGTTAATTCGATGGCGGAAGAATTGCAGAGAAAGTACAGCAAGGACTATGGTAAACGTAAAAGAAGTGCATTTAGAAGCATGGTGAAGAAAGCTTATGCAATTCTTGCACAAACATACGCAGGACAACACTCTAGTTCCGAAGATTTAAGTGAAGAAAGTGAGGGTGAAGAACGGGTGCCATTTGTAAGTCAAAATGTTTACTTTTGTTGATATTATTCTTTTTTTATAACTATGTTTATTAAATAGCATTAATGATCTTGATTAATAGACCCAGTTTAACTAGAGCCCTTTGCGACTACTTCGGAAAACCTAAAAGTAAAAATGTATCGGTCTAAAGTAGGGGTCCGTTTATCTTATTTGAGTTAAGAGCCAAGTTTTTGCATTTTAGAAAATTTGTAACACTCAAATTATCATATTTTTCTTTAAAAATTTGCATTTTTTAAAACTTGGCTTATAGAGAAGAGCTGCAAAATTAGGCAGAGCCGTAGGTTGCCGTCCACTGATTTAAAGAATACTATACTTGAAACTATCCAGTACACAGGGCTCAATTACACCATAAGGCAGCTCTGCTGTGCTTGATGAAAACGCTGTTGCTACAAATATTATAGCTGCGGGTAATCCAAAAATCTAAAGTCTCCAAGTGTTATGAAATAAAGTATGTTTGTAAAAAAGTCGTAGGTAAAAAAATCACAAAAATATTGGTTACTGCGATTTCATTAAGAGGTTAGTCGGGAAATTTGAGCGCTTGATATTTGCAGTTTTGGTCATAATTTTTTTTTCCATTGGAGCTTTTTTAAAATTTCTTTGTTTGGTACACAGATGAGTTTTATGGCTACCAATTTCTTCTTTTTTTGTTTTTGTAAGTCTGACCAAAAATATTCATACTGCAGCAGTAAAACGGACGTTTTACATAGAACGTTCACTTAACAGCGCTTCCAAAAATTCTAGAAAACTAATTGAGATAACATTTTTTTTCCAATGCAAGCAACAAGTTAAGGTATAAACAAAGAGTTTGACTAATCTTTTTTTGTTTTAAGTATATTTTTAAACTTTTACTTGGCTCCAAAGATTTCTTAAAATTTTTCTTAATTTTTGGGACGCTGCAAAAAGTTTAAAAATATACTTAAAACAAAAAACGATTAGTCAAGTTCTTCGTTTATATCTTAAATCGTTGCTTGCGTTGGAAAAAAAATTATTTCAATTAGATTTTTAGAATGCACCATTAAGCAAACGTTTTTTTACAAATATAAAGAAACTTTTAAAAGGCTCCACTGGAAAAAATCCCGACTATTCTTTTAAGCACATCAGAACGCTGAATACAAACTATAAAACCTATTAAGTATGTACACTTTATTTCGGACCAAAGTATGTCATAAAAGACTCAATTACTCACTGAACTCAGGCGGCTCCGCGTATGACTTTGACCAACAGTATTTAAACTTTTTATCTTTATAGAATAAAATTGATTTGATAATTGAACAGGGCCACATTCAAATTTTGTGAATACAGAGCGGGCCGCAAATTTTATTAGTATTCTAACTTTTATTTTATTATTTAGCTTTAGAATTAATTTCTCGAGTAATCTAGTGAGGGCCACAAAAAAAGGCCCGGGGTGCGGCCTGCAGGCCGGAGTTTGCACATGCCTAATTTATAGGTTTCAGTATTTATATGTAACCTCTTTAGAGTAGGTATATTGTGAAAATAATAAAAAAAATACATAGATGGATATTAATCCCAAATATTTTTTTTTATTTTTAGAATGAAAACGCATTAAATAGAGAATTATTGGAGATGTATGGTAGAAATATGAACCCTCCAAAACCAATCGGTGAAAATGAGTTGATTGATATAAGTAGTGATGATTCAACAGATAATATTGATGTTCAAAAGCCAAAGAATGGTCCATCAACATCCAATAAAAAGATTCCAGAACCTCATTTTATGGAACCGATCCTCCCTGCCCAGCCCAACTTGTATCAAAATATATTAAAAAACAATTCCCTGACGATGATTCCTCCAGTTTCTACTGTGTTCAGAGGCAAAAAACGTAAAAATGAAGTGCCCCAACAGACTACAGCACCAACTAACAAAAAAAAGCGGGTTTCAAAAACCGGCACATTTGAAGTACCAAAGGTTACTTTTAAAGATGTTGGAGGTCTTGATAATATCTTAACTGAAATTTGTAAATTACTTGTACACATTAAACATCCTGAAGTGTACCTACAAATTGGAGTCACTCCACCTCGTGGATTTTTACTACATGGGCCACCAGGTTGCGGAAAAACTTTACTAGCGAATGCCATCGCTGGGGTATTTATTTGTAATTCTGTATTTTAATACTTATTAACTGTTTGAATTACAGGAACTGGAATTACCATTATTTCAAGTTTCTGCTCCAGAGTTAGTAGCTGGAGTTTCTGGCGAAAGTGAAGAAAGAGTAAGAGAGCTTTTTGAAAAAGCTTCACTTAATGCCCCTTGCATACTATTTATTGATGAAATTGATGCAATCACACAAAATAGACAAAATGCTCAGAAAGACATGGAGAAACGAATCGTAGCCCAATTATTAACTTGCATGGATGGTAAGACTTAATCACTAAAATCATATTTATTTCAAAAGTATCGGAAACTTTCTTAACGTTCATAAAAGTAAATAAATATGAATATGGTTTATTTAATTTCTTTACAGACTTGGGCAAAAATGAAGCTGGGAATCAAGTATTAGTTATTGGGGCAACAAATCGTGCAGATTCAATGGATCCTGCCTTAAGAAGAGGTGGCAGATTTGATAGAGAGTTTTGCTTCCGTATACCTGATGGAACAGCTCGTTTAGAGATTTTTAAGGTTTTAACTTCTAAACTAAGATTAGAAGATGGCTTTGATTTTGATAATGTTGTTAAGAATACACCTGGTTATGTTGGAGCTGATTTACTCTCGCTTACTAGGGAGGCTGCAATGGTTGCTGTAAATAGGTATGTTATTTTATATTAATATTTATCGCAATCATTTTTTTCTACTACTCTAACTATTATCACATCATGAAGCACTATTTTTAAAATCTATAAATTAAACTTTATATAATTAGTTTCTAAATGACATCCATTTTTAAGAGTTTTTAATGACCTCAAGGATAAAACAAAGCTTGAAAGAGCAAAGACTATCCAAAAATTGCGTGAAGAGAAAAAAGCTGCTGAAGAAAATGAGGCAGAAGCGAAGAAATTAGAAGAGGAGGAGGTGGTGGAGGGAGAAAAGTCTGAACCTGATATTGTGGTTGATATTGAGACTGAATCTAAAAAGGATTCAACTGGTTGTCCTCTTGAACCTGCTGTTGTTATAATTGATGATGACATTAAACAATCTGAAAAATTGGATTTTAAAATTTTTGATGAGCAAAGTAAAGAATTATCGCCTTTAGACGAGTTACTATCTTGGCTTCATAATGATGCTCCATTAAATGGCGCTCAATTGGATACTTTGTTTTTAACAAATGACGATTTTAGTAAGGCGGTGAAAAGTGTTCAACCCAGTGCAAAGAGGGAGGGTTTTGCCACTGTACCTGATGTGACTTGGGATGATGTGGGCTCATTGCAAAATATTAGACAAGAGTTACAAATGGCTATATTGGCACCAGTTAAACACGCAGAGCAATTTAAGTCTTTGGGTTTGACAGCACCAACAGGTGTTTTATTATGTGGACCACCTGGTTGTGGTAAAACACTACTAGCTAAAGCTGTAGCCAACGAAGCAGGAATTAATTTTATATCTGTTAAAGGCCCCGAACTTTTAAATATGGTAAAGTATTTTTTTAACTTTAAAGCTTTCTTGACAACAAATTTTTAGTATGTGGGGGAGAGTGAAAGAGCAGTTCGTGTATGTTTTGAAAGGGCCAGAAATTCAGCTCCTTGTGTTATTTTCTTTGATGAATTGGATGCTTTATGTCCAAAACGTGCTGATTCACGAGAGGTAAGTTGGAAGCAAATATTTTTTACTAAAAAAACTTAATTTGTGCTTTTTTTAGGGTGGCGCTACAATGAGAGTTGTCAATCAAATGTTAACAGAAATGGATGGTGTTGAAGATAGAAATGGGGTTTATTTGCTTGCAGCTACTAATAGACCAGATATTGTTGATCCTGCGGTCTTGAGGCCTGGTAGACTTGATAAAATTTTATACGTTGGGTTACCTTCTAGTTTGGATAGAGTTGATATTTTAAAAACCATCACTAAGGTAAAGTTTTGTTCAATGTTTTGAATGAATTTAGGGATAAATTATTTTATTTTGTAGAATGGAACTAAACCGCTTTTAGCACCAAATGTGGATCTCGAAGTGATTGGTAAATCATCTGAATGTGAAGGGTATACAGGTGCTGATTTAGCAGCATTAGTTCGTGAAGCTGGTGTACAAGCACTTACAGAAGTTATCATGCAGGGTGATTTTCAAAAACCAATTGTTGTCACAAATGATCATTTTACCAAAGCTGTATCCAAAATTCGACCTTCTATTTCTGACAAAGTAATTTAATTTAAAGTACAGGTTTTTTATAGCTTATCATTTATTTTTTTGTAGGATAAAGCACATTATGAAAAGCTGAAGAAAATATATTCTGCACGGCAGCCTGAAGTAGAAGAAATGGAAATATAACTTTTTGGTTTTGTACTAGCCCTTTAAGATTTTTGTCTTATGATAAACTTTTAAATTTTTATTAAATAAATCAAAATTTCTTTCATATGAATAAACACTTCCCATTTTATTTTGTAGTTTTGTGTATTGTCAAATTCCAATAATTTCTTGAAATGATTAATCGACACTATAATATTATTATATAATATTTGTTTTTAAAATTGGTTGGTTTGCAAGATAAAAAAGGGAAACGACAAACACATTTTATAATTTCATTTCACAATGAATTGCAATTTTAGAAGTATCAAATACAGATATATATTTAAAATGTTTTAAATATTCTTTGTAAATTAAAATAAAGAAATCAAATAACTCCAATTTATTTTAATTTAATTCCTTGTTTACAACAAGTAATAGATATAATTTTCACCTACAAATCATCAAATTTTAATGGAAATTTGGTGAAAATTTAAAAATACAGATGTTACAGAATATAAATAACATTATCAATGTCGATAAAAATCTCTTACAAAAATAGTATGTTCTCTGAGATTTGAAATAAAATAAAATTTGTAGAGATTCCAAAAACATAGTAATGTACGCATGTACAAACTTTTACAACTATCTAACATCAATTGAAACATTTATTTACAATTTATTCACAATATAAGGTGCATAGGTGTAAATTTTGCAATAAAATAAAAGTAGCAGTTTTGCAATTAATACAAACCAGCCACAAAATCTACCTCTTGCACATCCTCTTCTTACACAATCATCAAAAATATATTTTGTATGTGCTTCAAAAATAGATCATTTTTAACAATCAATAAGTTTTTCTCGTCTTAAAAATATGCTCTTCCTCTTTGCAACTTTATATTTCGAATTCATTACTTTAATCGAGAGTACAAACAATTTGGATTTAATTTGTAAAATATCTTATACAAAGAGGAAAATTTAAAAGAGCACATTACGACTAGAATTATCTCTGGATAACAAAAATAGAAACTTCTTAATTCTTATATATTTATAAAATAAATATATCACAAATCTACACTTAAGTAATTAGCTACTGTGGGTGGGTCTTTCTGGAAAAATTTAATAATAGTCTATATTAAAAATATGAATGCATAAGATAAATCGAAAGTTAAATTCTATCTTCTCTTCATTTATAATACCCTCCACAGTAGAAATTTAATTTCTAAATAATTTTACATGCTGCTAACAATTCTGTATCTACATAGACGTTTTATTAATTTTACCAATAAGCTCTTTATATTTTAAATCTTGTTTAAAGATACTTGTTTTCTATACATGGTATAGTTATCGAGAATTTAAAAATATAATTGTTCTTTTTCAGTAAAAAGAACCCAAGGGATTGTAATTTTCTTAAGACGCTAGAATGTTCAAAAAGCAGTGTTTTAGATATTTAAGAATTTTTCAGAGACAATTTTTATGAATAACACTTATGTGAGCGTAGTTTGTGTAAAATATGAATTTAAATGTAGAAACGTATTTTAAAAAAACTTCGCACACATAACAAACAAAAATAATATAGGAAAGTATTCTTTGTATATTTTAAATGTGTCACCTATGAACACTAAAAAAATTCTTGAATATTACAAACACCGCTTTTTGAACATTTGACAATCTATCACCTTAAGATACAAATTTTAAACTAAACATTTTATACACAACAGGTTGATTACAGTAATATAAATTAAAATAAGTCTGTCGATTTTTTTTCGAAAAATTAAGAGTATACACTCTTTAAGTTTCTGTTGTAAAAAAATCATAACAATTTTCAATGATTCACTCTGCTGAAAATTGGATTAATATTTGCAATCAGGTCGATTTATATTCAATCCTTTTTTAATATTACAACCGTATGGTTTAGTTTTTTGTACAAATTTTTGTCTCACATAGACGTTGTTTTGGGAAACACTCTCATCACTGAAGTTGTTAAAGCAATCGGATCTGTCTGAGCCACGTGTCTTTCATGATACTGCTGGAAACAGGGCACTATGCATAAATTCGTTTGGCATTCAGGGCAATGATATTTCGTTTTTCGTCGCAATATTCTTCCATGCGCATCCACTGTGTTCCAACAGAAATTGCAGCCTAAAGCCGGACCTGGTCGCACTACTGGGCAGTGACTAGACCTTGTATTAGTCTGAAAAAAAAACAAGTGTTTCGTTTCGAATTAAAAATTTGAAAGTTAATAATTTATATTTAAAGTATAAAGAAAGTAAAAAAAAAATTGAGTTTTTTGTGTTTTTGGGATGTAATATTTATTTTGGGTGGTGTAGAGGGCAAGTGACCCCCTACATTTCATCTATTTTCTATCATCTTTCATTTGCGGCGTCGATTTTGAAAAAATTCGAAAAAAATTTTTTTAGATAATTTTAAGGCTACAGGCTTGATTTTGATACAAATACGACTCTGGACGGCGCACTTTTGAACCATTTTTTGGATTTTTTATGAATATTTGTAGATGGAATGGTGTTTATAGTTTCAAAGATATTAATTATTTTGTGAAAAGTGAAAAATTTTAGAGCTTTTTGAATCAAAACGGAGATTTTGCTTATTTTCGCAACATTTTCAGTCATAACTCCATAACGAAAAGAGGTAACGAAATGATTCTTTTTTTATTGTAAAGTGGATCTAAAGAGCTTTTAGGGTAGGTGCAATTAGTGGGGATGAAATGGAATTTGAGGGGTTAATTAGAACGAAAAGCTTCAAAAATTGCGATCTTAAAAAAAACATTTTTTGATTGTTTTTTCAAAATTCAAAAAACCCTATGCGTGGGCGGTTTTGGTACTAAGAGTAGATTCGGCAAAGTTTTTAAAAATGAAAATCCGTTAAAAAATTACCGGACGGGAGACGCCCAGCCCTAATTTTAAAAATTCTGCTTTATTTTCCCAACCCCTTCGAGTATAAAAACAAAAAATAGCCTATACACTGTAGAAATGACTCTATTTAAGGAAAATTAAGCGAAAGTTAAAATTTTTTAAAAACTGTGGGCGCCTGTGTTACATTTTACGTTCGATTTTTTTCTTAAGTAAACGGCGAAAATTTTGAAGTGTTGATTTTTTTATAAATATTAATGTAATAAGCAAAATAAAAAATATCGCACCGTAATGGCCAACCCCTATCAAAAGTTACGAATTTTAAAACTCGGCCTCGAAAAAACACGAAAATCGAACTGTAATTTTGAGAGAAAAAAATAAGACATCAAAAAAAGCGATTTTTTTCCGTTGGCCAAATTTGAGAAAAAGTGGTTTTGGTACTTTTGTCGGCCGAAAAAACATTAAAACTGTACACTTCGTCGCGGCGCCCTGACGCCGCACCGTTGCGCCTGGAGACTTAAAAATTGTGTCGATTAATCCTTAGGATGTGAGAATAAAAGGGGCAAAATGTCGTTGCTTCCTTTAAAACCCGACGGAGCTACAATGTTTCAAAGTTTGCTTCGTAGACGATGGGAAAAAAAGCGAGAAAAATTGACCATTTTCGGGAAGTGTTCTGTCAATTCAAAAAATTTAAATTTCCTACCCCGCTTTGAATAAACAATCCCCTTAATGATTCCATCAGAACTATTAAAATCGAATGAAAAAACTAGCCTTTTCGTCCGATTATGAGGTAAAAATACAAAAGGACATAACATACTAAAATTTAATTGCGATTCGGGGTGAATTTCGTACACTTGGGGGATGAGAATTCGATTTTTCAATGTAGAAGATGTACTACTTTATTAATTTTGTCAACATTTGTTTTATAAATTTTCACATTGTTGTAACCATTTTGAACATTTTACTTTAGATTCTTCAATTTCAAAATTTCTCCCACTCAGATAATCCAAATCATAAGTATCATTCTGTTGATAATAATTGTAACCGATAGGAGATATAAAAAATTCTTTATCTCTAGTGTTTGCTTCCATAATTTTCCAAAGACCAGACATGTAATCATAAGATAAACTGCTTTCGCTTTTATAATCTTTTGGAGAATCTTCGATAACAAAATCTTCACATTTCAGTGCTATTTGTTTTTTAGATTGACTTTTTGAAGCTTTATACATTTTAGGTTTATTTAATAGCTCAAATATATCTTCCTTCTTTTCGTCCAATATATCAGTGCTTAACTAAAATTTGATTATTCTAGACTACAATATTAATTTAATAATACTATTTACATTTGTTTCCTTACGAATTTCTAAAGATACTTTTTTATGAACGTCGGTGAAACAACCTGCTACTATTGCATTAATTTCATTTCTGCCCAAATGTTTAATTTTCTCTTTTTGTGAGTAAATACTGTCTTGGGTAAAGTCTTTCATTATATCAGATATATCACTACTAGAGTTCGATGATACTTCCCAATTTAAATTTGAACATGGTAAAAGTAGTTTACTGATGTGTTCAGGAGTTTCATTTACTCTGGGCGTTTTAATTGGTGATAAATACACTTTCGCAGATTGAGACTTGTAAATTTTTTTAGAAGGTGATAACATTGTGGGTTTAGGTTCAGCAAAATATTTTTGTTTTATCAATAATTCCTATTACTTACATGAAAGTAAGTTTTGTCAATAATTCTTAATAAAAAATTGTAATTAAATTCACAAATTTTAACTTATTATTTTATTTCTAAAAAAATATTTGAAAACTCCAAAATTTTTTTTAACTGTGTAATTAAACACAAAATTAAATAATTTTTTTAAAGAATAACAAAAGATAATGAAAATAAATACATTACCTGAGAAGGTGAAGAAATACTTCGTTTAAGTTCCTCAGACTTGACCCTTAATGATAAAGAAGATGAGCTAGAGTCTTCTGTTTTCGATCGTGTTGACAATAATAAAGTAGGATTTTCATGTGAGATATTTTCAGTTGTAGGACTACTAGTTCGTTCACAATCAATATTTTGTTGTGGATATGCTTGTTGTTGGGGGATTGTTGCTTGCTGAATAGGAGGACTATGGCACTAAAATATGTGATTTATTTAAAATAAATTTGTATAAGTACGAACGACTTACAGTTTGGCTCGGCAATAAAGGATGTGAATGTTGCTTAACTAAAATATTTGTACCAGGCACTGTGAGTAAATGTCCAGGAGGTGGAGAGTGTGAAGCTGGCAATGGATCGGAAACTTGTCTTTCCACTCTTACATGTGGTACTGATAAATAATGTGTAGCGAGAGGGTCTGAAGCAGATTCAGGATTTTGTGACGACTCTAATTCTTTTTTAATTCTTGATTGTCTCATTAAAAATCGCCCTCGTTTTGTACCTACTATCATTGGATTCGTTGCTTGTTGAGATGATTGAGGAAATTGTGCATGAGTTGTAATTAATATTCGATCTAAAAATTTGAAAATAATTCAAGTTATTAAATTGAAATACCTAGAAGAATAAATATTAAGGAAGGTTATAAAGAAAAGTAATGTTTTTTCAATATTATATTGATAATGATCTTTTTTTGTTGTACAAAAATATTAAAATAAACAATTAAATTCATTCTAGTACACGATAACATTTTATAAATAAAAATAATTATTAATCCGGTCAAGAACATTTAGTACAGTTACACATCTTAAAATAAATATTTTCAGTTCAAAAATAAAGCTGATGAAGGCGATTACAATTCGAACTTATAGAGCTATAAAATAAGGTCTTAAATTTACAAATTCACTGTTTTATAAATGACTTTCTGAAAAAAAAACTTTTTATTTGTGTTTGTATTAAAACTCCAAAATCGATGTATGTAATTTACAAAAACAGAAATTATTTTCGATTATGGATTTTAGAGTTGGTGCTTCTATAAGTAAACTTTTATCGCCATAAATTCACCGGTAGATTAATATGTATATAAACCTAAAATATTCAAATTTTAATTTTATCACATATTATAATACATTGAACTCAAATAATAAAATCAAAGGCGAAGACCAAGAAATCACTTCATTTGACTGTAACACATACATAAACTAGCATCTTACGTATATTTTTACACTGGGTTCGCCTTAAATACGTATCAGATGCCAGATCACTTTATTGAGTGCCCCGCTTGAAAAAACAATCATGAATATAATAAAAATTACATCACCATAATTAAAATTTATAGTAACTCAGATTCTCAGTTTTTTTGAAAACAAATTACCAAAAAAAATTAAAAATCGTTGCGTGAATCCAGGGACAAGCTATATATTTACATAAAATTCTACTCGGGACCACGGTTCGATCTTTGGTTATTCGTCCCATCTCTTTCTATCGGTTCGAATGGGGAAGAAAGAAGCTGTCAAATTTTCGGTTAACCACTAACCAATCAAAGAAGCCATTCGAAATCGCTTTAAGATACCATTATGGGAACTGAATGAAATTTCATAATTTTTGGTAAAAATATTCAAATTCAACAAGAAAAATTAGAGTTTCCTTTGTTTTAATAATGGTGTTTGTAACTCATATTGCACTTTTATAAGTTTTTTGAAAAATTCTTGCATGGTTTTACGATTATAGACCCGGAAGAAATAATATTATTAATTTTTTAATAACCTTGTAATTCAAAACTAAATTTCCACAATGTAGTAAAATAATAACAAATATTATTCTGGCAAGATATAAATTAACATACTTTGATAGTAAAATTATATTATGAGTATGTGCTTGAAATAAACTTGTAAACACAAACATAAAGGCTTAAAAAATTACTAATTCTTATTTTCTACAGTGTAAATGGAGGATTTAACCATTTTTAATATTAAAAAAAGTCTATTTTATATCTTGATCTATTAAAACACTAAGAATATATTTGAGAGATAACCATATCTCTAATGATTTGTTGTTCATTTTGTTAAAAAATAGGTGAGAGGTACAATTATTAACATTTGCATCATATTTTTTAAGTTAAGTAGCTTGCTCATGCATGAATAAAAAGTGCAAACGAAATAAATCTCAATAAACTTAATATGAACAAAATAAAACGAAGTTGGAAAACTTAACAAAAGTTTTTAGAGATCAAATATGTACAAATACAATAAAGTCATGTGATTTTAAATTAAATATATCTAAAACGCAATTTTATTACTTCACATGACCTTACGGAATAAAATGGCACTAATATTAATAATTTAAAAAAACAGTCTTTTGTTTATAATTTGGAGATTCACATTTGATCAAAGTTAATGCTCTGTAAATTAATTGGAGTAGTATGAAGTAGGCCGGAGTCAAAAATTCGTGGCCTTTGAATATTAGGTGTTGCAATTTGTACAGGTCTACCGTCTAGAAAAGCACCGCTTATCATTGTAATAGGATTTCCTTCAACTTGCTGCTGAGGATGCTGCTCATGTTGCTGTTGTTGTTGGGTTTGTTGGTTTTGCACCTCAGGGCTGTTTGCAGGTGGGGGGGTTGCATTTTCTTCCTTACTCTTTCGATTTTTAATACTCAGTCTATTAATAGGATAACCTCGCTTCTTATATTCGAGCCATAATGTACGATTATTTACACCGTACATTCTAGCCGCCTTACAAAAACCAACCCCACCAAAACGAACAGCCTCCAGGGCACGTATGAAGTTCTCATCCGCTTGAGGATTCACACTTCTTTTTCGCTTCACTTGTGGAGGAGGGCTGGTATTGATTTGGGACGGATTTGATTCAGCAGTGCTCGTTGCAGAGCTAGACGCACACATGTTAGAGGAATAATTTTCGGTTATTTGAGGGGCTGTAGTGTATTGGAGATCTTGTGGAAGGGTTAGGGTTGCTTGGGTGAAATGTGGATAATTGTGGTCGACTATACCCCATTGGTAACCTGAAAGGGTATACCACAGGTTAAAAATGGTTTTCTGACAAGGCTACGCTCAACGGCAATTGTGAACATGAATAGCGGAATTCTAATCGGAAATGAAAAGGATGAATACATAAAAATGTTATTATCTATTAAAAAAAATCGTGGAACAAAATAAATTGCTGTAAAATATTTAAAAAGACATGCAATTGTAGTGAATCAACAAAAAATTCTTCTTTCTATAATAAACATTTTATATGTATTGGTAATTTTTAGATTCCGCTCGCCCTCTGGTGGCAAAAAATGAACTTTGATATTCGGTACTTACATTTTTGATTTTAACGCATTGGTACATGTTTTTTGAGATTTACTGAAGATTTAAATAATAAATCTATTTATATTTTGTTGAATATGTAGTTATAAGGTACAAGAATGCATTTTTAACACAATTTTTGACACTGAAAAGTACCGAATATCCTCCATTTATAGCGCCCTCTATATGTAGTTAAAATTCCCAATACTTTTAAGCTAAAAACACTTTAAATTCCAGTTTCTATTATAGTATTTAATTAAATCTTTTCTTTATAAAACCTATTTATAATGGTAATTCATGCAAAAACCATAATTTCAATTTATAATATTTATTAATTAAATTTGAGAATAATCTTTCTAGTTGTGTGATTCTCCCTCGTGTTCATACAAGTAATTGCAGAACATCAATTAGTTAGCACACTGTAGCAAATTAATGCGGCGTTAGAAAGAACAAATTTCATTGTAAAAAAAAATTAAAAATCTAGAGGGGTCTATCAATTATGGATTTGGAGTTGGTGTTGGTGTTTTTTTTTGTTTTAGTCGGTAATAACAATACTACCAAGTTGTGAAGAAATTAAAAAAAAGTATCACTAGTAAGCTGAAACCACCCTCTATCAATAAATTAACCAAAACAGAAACTGTTGACAATATATTAAATAAAAAGGTCAGAATTAAAAAAATCATAGTATAGTTATCCTTTCAACAAGTACAAGTTTCTAAATTTTATAAAATTTTGCTATTAATTTTGGATGGTAAAGTAAAACCCTAAATACCAAGTTTTGTACGAATCAAATTGGTTTTATGTCCACCATATTGGATCCGCCATTTTGCTTTTTCAATTTTTTTCCATATTATTATTCAGCAACCTCTAAAACCGCTAAATACTAACTTTTGTAGAAATCAAATGGCATTTTACAATTTATGTCCGCCATTTTCTATTTTCAATTTTTTTTCCACAATATTATTCAGCAACCCTCAAAATACCATTAAATACTAACTTATGTACGAAACATACAACGCGTAATCTGTGGGCTGTAACTCCGAAACTATAAAGTAGACTCCTACTTTTTTTTGGTTTTTTGACAATAAAATTTGTTCTACCTTGTAACTAGGTATGAAGTTTTATCTACCGTGAACAGGACATCCTGTATAATAAATTAAAAGAATAGTTGACGATGATTTGGGATAGTATTTATGTGTTGAAAAACAGGAAAAATCCCAACTGTGTATAAATAATAAAATAGTTTTGTTATGGTTAAAGCCTGTTTGTCAAAAAATACCACTAAAATTTTGAATAAAACTAATCTAAAATCTACATTTACTAAAATCATAATATGAATTTCTATAAAAAAATAATAAAATGATAGAGTGATTTTTTTAAATTTTAAGTGAATGATAAAATGTGGATGACCATTGAGCTGAGCCTGTATCAATGGCACAAATAAGGGATGGGTAAGGAAGGTCACAAGTTAAACAAATAAACACCTGTTCACTCTTGCTGTTGATCCTTAGCCTTGATGTTTAATAATTTACAAAACACTAACTAAGGTTCTACACACCTAATCTAATTATAAATATTGAAACGTTTTTTAACTCACCTGTTACAGTTTGTTGTGAGGTCGTTGAAGATCCTGGAATGTCAAGGGATGTTGATGATTCAATACTATGTTGTACAGACATTTCTTGTTGTGGCACTTGCTATGAAAACAAAATTTATGAAAACTCTACTGTAGATAAATTCAAGAAAATTGACTTACTAAAGTTATTTGGTGAGGTGATTCACTTTCGACACTCTCATGTGAACTGCCTCTAGTCATTTCGCTTTCTCCATGTTTTCTTTGTGAATTATTTGAATCTGTTTGGAATCCCAACGGGTCAGGTTTTATAATAGCTACTCCTAATGGAGATGTCAATGTAACTTCATTATTGCTATGATCCTCACAAGGTCTTTCAGTTGATCCAGAGCCTGATCCAGTTGAAGATTTTCTTAATCTTTTCCTAAATAAAATCAACAATCCAGTTTAGTCAAATTACACGAAAGCATGGAGTATGGATAAGAGCCAGTTTCCATAAGGGTTGCATATTGCCAAAATGGAGTCCACCACCAGGATTTTAATTTATTTAAAAAAATAATTTTAATCGGCAGCTCAAAGCTACGTAATATTGGTTTCAACTGCAGAACTCTGTAAACCAATAAGTTAAACCTACCGGCACCAGATGGCAGCACATTAGTATGAATACGAAAACTGTTTTCCTTATTATATCCATACTCCATGACGAAAGCTTTCTGGGAATTTTTCCGCAGAAGAATGCCTGGACATAAATAACAGCATTTTTTTACCTTTTACTTCCGGGCGATAAAGAACATGGGGAAGGTGATAAAGACTGCCTTAATTTAACATCGTTATGACTCCAGCCTGTATCTGTTGTTAAAACTTCTGGTCGATCTGAATTATTTTGTTTCATTGACGCTTCCACTGGAATTTCTGCTAAACCTGAATAAAAAATTAAATTTAAGTTTTTGAAAAGTACGTAAAAATACTAATTTATTATAAATAAGCTGTATGATTCAAAACAACAATCATAAGACTTAATCAAATCATATGAAATATTAAAAATGGTTTACCTTTAATTTTTAACATTTCTGCCGTTTTCAAAATATACGGTAGTTGATCCTGCGAGACATTAACTTCTCCATAATACATAAAATCAATGATAACTTTCAAATCGTTAAACTTAACATCTTTTAAAATAACTATAGGGTGTTGACATGGATTTATAGTAAATAACGACTGAAATATTCAAGAATGAGCAATCGTTATTAGAAAACATAAATACGTACTTGAAAATAAGCACTACAAGCAGATAAAACCAGCTTGTGTGCTTGAAGGTGCCTCCCTTCTGCTGAAAGGGTAACATCCACCAATGATTCGCTGTTCAACAGACTTGAAAAAACAGAAATAAAATTTGGCTGGTGGTTGTTCCACCGTAAACAATACTGTTGTGTGGACATTGTTATCATTTCTAGCTTAGAGAGATTTAAGCATGACTAATCAACAAAACTTCACAAATATATTTTTAATGGACACAATCAATAAATTGGCTTTTTAGATTTGTAACCTTGAAACTATGCTTTTAAAACAGCTAGAGTGCACTTTGTTTGTCACGACTGAAAATTCAAATAAATCAAGAAAAACAATTCAGTTATCACTCTGTAGATCTTTATGGGAATATTTGCAAATATTCTGATAATTGCATTTCATGAATTATTGTAAAGGAATCATTATTTTTACAAGTTGTTTGATTGACGTAAATGACGTAACGATTGTGTTGTGGTTATGTGGTTGCAAACATTTTCTACTACATATCTTTAAATTATAATTTTGCTTTTGCTACCTATTTAAAATATAATGAAATTCTTATTTATCATTTATGTATTATATATTTACGAAAATATATAAAATAAATTTAGGTTTATTTTGGCAACATCGCAATCATTAACCGCTATTAATTCATAGATGGCGCAGCAATACCCTTTTTTGAATTTAAATGTAGCGGATATATAATTTTGATTTGATACCCTTTTGGTGATGCATAAAGAGTTTATTCACTCGATTAAGCGCGTCTCTTTTTATTTCAAGCACATAAATAAATAAAGGCAATGGCAATAAATATATCAGGGTTTGTTTTTGATTAGAAATAGTGGAGAGGATTCTCTGAAGCTTTCCGAAGCTGCATCCACGTTGTCAATAAATCAAACACGCGCAAAATTAATAATCGCGCGTGAGAGGAAGAAGATTCTGGTTGGCGAAATGAGAAACGTGACGAGAAACATATAATGAAAATAAATCAAGACTCTCTGAAGCGGTAAAAAGTTTTCTATTATGAATTATTTATGGGAAAACTCGATATCTGTGTGCGCAAGTTTCATTAGAGTCTATAGTTGTAAAACAAGTAACTAGTACTCTAGTACTATATACTATATGTACCTAATAGTAACACTATAGAGGTCACACACGTTTCGTTTTGGCATGCAATAAACGGGATTACCTGCATAATTAATTGCCGTTGTAATTAATGGCCGGGTGTATGAAGATATTCCCTACAGAGGGTGTGTTACTCACTGCAATGGATGACGTATACAAATTTGCATCGTAGAACATCATCAAAGGTGTATGGGTAATGGGTATACTGTTATAAACATTTAAATATTTATTATAATTAAGCTTATGAAGGTGGTTGCAAGTGGCAACCTACTTTCCATTATTTTGGGAAAAATGGTACATACCAATATTATTTTATTTTAAAAATAATAAAATTGTAAAAAATAATAAAATATATATGAAACCTGAAAATAAATGAAATAAACCAGGCAGAGTTAAATTAAAACCGATTTCACTAACACCATTTGCAGATTTTGTGAGGATAATTTACCCTCGCGACGAAACGACACGTCCATTAGGGCCGGCGTTACTGCCGTTTTATTAGGGAATAAAAAGTGTGTCAACGTAAGTGACGGATGCATTTCGTATGTGAACATTTCTCTTTAGCAAACAGGATTTGCTCTATTCCACAGCCCAACGTGTCGTGACGCATTAAGTCAAACAAGGGGCGCAATGTCGAGAGCTATTACACCCTCTGAAGCCTTATCGTCAACAAATATAGGCCATTCAATCACATTATTATTCCTATATTAGTGCTTTGAATGTGTGATAAATAAGATAGTAATCATAGTCAGTGACTATTAGTCAGTGATAATCGAAGACGAAGAGAGGCGAACCCCATATTGGTTAATAAGTACTCATGGACTTTAAGTGGATTTTAGTATTATCCTTCATTTGTATATTTTGAAAACATTGAATTGGTTTCGTTCCAGAAGTGAAACAAATGATTTTGAAGAGTTCCATTTGTATTAACGTCATAAAACTCAAAAGAGCTAAGATATCTTTTGCTCTTCTTGAGTTTACTGCAAGGTCGAGGTCTAAGTTCACTTTGAAATCAGTAAATTTGGGACACATTATTCAAAGGGACGTCGATTGTTGATCTGTACAGATCTGATTGCGCGAATCTCCACCCACCTTGCCTTGTTCTAGCATGTACAGGGGGTGTATTTTTGAAGCACTCGACAGTAAGTTGTATATACGACTTTCATCATTCTATCCTCGTCATTCAATTGCAAAAATAAGAATCATGTCGTACAGGACATCTCGTGTGTACTTCAGGAATAACCCCCCTGGTTTCGCCGATGATAACCAGCGAGTTGTGTTTTGTTTCAATGGTGCACAGCACACAAGACAACGCGGTCGTCCGCCAGTACTGAAGAGTTCGTTACATTTTCGTTTGCAAACCAAATCTAATGTTGGAAGCATCGTGTGAGTATATTTGTGTGTATATTTGTTGGCTCAAGTTAGATAAGTTCGCGAACTCCAACGTTGGCCGACGTTTGCAACATCGTCTGGATAAACCTTTACATTGGTGCAAAGTTCGCTTAAGCCGGCTACACACATTAGCTTTTGAAGGCGCTGGTGGACGTTGACCTCTTCCTATAGGGCTGTGGAACTTTTTCCGATCTTCAAAGGAACATGCGAATGGTTCCATGTGCCAATAGCTCCTCATCCATACTTTGGCCACCACGCCCTCGTGCTATCTTCAACTCGTCCGGACAGTAGAAGTAGAGATAAGTCCTGCTTTTTTATCAGTGTTTTGTGTTTTTTTCTGTTTATACCTAAGATCTCATAACTAGGATATTAGTGTTTTTAGAACTTTATCAAGTAGAAGTTGAAATGTAAGAACCCAATCATCATCTATACAAAAACTGCATAGTTGCTGGTTACTTGTGAACTAAGAATGTGACAAGTGTATAGCCAATATGTGGATACCCACTTGTGATGTCTCTAAGAACAGCAAATGTTGGTATGTCCATAAAGGTTTACCACCTCGTCTGGAGGCCGCTTAAAATTAAGATGTATTTGGCTCGCCAAAATAAAGCGAAACCTGTTTTCTTCTCTTCTACTTTTTCTTCCAAACAATTGATGGAACTCTGAACCTTATTCCGATACTTATCTTCCAGTCACAAGATTAATAATACTGTTTTTGAAAGTAAAGGACTTAGACAACTAAAAAGAATGTCTTTGGGAAACATTTAACAAAGACTCAAGTGGCTATTAGTGGTTTCTGAAATAAAAACTTTTAGAGTTTGATTCCAGAGTCTTAAGGAAACTTAAATATTATTTTTTGTGTAAAAAACGAAGGTAAAGGTCGTTCATCGCTATCAAACTTTGTAAAAAATTTACATTCTGAAGGTTATCTGTACATCCGAAAAAGATGTGCAACTTTCAACCATCCCAATTGTGTATAAATTTAAATTAGAAAAGATGTGATCTAGTCTAATTCTGCAGAAGCTAGTAATAAAATCTCCCGGAGGAAAGAGGATGTTCTGAACCATGGGTGCTTGGCTTGGTGACTTAATTATTGATATGCAGATAGTACCACTGAAGTTACTGGACTTATTAAAATCTTGACGGAACCTTTTTTTGAGCCAGTACTAATCTGCAAAACGCAAATTGTACAAAACGTAAGGAATTTTGCAACGTAATGATGCGGGATTACGCAAAACTTCGCGCACCTCAACGGATTTCAAAGAACCGTCAGAAACCTTCTTCCGACATCCGATGAAAACTTCCAAACCACAAACCACTCACGAGAAACCGGGAACCAAGGAGAACTACAAAAGTTTGTCGTTTTTCAAATCATGTGCAAGCACGACGCACACCGAATTGTGCCGAATGCATAAATGTTTGCAATCGTGTTGGCGTTTGAGGAGGTTCCCACTTAAGCGACGAACTTGTAACATTTGCCCTTCACATGATGCGTTCAAAGTTGGCTTTTCTAGTTTTATCGAACTTTACACCAACGTAATCACGAACCTAGAGCGTGAAGTTTAGTACCAACAACCAACTCATTAGTCCATTCTGAAATGATAACTTTTCCATTTTAGAGCCAAATTAGATAAATGACTACTACATAATGCTTAAATCAATACTAAATCCTGTACAAATCATAATAAGTCTAGGTGCATCGTCTGTAGGGAATTACTAATGGATTCGGGCTAACATTCGTCTTGTCCTTTGATGTGTGGTAGATTTAACACCACCAAGAAGAACCTCCAAAAACGGCAACACGAATCCGAACTTTTGTACATGCGGCCAACATTGGCCCACGTTCGACACATCGATTGAAGGCCGCTTTAGTATGTATTTGGTCCTGGAATTCCCTCTAGATTCGTGATTACGGTGTTGCAAAGTTCGTTAAAACTAGCAAAGCTAAGGATGGATGCGTCGTATGAAGGTCAAACGGTGTAAAATGTTTACCTTCGACAAACTGGGGGAATGTTGACCCAACAAATTCACCAATGTCAATGTTCTGGAGGTCCATCTAAACGGTGTGGAAAACTTCGGCCAATGTTGACGTTCGTAAATATATCACACCTAGGGGAGGATTAACGTCGACTACTACTATATTTTCGTTTGCAAATATTTGGTAAACATTTATGGTACCACCTAGATGGACTATTAAGCTAATGCAAACAGGTTTGGTCGACATTTGCAAAACCGTCTGGATGCCTGGATGGACCTCCAATTGGGCGAGAAACGTCCACAAACGTTCGTGAACTTGTCGAAGTTTGGATCAACCAGGCCAATGTTGTTCTTGCACACATCACAATCCATTGAACACTCATCACATTGTCAGTTCACAAGTGATGAAGCCAACCTTATCATATCTTTGCCTGATGACAGAACAAAACAACAGTGCTAAAAAAGCTGAAACTATCTACTATGTAAAGAGTTAATGATAATACATGATGTGGCGAATGTGTGGATGAGGAGCTTGGCACATGGGAGCATTCACAAGTTCTTTTGAAGATCGCCAAAATACCGACACCCCTATGGCAAGTAGCCAATGCGAGCCTCAATCAACGTTCTCCAGCGCCTTAACAATTGCTAATACTCTATCCATGCGTTTGACAAGTGATGTTTGCCACATCGCAAAGTCAATGTGTGGAGCGGGCTTTACCCTCCACACTGTGGGAAATGCACAATCTTAAACCGTCTGAATGACTCTCACACATTTAAAAGTTCTACCACTGGGGGGTTACGGTAAATAGGTAATAATTTTAAGAACAAAGAAACATTCAAAAATTTTAAGTGGTAGCCAATAAAGCGAAATTAAATATTTCTTTAGTTTATCCTGGGGATAAAGATAAATGAAATGAAATTATAATTTATTTAAATATTTGTAAAGTTTGTAATTAAATTTCCATTTATAGTAAAATTATAACAATTATAATATTAACTGGTGGAAAGCCCAATTATCACGCTGTGCTTTGGAGACAAAACGGTTGTCAGGGGGTAGTTGGTACTTTCGCCTGGAGTTCTCCCAGCTAGTGTCATTTAAATAGGTATACATTTTGTCCGCGTCACCTGCAAATTATCAAAGCTCTTGATTCCAACTTAAATGTATAATTAATTTGAATAGCGAACGGCGAATAGCGAATAGCGAGCATTAATTAAACCGGTTGACATCCAGAAGCTGAAAATGTTTAAACGCGGAACATGTCTAGCTCATAAGTCTTATATTTTTATTAACAAGCGAACTTTAAGCTTTATTTTCGCGTCTTGTAATTCAATCTGAAGCTCGCGGGGACGATAAAAGCGCTTCTGTACCTGTAAACGGAGAAAAGCGGAGAAAAGCACGAGTAGTCACGCGTAAAGTCGGTGATGAAAAAGGATCGTAAAAGTTCTCAATATCTGATGACAAGAGGAGATAAGGAATCGTAAAAAGTGCGGGTCGCGCCCGACTTATGATAATCCGCGAGTTATTTGAGTTATTTTTTTACGTCCGCGCCGCGCGCAATAAAAACTTTTACGCCGCCATTGCAAGGAACGTAATTAATCGAGAGGATTTGCGCGGCTGCCTTTTTTACTTTCAACTTTTTTTCTTTCTCAACCAGGCCTAAATTTATGTTTAAAACTTTCTGGTTTTATTTTTGTGGGATTCTTTTTTCTTTCCCTATTCCCGAACTTATGGCGCTCCTATTACCAGAGTAGGTATTACTTTTATGTACAGATGTTCAGATATTTACGCAGAAATTTTGTATTTATACCAAAAACTTCACTCAATTCTATGGAATCTCTGAACAAAGCAATTCAGGATACAAATTATTCTTTCCCACCAAAAAATGACGTCAGAAGTAGGACAGTGCAAAGCATGACAACGTGATGCCAACTAACCTACTTCTTACGTTATCCCATTAGGAATGAAGAATGAAGATTCCAGTGTACAGTATATACTACAATACTGTTTCAAATCAATAAAATGTACAATAATGCTGTCTGTAAGAGCGAGACAGAAAATACTTAACGAGTCATCTCAAGATCAATTCGGAGATGAAAGTCTGCAACTTTTAACGTATCGAGAAAGGTAAATTGTTTGCTACATTACTATGGTCTATGGTTACGATTTTTATCTCTCTTCCACCTTATGAACTTTGTTGTGTGTACTAGGGATGCAGGTATTATCTAATGAGTCAATTCACAACCGAGATCAATTTCAATTCAAAGGCGTCATAATCAGGTAGTGGTACGAAACCAAGACGACATTTGAATGTGGAAAATTTACGCATTCAATGTAAATATTATGAAACTGAATAGCCGATTCAAATTAATTTTTCCACCAAAAATGACGTCAGAAGTAGTTCAGTGTGGTTCTGTAGAAAGCGGTGTCAAATGAAATCTATGTGGCAACCGTGATAATGTGACGGCAACAAACCTACTTTTGACGTCATACGTCATACGTCATGCGATTGGTTCAGCATTAGGCCGCAAGAGGGTGATCGCTTAGCCTGAAAAGCTAATATGTAAAATCAATTTAAGGAAACAGTGTATTTATTAATTAATACAAATCTGGTTATAATACATATCCATTTTACCTAAAGCATGACCTTAGGCAAAAACTTACAATTTGGTTTCATTACCTTACAGGATTTCCTAATAGATACAATTAACCCATGGCTTTATGTAGATCATTACTCCATTTGAAACTACAAGTTTTCGACATAGTGAAAACACATGTAATTTAGGTAGCAAAAATTTTATAATGTTCGTGTTAAATTACCATTAATAAATTAAAATTAGTACTTCTTAATTAATTAAAATTTATTTAGCTGAACATGGTGTAAGTTGGAGGCAAAAATAAATTAAATTAGTATTAATATGAGAAAGCTTAGGAACTTATATAAATTAGCATAAAATATAGTTTAAATATTTAACTTTTTGGGCAAATTTTGCAGCGGCAAAGAAAGATCAAACATTTTAGGTCCTCGCCTAAATAAAGGTGAAACGAGATAAAATAAACACGTCGAAGTTATTCCATTAAAACCTCAAAACCTCAACACGCACACGGTGTTTCCAAACAAACGCACATTAATTAATTAATTCAAACAAAACTCACGCATGTACAATTAAATTAAAGGTAAAACATCGTTGCTCATGAGACCCAATTTATTTCGAACATACTAAAATCACCGCACATCGTCACATTAAAAACCTTTGAGTGCTAAATAAAAAAGGCATTAACGGGAATTATTGTTTTATTATAATATATTTATAATTGTGTTTATGCATCCATTATTCCTATAATTATTAAATCGATGAATAATTTTTGTTAGCGAGTATTAAATATGATAGGCAAAAATTGGTAATTAGTTTAAATTATGGCCTGTTATAGTTTTGGATTAACTATTTCAATGCGTATTGCACACTTTAAAGCATATATGGAATTTGGCGTTAAATTGTATGTAAATATTTAAAGGGCTTAATTGTTTTAATTGCAATCTATTACTGACATTGCAGTTGTAATTTCAATCACCATCTGCTGCTGACGAATAAAATTATAATAGATTTGCCTATCAAAGGAAGTTCAACAGTAATATTAATGCATTTATTACACAACCATTATATATTATTTAAACATATAATCATTGGGTAAGGTGTTTTTAGCAAAGTACTGTTGATAAATACGAAGGAGAAAATGAAGGTAAAGCACTATTAAACAGCACGTTGAAAAGTTGCAAGCTTCACTCCAAAAATTGATTCTCACTGCGTGGATCAATTTTTGGAGTGAAGCTTGCAACTTTTCAACGTGCTGTTTAATAGTGCTTTACCTTCATTTTCTCCTTCGTAGTAATATTAATGTTTCATCTCCACATCCAAAATGTTAAGTATCAGACAAGGTAAAACTAATTAATTAAACAAACTCAATACTATGTGATTTAAATTCAAGTACTATTTCGATAGTACACTCATTCATCGACAATAAACTTTCATGGACATAGATTTTTCAACGAATGCAATATCAATGTCAGTTCATTTAATCGACACATTTTCATAGAAGAAAAGATTTGTCGATAAAAAGGTAATGTCGATGAAATGGTTCTCGATGAAAAGGAAATGTCCATGAAATGAATGTGTTGATGAAAAACTAGTGTAGATAAATTGTCCTTGTTGTCCAGTTGTCGATGAAACAATTGTTGACGAAACAGTTGTTGATGAAACAGTTTTCTATGAAACAGTTATCGATGAACCAGTTATCGATGAAACAGTTGTCGATGAAACAGTTTTCGATGAAACAGTTATCGATGTAACAGTTGTCGATGAAACAGTTTTCGATGAAACAGTTGTCGATGAAACAGTTTTCGATGAAACAATTGTCGATGAAACAGTTTTCGAAGAAACAGTTGTCGAAGAAACAGTTTTCGATGAAACAATTGTCGACGAAACAGTAGTCGATGAAGAAATGGTGTCGATGAATGGGTCTTGTCGAAGAAAATGTAGTGTTATGGTTCTTCCTGGTTTCTTAATCTCTCTTGAAGCATTCTAAATCGCCGCTATAAAACTACCCCCTCCAGCCGTCATATTGTTAGGAATATGCTATGCAAAGATTGGAGAAAATCTGGAGGTACCAAAGAGAATTAGCTCGTTGCAAACGTCATAACGAAGATCGCTACGTAACGAAAGTGTAATTCGTATTGAGAAGCGTAAGGAAGGAAGGAAGTTCAACAGTAATATTAATGTTTCATCTCCACATCCAAAATGTTAAGTATCAGACAAGGTAAAACTAATTAATTAAACAAACTCAATACTATGTGATTTAAATTCAAGTACTATTTCGATAGTACACTCATTCATCGACAATAAACTTTCATGGACATAGATTTTTCAACGAATGCAATATCAATGTCAGTTCATTTAATCGACACATTTTCATAGAAGAAAAGATTTGTCGATAGAAAGGTAATGTCGATGAAATGGTTCTCGATGAAAAGAAAATGTCCATGAAATGAATGTGTTGATGAAAAACTAGTGTAGATAAATTGTCCTTGTTGTCCAGTTGTCGATGAAACAATTGTTGACGAAACAGTTGTTGATGAAACAGTTTTCTATGAAACAGTTATCGATGAACCAGTTATGGATGAAACAGTTGTCGATGAAACAGTTATCGATGAAACAGTTATCGATGTAACAGTTGTCGATGAAACAGTTTTCGATGAAACAGTTTTCGATGAAACAGTTGTCGATGAAACAGTTTTAGATGAAACAGTTGTCGATGAAACAGTTTTCGATGAAACAGTTATCGATGAAACAGTTTTCGATGAAACAGTTGTCGATGAAACAGTTTTCGATGAAACAGTTGTTGATGAAACAGTTTTTTTATGAAACAGTTGTCGATGAAACAGTAGTCGATGATGAAATGGTGTCGATGAACAGGTCTTGTCGAAGAAAATGTAGTGTTATGGTTCTTCCTGGTTTCTTAATCTCTCTTGGAGTATTCTAAATCGCCGCTATAAAACTACCCCCTCCAGCCGTCATATTGTTAGGAATGTGCTATGCAAAGATAGGTGAAAATCTGGAGGTACCAAAGAGAATTAGCTCGTTGCAAACGTCATAACGAAGATCGCTACGTAACGAAAGTGTAATTCGTATTGAGAAGCGTAAAGGGATATTCACATCATCAAATAGAGTCGTAATAGTGTTCAATATTGAGTTGATTTGTCAGTCTATTATGTCAAGAAATTAGCACGTTTAGGTGGAAATGATGCGTTGGGAAACTGTAAACTGGAGTGGGTTTGCGTGTGCTTAAATTTAAATATGATTTAGTGCAAATGTTAGGTTTGATTGTACGGTTTATAGCATTGAGTGTACTTACAAGTTGAGTTATTTAGTGAGCTCATCGCGTTATCTGTATATGCTTGGTGAATTGATGCATTAGAATATCAGATAACCGGAGAGGAACGAGTTATGATATAGGAGAGGCATCTGTTTTAGGAATTAGCAAGTCTAATGACGATTGTAATATTAAATTTGGCGCGCGAACACAAAACGAGCGGGAAATAAGTTGTAGGTATTATTATTGTTCGGCGGAAGTTAAGAAAGTAGTTTGGGAAGTTGTGCGGTGCGCGCCCGCAATCATCGCCGCCTCAGGATTTAACAATGCGAATATTGAATTAACGCTGTGAATTTAAAGGGAGATGAGGCCGAAGCCAGAACTCTCTTTCATTCAATTAGGCTGCTCTCCGTTCCCACTTTGGCAAGGATAAGTGCCAAGTTGAAACCTTATTATTTGCCGGTATCTTTTTCTAATCACCGTCGACCTCACGGGAACGGGGGTGGAATGGAACTTTCTTCGGAGTCTCCGAGCTGTGCATTAGGCGAGACTTAATGCAATTAGGTAAATAGTTCATGCGGAGATATCTCGACGAGTATCTCGAAGACAAAAAAGACCCATACCTTTTAAAAAATTTCTAAGACTTGAAACAAGTTTGATCCTAAGAATAATGAACCTTTTTCTTACCCATCCATTGAGTTTACATCACACAATGAACCTTTTAAACTATTTAAACCTTAACTAAATTAACCTTTTTATATTATTTACACCACAAAACATTAGATAAATTTGTGGCCATTTCAGTCTCGATTATTATTATAACTCAGCCCAATCTAACTTTATTATTGTTATTAAGTTTTAAGTTAAAGGACCACCTATAAGTTTGACGCCTGAGAATCAACTTCATTGAAGCTAAACTTATAATCTGATCTTAGTTTGCAGCTATTCATGATGGTTTGGATGGATTCACTTTATAAGTACCCGATTTACTTGCAATGCAGTCCTTCACCTTAAGACTAATCACGCCAGTCCCGCTTTCTCTCTCACTCTCATACAAATCATTGCAAAACATCAATTTTTTCAAAACCTGTACAGATTTATGAATTGACCAATCGTCATGATATTTCTTACAAACATTTGGATACCCACAGTCTGCATTCTGCATATCGGCTTATTAAAATTTGATTTTATTTTATTAAAGGTGGTAATATTAACCCTGCAGGTATTATGGACCCCTTTGGTTTCTCGGCTCGAAAGGGAATCGTTCCTCTGACGTAACAGAGTGACAAATCAACTCTAACTAATGGTGCAATTCTGTGCAAATCTGTATAAGTTCTTACAAGAAAGATCTGTAAGGTTTGTTCTACTAATGAACTGTTTCCATAGTTACCTTACAAATATTGCCTGTAAGAGCTTACAGATTAGCTCTGAATTGCACCATAACTTCCCTTACACTAGAGATCTCCAAAAATGTACATGATTGAAAGAGTTTTGTGTAGTGACCGTTTGTGGTTTCGGGATCGGGACCCATATTATCAGAATGTGAAAGGTTTTTAGATTTGAAGATGATTTCTCCTGCTGATATTCAGCCAATTCTAAAACACCAACATAAATCGACCAGTGGAAAAAAGCCTTCTTCGGAAATTCTATTATAGGATATCCTTTCGAAAAATCTTTAATGGCTTTTGTTCAAGAGAAAGAAAACAAGAAGGCTCTGCGGGGAAAACGTTGAAGAAGAAGAAGAATCTCTACTCCATCTCCTCTGAACCTCAACACTCATCATCTGGGATTAGGTTTACCCGCACAGTGGCTATGAAGAGGAAGAGTAAAAAACCTAAAATACCATCTCAATAATATGACAATGATTTTGACGACTCATTCCATTCTAACAACTCTGGATGCTCACCGCTTGAATTCCCAACCGAGTAAGACTGTGAATTAGCCTTTGATGAAGAGTCAATGAAAATGAAATTTTTATATGTGATTTATGTAAATAAATTTTTGTTTTTAAATTAATAATAATAGAATAATTTTTGTTAATCGCACTATGGAGATTACTGTAAATGTGTAAATGTTCGGAAAATTATTCCTCCTGTTGTGACAATATGTGATTAGTATATTAGGCTAACCATTCCAAAAAACGAGTGAAAATAGCTAAAAATGTAGGTGTAATTCACAAAAAATAAAGTTGAGGTCCAAATTACCACCTTTTCTTCTCAAGATCAAGGACCATTATCCTTTTCTTTAATTCATTGCTAGTTCATCTCAACTATTTCGTTTACTCATGCGTCTAATTTGTCCATCCTGAGATGGAAGTCAGTAAGATAGACGATTGTTTTTTATTGGAGATTCAAATTAATTTTTCTCGCCAAAAATGACGTCAGAAGTTGATCAGAGCAAAGTACGTAGCCTTGGCGACAATTGAAAGTTATGTGACAACCATGCTATGTTATGGCAACTAACCTACTTCTGACGTCATCCTACTAGTTCCACATTCATAGGCAAGAGGGATATCACTTAGGTTGAAAACCAATAAGAGAAAAATCGTTTGTTGTATAAGTTGTCATGATGTCAGGTCAATTTAGACATGCAAGGGTGCAAAAATTAGCGTAGAGCTAAAATTGGTATGAATATTCGGAACACCATTATAAACGAATGCTAAAAAGTTCCCATCGATCCCGTACCTGGAAAATTTTTTATTCAAGGTCAAAAGTCTTAAAAATGGGTTTATGGCTTACATTGACCGATAGAAAAATATTTTTACTTGTATTACAGCTTCAATGATGTGTATACCTGGCATATTATGAAAATTACAACTTTTTCAACTTTTATAATCGTTATATCTCAGAAACTGTGGCTCTTAGCAGAAAAAGTAGTAGGCCATTTTTTATAGATAATTATATGATCTACATTTTTTGTCTGACCTAATTTTATGATAAAACTTACCGTTTTGCTAAAAAACGCGAAAAAAACTAATTTTAAGACCTTTTTATCTCCAAACATGAGGATAGGTGCCCGATTTTGATTTTCGTGGGTAAAATATTCTATAGAAAATAGGTCTGTTCAGCTAAAATACTTGTTACTCATTACTTGTTTAGCCAAATTTCTATAGAAACATGCTATGGGATATTTTATCCCTGAAAATGAGGATACTGGTTCTGGTGGAACATATGTCTTCCTATCTGATTTTCCATCCTGTCCGACTTTGGGGTGCCCTAAATCTTCGTGGTAAAAGAGTCTTGATGAGAAAAAATAAAAAAATGCAACCAATTGTAATAAGTTTTTTTTTTTTGATATAAAAATAGTTAAATTATAAAACTATTAATTCTCTAGAAACTATTAGCAAAATGAGTAATCCTTGAAAACATTAAACCTAACTAGCGACTAATCAATACCTATTTCCGATTGACAACGACATCGTTCAAATTACCGGTTATTAATTTGTCTGGTTATCCTGTAAGTCCAAACTAGGCGTACTTGGTACTTGCATAACATCCCGTCCAAATTTTGTGACCTGCACACCTCATTTACGATACCAAACAATGTGGATGCACGTACTTGTTCAGTGACGGTCTTCTATCTATCCCAAGCCCTCATCGAATAGGACAAAGTTCAATCATTCGCAGCCAAATCCCATTTCAATCGGAAATAAATTATTCGAGCGGGAGCAAGAAACACAATTGCACAATCGGATCCAAATTATTCGCCCACACTCGTAAATTCCACCAAAGGGTTTTCTATGCATGCTAAATTAATTCAAACATCCCAAATTTCAATACAAATGGAAATAATAATTATTTTTAATCACATTTGACACAAATAATGATTATAAATTACTCACAATTTGACTTTAAAGTATGTCTAAAAATATACCTACACTATTTTTGTAGTAAAATACATGTTTTGTAAGGTATGATAAATTCGATATTTCAAGTGCAGCGTTCCGCGCCTCTAGTGGGAGTTTAGAGGTACTTCAAGAATCGATGAAAACTTTTAGTTTCCTTTTGAGATATCTCGAAATAAGAAATTGATAAAAATTTTAAATGATTAATAAATGATTCCCGTTTACTAAGAATCATGTTATTATATTGGTTTTGTTTGTTTTAAATTAATGATTCTTCTTATTATTGGCTCATTTTTCTTCCTCACCTCGGGCAATGAGGTCGAAAACTTTTCACGTTCAGATAAATCGTAATTCGTATCAATAATGAGGCGATCGTGGAGAAGAAAAAATCGTAGCAGGTGGCGATGAATGATTTATCCCTTCGTTCCGTGATGAAATAACTAGCGCTCCTTTATTCTTCATAATCGATAATTAACGGTGAAAAATTGCTATTCTCATACTGAAGAGTGGGCGAGCAATAAAATGAGCAATTCTAAAAAGAAAAGCCAATTCGACTGGTCCATTTCGCCGCTGAAATAATCAACACTCGATAAGTGAGCGGCGTGTGATTGATTTTGGTATAAGGGAAACTAATAAAGCGGATAGATTGCAATTTGTTGATGGTTACAATAGAAAAGCGCCGGAAACGTTAGGTATTATGAATTGAAAGGAACAAATATTGCAAAAACGCTTTATTACGTTCATGTCAGATATTAATTTATTTCTCCACCGAGAATTTCTTACAATACTAGATTTAATAACTTTTATGAAATTTCAGATGAATTAACAGCTATTATTTCAACACTTCATTTGAAGTTTTTAGCAGGGATAATAGTATTTTTATTTTTTACCAACTTTCAATATTCACTAATTTAATAGACGTTTTGGCACAATATCCCCGAGTCGGCGAGTCACGCTAGGTCCTGGAATGAGTCGGTGCTTGGATCGGTGAATGGGTTGGTGCTGCACCATGTTTGTACCCTAAAACGTGGTGCAGCATCAACTCGAGCAGCCATCCAAGTAGCGACACAAGTGCTAAAAACAAACATTATTTTTTTATATTCCCGTGAACATGGTAAAGCACCGACTCCCAACTCAAACAACGACTCCTGCACGCATAGGAAATAATAAGTCGGTGCTGCGCCATGTTTTAACCCTTAAACTTTACTCTAGCATAGGTAAACTGAAAATAAAGTGAATCAGTTTTGAGTCGTACCTGAGTCAGTGCTTCACCATGTTCACGGTCGCGGATTGAGTCGGTGTCATGTTTGTACCCTAACTCTTTCAAGACTATTCTTTGTACAACTTTTATAAAATCTATTGCATTGTATTGCTCCTTGGAGAGGATCTTTGAAGTTGAATTGTTGAAATAAGTTGTATATCAGCTCGGAGTGGGATTTTCTCTTGGATTTTATCCCAATACCAGTTTGTATTAGGAAATAAATAGACATCAGTGTGGTAGTGATCCAATATTCGATATTGAAAACATATCAAGTAAACGTGCGTTAAATGAACATTTCAAAATAAAGTTATCAGTGTCCAATAATAAAAAGGTAGTTGATTAGACTGGATTTCCTGGCCCGTTGCGTGTGCAATGACCTCTCTTCGCGCGTTTCAGGACGCGTTGTTATGGCAACCGTATGGATTCTGGGGTCCATAGCATGGGTGTAGGGACCTGACGGGAACTAACCTATTAGTGGTCGAGTTCTTATCTCACCTACTACCATCGATATCAGTCCCCTCATTAACCTATGACATAAAATTTCCACATCCACGCTCAAGCGCAAAAAGGGAAATTTTCAAGAGTTACTATTCTCATAGTCGGGAAGAATAAATTTAATGTAGTAAAGTAAATAACTCGCTTTGTTAGTTTAATATAAAAAGTAGATGTAGCGTAAAAGGGTTTTCTTATTAATGCCGAAAGTATGAGACTCTGAAAATGATACATTTCCGGGGATAACGTTTTATATACTGTATTTTATTTCTTACGAAAAGAGTTTACTCTAGAAATATTGTTACTAGCAGCTCTACAATAAGGTTAATGATAACTAAAAACTTACAAATATAAAACATAATAAAATTACAAATAATTAAATATCTTTGTAAATACCGAAACAGTTTTATTTGCTAAAGGTATCTATTATAACCTGGGCCCATATTAGAAACACTTATGCGATAACGAAGATCGTTACTTAACGAGTGTGTTTGTATTTTAGCTTTTATATAAATAGAAAAAATAACAATGATTTTAATTCATTTAAATAATTCGATGTGAAATGTATTAATATAATGAAGCAAATGAAAGGTGTATTCATTTTTATTGGCGGCAACGTTACACCCCAACATAATGTAAAGTAAGAAAGGTGGCAGGAGCGTCAATTTAAAGCGACATAAAGAAGAAAAGTACACCGTAAAAACGTAAGAAATATCACCAACGAAACAAAACGAAACGAAACAATGTAATAACACACGTGCTCTAAGCGCAAATTCTATCGACTCAGAAAATCATTGAGAAATTTATTCGCTTTTTAACAATGCCAAAGCTTATTTCATGAGAATTTTATGTTACACAAGGCATAAATCGAGTTTGCGTTTAAAAAGAAATTTAATATTTCTTTCCGCAACTATTTTAGGAACGAAATACAATTTTACTTTCACCAAAAAAATGTATATAAAAATTTGCTTAAGATTATTCAAAAAATCAAGGTACACTTAATGTCGTTACGATATAATTACTGATATGCAAATTATTTATCCACGAAATTATCATGTATAATTTTGTCACCCACAACCCGGCGCATTCGTTATAAGTGTACAAGTGGCAGGGGTGATCCTCTACGATATCGTAGAGGATTTTTGATCGATTTCGTAGATGATTTTTCATCACCAATGAGAATTTACACTCATCGTTGATTCAGGAATATTCGAACCACCAATTTTTGGTCTAGCAACTTTTTGATCCAATATTTTATCAGTCGGATAATTTTTGGATACAGCAACATGTCGTCAACATTTGTTAAGGATCATAAGGATTTACGCAGGATATACGCAATTTCGATGCAGTATGAAATTTAATATGTATTTATAGAATCAATTGATACTCGAAACGAATTCAATAAATTATTAATAACATTATAAAATAAACAGTTTTGAAACTAAATATTTTAACTTTAATAGGTATAATAAATAATTTCAATTGCAATTAAAATTGTTTTGATATATGATCACAAGATATTTTTCAAATAAAATATGAAATAAGTATTTATTAATTTTGCAGCGAGTTTCAAAGGATCAAATCAAAACTGTAGCATTTGATTAAACAACGTATTTATTTATATTGATAACACAAACATATTAATCATTCACTTTACACCTGTACTGCTGTGTTTCCCCATCAGTTCGCCCTTTCCTTCATGTCAGATACTTTTGCAGGACATGATTTATATTGACGCTTCTAAAATGGATGGTACAGGAACGATTTAATCAATGCCTGTTTTTTGTACTTTTTGTACTTTTTGTTTTTTTTATATTTGGATCCCTTAAGTAATCTATCTTTAGTTTTAGTTGGGAGTGTTAAAGTACTTGCGTTTTTAGTGAGTTGTAAAGCTTGTTGTCAGTCTAGACGCCTCATTAGTGGCTTTATTGGACATGGGAATTGGAAACAATAACCGATCAAATTTATTCAATTGATATATAAATTGCTACATAAATTTATCTTTTTGTAAAAACAATCGTCGCTTTTATGAAGTAAATTTGCTAAATAAAATATTTATAAATGTACTAAGCGAAATTAAGACGTTAATTTAGGTCAATTTTGTAATTAAGAAAAAGAAAAATAGCCTTTGGTGTTATGTGGACATTAAAACGAGTAGAGATTTATCAGCTTAGAAACTAAAAGCATATTGCCTTTTTGCAAAATTACTCCCTTGATACAGCAATGCAAGTAAATGCACTGCAGAGCTCAAATAAACTGGTAACTATTAATCTATAGAATACGACCTCATCTACAACTGTGTCTGATATAAGCCACCAGAAAATTTATAAATTAGAACTAAAAGGCCAGAAAATAAATATTTATTACGCAATTTGTATTGCATTAAAATTAAAGCTTACTTTAAAGTGATGTAGTTTAAGAAATCCTTAATGTAAGACCTTTTATTAATGTTTTTACATTTATTTTACTAACAAAAACGACCACCTTGAAATATTTTACATAAGACATTATAATCATACATTTTACTTACATATGAAGAATAAAAAATTATTTTTTTTTCAAAAATATTCGAAATTCATATACCTATTAGGCTAGGATTGCGGAGAAATAAAAATTTGGTTACAATCAGTAGTTTAAAAGTTACAGACAATTCTCAAATTTTTTTTCGGCGTTCTTTATCTGTTCCAATAGATTTAGGTTCGCTGATAACGATTCAGTAGTCCGGTCAATTTAACCCTAAAAATAGTAGTAAAGTTGCAAAAATTAGCGTAGAGCTAAAAATTGGTATAAATGGTTGGAACACGATTATAAATGAATTCTGAAAAGTCCCCATCGATCCCGTACCTGGGAAAAATTTTATTCAAGGTCAAAGGTCTTAAAAATGGGGTTTTCGCATTTTTCAGCAAAACGGTAAGTTTTATCATAAAATTAGGTCACACAAAAATTGTAGATCTTATAATTACCTATAAAAAATTACTTAATACTTTTTCTCCTAAGAGCTACCGTTTCTTAGATATAACGATTAGAAAAGTTGAAAAAGTTGCAATCTTCATAATATGCATAAGTACGCCACGTATAGACATCACTGAAGCTGTAATACAAGTAAAAATATTTTTCTATCGGTCGATGAAGGGGCAGGGGGGTAAAAAAATTGACTTTTTCGGAAGTGCTTTTGAAAGCTTTCCCGTCGCTTAAAAAATCCATTCCGATAGGATTATAAAACAAACATTCCCCTTAAATTCGAGACCGGGTTTTTGAAATTTGGTTAAAAAATGTACCCGTTATCGTGAATATTAGACGATTATGAATCTGACGAATGATGTGCATATTATGAAGATTACAACTTTTATAATCGTTATATCTCAGAAACGGTGGCTCTTAGGAAAAAAAGTAACAAGACATTTTTTATAAATAATTATTTGATCTACAATTTTTGTCTAAAATAATTTTATGATAAAACTTACCGTTTTGCTGAAAAACGCGAAAACCCCATTTTTAAGACTTTTAACCTTGAATAAAATTTTTTCCAGGTACGGGATCGATGGGGACTTTTCAGCATTCATTTATAATGGTGTTCCGAACATTCATAACAATTTTTAGCTCTAGGCTAATTTATGCACCCTTGCATGTCTAAATTGACCGGACTATCAAGCAATATTAGGGCGATCCAATGCATACTTTTTAAAATACAGCGATTTTCGATTTTAATAATTTGCAGTAAATTTTACAAAAAAAATATTTACCAAAACACAATACTAAAAACTGTTCAAAATGTCGACCAATTACACGAATACAATAATTTACACGACATAGAAAATTAAAAAGCACTCTTTGCATTATTTCTTCTAAGATCATTTGTTGCATTTTGAATACGTTGCCACAGTTGTCCCTATAAAAAAATAATAATCCATTGGCGTTAAGTCGGGAGATCATGCTGGTCAATTTACAGGTGCGTCATTGCCCCTACCTATCCATTTGTTTGGGTACTGTTGATTTAAATGATTTCGAACATCTAATGTAAAATGTGGTGGAGCTCCATCGTGCATAAACCACATATCTCTCCGAAGCTGGAGAGGTAAATCCTATATCAAATCTGGTAACCTATTTTGTAGATGTTTCTCCCGTTAATCTTGGTGGAAGAATGACAGGACCAACAATAAAATTGGTAATTATGCCAGCCCACACATTAATTTTTAATTCGTGTTGAAAATAGTTTACCTTGATTGCATGCAGATTTTCTTCTGCATAAACGTGTTCATTACAGAAATTTGTTATCCCTCTTCTTGTGAAACCTGCTTTATCCATGAACAGAATATTGTTACGAAAGATTAAATTTACTTCTCTTTGGAATTAAGGAACCGACAAAAATCAGGGCGTATTTCAGGATTTTGAACTAGGAGATCTGATATTTTATGGTATGGATATAGCAACTGTTCTTGAAGCACTTTATGAACGACATCTTTTCCTGTTCCTAGTTCCCTGCCTATTCGTCTAGTAGTTAGTTCTGGATCTTCTTCAACAAGTTCTAAAATTTCTTCTTCTTCTTCTTCTTCTTCAGGAACCCTTACAAAACGCTGCCTACCATAATTAGAGGTTAGAGAGGTTTAAATCCAGCATATTCTTCTCGAATACCTCTTCAAATTTCAAAGTTATTCTTTCAAATATACCGAGAAATTAAGAGATTTAATAGAGTATATAACTTATCTCATAAAATTTACTGATATAAAGCAGACTAAATTGTACTTAAAAGTTTTCAATTAAACTTTTCATTTTGATTGATGAATTGATTGTTATAACTGCAGAGGTATTTTAATAAAATTCTTAGCTTGAAGTTAAAGAATAAAAAAATACAGTGAGAAATCCAGGACTTTGAGAAGCAAACACGTTTGTAATTTATATGACGGTAAATCGTTTGGAAGTGACAAATTGTTAAACAGTTTTTATTCCCTCCGCTTTAAATTATCGGGCCTTTCATTTTTATTTTTATATTTACAAAGGTGGGCGGCTTTTTTAATATCAGCCGAGGCGTTAATAATTTGGGGCCAATTAAATATGAAGTGGTTGCGACCGCCGCCGTAGCTATTAACCGTTCCCGCGCTGGGATGAAGATAGAGCGGAAAAATATGCAAATGTTATCGCTGTCGTTTTTGGTGCAATAGCCCTTGCCATGTTCTAATTATCATTAGTAAGATGGTGGCAATAATGGGAAGGTCGCTTTTAGGGTGGTACACGCGATCTCGGGTTTTGTCAAGGGGGGCGGCTAATGCGGTTACATCGACGCTCACTTTGTTTGAATTATGCCTCCTTTGTACCTTAATTAATTCATTGACAGGCAATTTTAACCTACTAAAATATGTTTTTATTAAAACAATAACCATGTCATTTCAAATCGAAAACGTTTACTTTTAGTCACTTTCCTTCGCCAGAACTTCTTGTGCATTATGCCATTTAAGTTCGCATGAAATCAATTGCAAACACTCCAAAATATTCAACAAACATGTTCTGGGTTTTGCATATTACTTCCACAAGTGGAAACCAGCTTTCAATGCGAACTCATGTAATTAACGACAGAAGTTTCAATTTACTTATCTTTACTTAAGTTAAAGTTTCTATGTGGTTCAACTTATAGTTGTCTTCACAATTTTAATTATAAATTTAATTGAAGCCATCAACCTACATCATATTTCAATATTAAATTAGAAATTATAACATGATCCTTATGGTGACGTCTTACACACAGTTAATCCAACACGACTCAAGACGCAGCTTGTTGAAACTCGGTATATTCAAGCTCCGCTTGAATTTGAAGGTAGTGGAGCATATAGCAACGTCGCGAGGATATTCCACGTCAGACAACATAACGTACAAAATTACTAGGCCTAGAAAAAACGGGTAGAGTTAGACTGCTTTAACCACTCTGATATGAATAATTGACCCCCATTTTCAAGTGGAGCTTTAGCTTTTCTTCGAACAGCTCCAAGTATTTAATCTAAAATAACACTATTGCCGAAAGTGTTCAGCTTAAATGCTGCATTTTTTATGATGCTCCTAATGACATGGACTGCGATTCTTCCATCTCTTCCATATTCAAATCATTTTCAAGTTCGTGTCCTCTTCCTTCTTCTATCATCATAATCTGGGTCGGAGTCTTCACTATACAAAATATGAACTTCAGTTTCAGCATTTGTGCACGAGTGGTCTTTTCATAATATGCAAATGTTGGTACATTTCATGCCATTTCTTTGCAAGAACAAGCTCCATTGCAGCCTTTTAAACATGAAGAACTTATAGTTTTAAGCAAGTCTTCAAGTGCTGCAGTGTTGATAACTGGCTGGAACCTACAATTGGGAATTTGCACAGTTTTTTGACTAGATGCTTCAAACGGTGATGTCAGTATAGGAACTGCTGCACCCTGCAGCTGATAGTACTTTCACAAAATCTCTGAATCCATATTTCCTATACATCAATGTTCCTAGAGCAGTTCTTCAGGTGGTGGTAACTTGCTGGAGACCTAGCATTGGCGATTTGTACTGCTTTTTGTATACTGGATGCTTAAAACTGTGATGTCAGTATAGGAACTACAGCTGATAGCACATCCCCAAAATCTCTTGATCCACAATTATTATACACCAGTGCTTCAAGAGCAACTTGTAAACAAGAAACAAACGATTTCGCCTTGAAATGACCCCATGTGTAAGACTGTTCTGCTTAGACTAATTATCTATATAAGAAGAAATTTCAATGACTGGGAATTCATATACTCGTCATCTGATGTGTTCAACTATTGCTGCGTTCCTCTTGTGAGTATTTCTTTCTGGTCTCATGGTTTTTCCACATTCATTGGCTTTTCCTATTAAAAACAAATCTCTGCCATATATTTCGAACACTATTATTTATTATCTGTAACGTCTTTGTCCTTGGAATGTTTATCCATTCTAGGTCTTCGGAATATCCTCAAGTGCGACTTGACATTCCTCTTCGATTTCTTCCAGAAGGTTGCAAATAAAACTTATACTTTTTGGTCGTCCATCTCTGCAACGAGTGGTAAACTCAGTTTATCAATTATCATGGTACCTACCTACTATCGGCAGCAATGAGATTTCATTTGATTCCCCATTCATCATTTAGTCTCCTTGACTAATCTCTAAAATATGAGCATTTGAAGTTTTCAGTGAGAGTAAACATTTTTAGTTGGGAAAAGTTTTGTTATATTTTCAATATCGCTTTATAGGTAAGTTAATAAGATGTACAAGTAGATTTAACAAAGCGTTGTGTATGTAAATCATATAAAATTTATATTAAATTGAACAGGAGTTATAAAGGCGAATTTTGTGCCCGCATAGATCGCAAGACCGCTTCTCATTGCATCCCGAAGTCCTGGGCCATTCTTCCCCTTTCATGGTCCTTACAAAGGCCGCTTTCATTTCCCATAATGTTATACAGGAGTAAGAGACAAAGGGCGCAACTTAAATTACTTTGCGCTTGTAAATCGGACGCGTTCCTTTCGCTCCAACACCCGTTTTAAAACTTTCCAGAATTTAATTGCAATTTTTATTTTGAACCTCCTGGATTACTTTGGTGGTCAAGTTTGCATCATTCATGCTCCGAGCTGTTATACAACGACGTCTCTTAAATATAAAATGCAATTTTGCATTGTTTTTGAAAAATATATGCACTCGCCTTTTTAAATAAAACATTGGGGTATTTCGGACAACTTCGTCCTTTAAAGAAGATACATGGGTTGTAAAACTTGCAAATGAAGGCGCTTCTTTGTAATTTGAGAAAAAAAGGACTCGCTTAGAATAGCTTTGAACCTTAATAAAATAAACATACAAACAAATATTTTTTAAAATCATGATTAAATATTATAAAAATGTAAAGACGTGTTTTTTTCAATCTCCTATGTTATGTATAAGGTGACCGCGCTGACCAAATAAGAGATATACAGGGTGATTCAACGTAAACTTCACACGCCTATTTTTGTTATTTTTTTTTTAAACGCTCGGATAGGTCGATTTTAGTTTAGATTTTTATTTAATTTTTCGGAAAAACTCTCCAAATATATGATAAAGAAAATAGGTCTAAATTAAAGGTCACGTCATAGGTACTAAAATTTATGGTGATCTATTTTGAATTGGTAGTCTAAACAGAAATATTAAGAATTTCAATGTTTTCGATAAAAAATATTTTAGGAAAATTGGTTCAATATTTCATCTCTGTTATTTAAAGCTGATTTTTAAAATATTATTAGTTGAGGCTGTTTACGTGTACGCATTACACATACACACAATTCATATCCCTTAACCCCTTCACTACTAATGAATCATAATTCTGATAACCTATCGTTATTAATTTATTTGATGGATTTAATTGAAATTTAAATGCGTACACTGCGAATTTAAAATGATTAGTATTACATCGGCCAATGCAACCTCGAGCCAATGGAAAGGGGCGATACTCGTTTTAATTAACTTCAATTCTAAACAACGAACAAAAACATTTTAATTTTTACCAATATCTGAATAAAAAAATTCAATTTTATCAAAACACAAAAGTCAATTTTAGTTCTAATTAATTTCGGCATACATCACTCTAAAATGTTAGTTTTTGATAAAAAAATAATTAATGATGTACAGGGTGTTCCAAACGTTTAAGTTTGAAGTAACATAATGAGGAAAAACGATAAAATTAAGCTTTATGTTATCTACAGGATACTGGTGACTTTGCATGGTAGTTTCCCACAGTTGACTACACTGAAAACTTAAAATGAAAAAATCTATACACCACACCAGCGGCATTTTTAATAAAGTTTAAAAAAAAAATTTACATGGCACTTGAGAAATAATTTGTAAAAAATACCTGTAAAAACTGCAAAAAAACGTTTTGGTTAAATATCATATTTTAATTTAAATTAATGTGTTAAGGCACACCAACCTAGCAAGTCTAATATCACTGCACAGTATATTTGGTTGCATAGTTGTGGTTTCAATCCTAATTTAATTCCCTGTATATTATTCCTTATTCCCAAAATTCACTAATAAAACAAAATAAAGTATTTTCAGGTTCTAAGTATTTCAGATATCATTTTAAAGATTAATAACAAAATTTCATAAAATATGAATTGCTCTAAATTGTACATTAGAACAGTAAGTCGGTAGCTGTGAAAGACAACTAGTAAAAAATATTAACGAAATTTCATTCTTTGATCGATTTTTGACACTTGATTATTTGGCATTAAGCAAACTATTTTACCACGAATAAACATTGTTGCCAGATTCATCATCTGTAATACATGCAGGTACTTTTCAATTTTTTAAAATTAATTATTAAGTCAACAAAGCACGAATTGGATTAAATTTATTACCAAATGATAAAAAAATATGACAAAACCTGTATAAGTCAAGTAGCAATTTTTAAAGTTGAATTTCCAACTTTACCCTTTATATTTCGGTTAGTTTAGTTAGAAACAACGTATATACTGGAGTACTCATTCGTCATTTATGGACACCTTGTATACCTAGCAGAAATATTCCTATTCGAATGCAGTGAGACACCCTGTATATGTAGAAACTACAAAGATATGGCGAATTGTTTGTTTCGAGGAATTTCATTTAACAACATTATAATTCAGACAACGCAGGTAAAATTATTTGTTTATTTTAGAAATCAAAGCAGAATTTCATGAATGCATAACGAAATTAAGATTGGGCAAATGTAGGAACGTATTTTTGGCATGTTAATTACAGTCATAGCAGAGATAATTTGTTGAATATCTTTCACAAAGTTTAATTGCACAAAATTTATAAAAGTCATAATTTTACAAGATTTCTTTTTTAACTTGCATTAATTTAAATTTGCATCTTAATGCAAACATTTTTATGAGTATAATTTAATAAAAATAATTGTAAGAATATTTTATCTTTTATCATTTACGATATAAAGGTTGAAAATATTTTGAGTTTTATGTTGCGATTTTTTTGTTTTATTATTATTTGTTTCTATTCGAATAATTTTATAGTTTGTTTATGATAGCCAGTGTAAAAATAAATTATGTGTCTGTAAAAAGATATAAAAATTTTTACGATCCATCTTGTTGTAAACAACTCATTTTTTTGAGCGACTGTAAGGGCGAATTGAACCTGCTGCCCCCCTGCTCGCTCATCGCATATGAAACAAACCTATTAAATTGTATTGGTGCATTCATGCTGCAGCCCGGCTGCTCGCTAAGCTTCGCGCTTCGATCATCGCCAAACGTCTTAAAATTAGTGCTATGATTGATACCTTGAAGATCGCTCTCACTCTCTGTATTATACTGTACTGTATTGTTTCATTAGAGAAACTTACGTTCTATAAAGCATCGCAGTTGCAGCATAAATGTACCTGGCGAGCAATCAGTATATTTGACGATGTGCAAGGAGCATAAAGCGGAGAAAGAGCAATTCGCCGGGCTGCAGCATGAATGCACCAATACAAATTAATAGTTTTGTGTCACATGCGAGCAGCGAGCATCTTTGGCGATGTGCAAACAGCGAGGAGCGAGGCTGCAGGTTAAATGTACCCTAACAAGCGTCGTTTAAATCGAATAAAGTGCAAGAAACGAAAAAAAAGAGTTAGATTCGGGACTAAATATCTTAAGAACGTAAATTTATGTAAGAGAGTTTTAAAAGGTCGGAAATGCAGAGAGAGGGTTGGGGGTTGTGGTCCGGGGGCGGCATGATTGGTTCTGGCATCGGCGATATCTCAGCACTCGGTCGGTCGGGCAAATGGGTCAAAGAGGATTTTTCTCTTTTTTAGCGGTTCTGGGAATAAGATGTGAGGTTAGTTAAAGGGTCCTCTCCCTCATAAATAGTTAAGGAGTCGAAACGGGTTCAATATGAACGCCACAAACAAGTGATCCCCTTTTGTTGTCGATCCCTGCCTTTCCAGCCGCAAAATTCGTCCAGCGCAATTCGGATGCACGTACCTATTTATATTTAAATTTTTCCGCCGCGATTTGTACGAAAAGAGGTTTCGGATTGGATTGGATCGGCCTGCAACCTATTTACAAGAGCAAATTGGAAACGCCTATGCCCGGCTTTTAATATGCAAACATGCTTCATATTAAATTGCACAAAAAGTCTGCTATAAAACCAAGTCTCAATTTAAATAACTAAAATACTTTTTCGATTCTGCTATTTGAAATATTTTTTGTCTAACATGTAACTTTATAAAATTGAAGTTAAATTGCATATTCATGGCTTCCCTATTAAAAGTTTTATAATTTAATTTTTTTCTAATTTTCAAGCATATTACAAACTACATTATTTTAGACAAAGGGGAATAATTACAGTTACCATGAAATGTAGTTGAATAGTTAGTAAAATCTGCTTGAATATTTCAATTCAATTTTAACTAGATCTATACCCCTTTTGGCGGCCCCTGCCGTTCATTTACCAACTAACTAACGTAAATATAAATTAGGCAACTTTAAAGTGCTTGAAGTAAATGTTTGTTTACTGCTTTGTATCGTCTTAATTTATACCTAGGATAAAGTTGGGTTATTTAAGTGAATGTATTAGAAAGTTGTGTGCGTATGGAGAGAATTAATACATAAACAATTGTTTTATGAAGTTAATCAGTTGTAATGTAAGTAACTTTGTATACTTACCAGGGATGCCAATCTCATTCCATCAATTAACGCATTAGAGCTATCTTGCCGCCCCACGCTGAACCCAACCGCAACCTTAACAAACACATGCACCTAAATCCCATCCATATCGATGCCAACATCAATTAACGCATTAGTTTCGTGACTAATTTAACACGAATGTGAATATCCTTCAAGATTATAATCGTGCCAATTGTATCTTTTAAATATTATAATTATATTTTTATCTTAAATTATTTGTCTGCATTGGTAGGTAATACTACCACAGGCAGAGAACTCATGCAAGCTTGCACTTACTAGTGTAAATACCTGTAAAACATTGCGAACGAAGCAAATGGTGCAACGAGTGATGCGATAAAATTAGCATAATGTAAGTATTGTTGATTTAAGACGAGCTTACTGATATGCAGGAAAGTTTCTAATCTGCGATGTTTCGTTCGAAAAATCTTATAAGCGTATTTTGGTCGATTTTTGGTAAAACTGGAAAATTTCGGAGGTTCTTATAGAGGTCTGTAGACTCGAATTTTGCGCTTCATTTTGGTTAAGCATAAGGCGAGTTTATAGTGGCGCGGTTTTTCAGGAGTCGAGGATAGAGGTGAGGAAAAAGTACTAACATTCAATATTATTGCGCAAATCATATACATACAATATCCGACCAAATTCATGTAGAATAATGTTATCATACTTCTCTAACAGACCTCAAACTGTATGTGCAATGGTTTCAAGTCCGAATACTTAAATACTCTTATAGGGGTTCTTCAGGACTCTATCCTTAAGCCAATTTTATTTTTAATATTTCCTGCTTGCTTCAGGAAAAATGATTTTGTTGTATTTACAAATGACAAATTTTGTTATTATGCAAGATATTAAAAAAATATTTTAATACAAGTTGTTTCTTTTTAAAAGACCTTTCCAAAAATACCATACTCGACTTATGTTGCCATTTAAAATTCCAAAGTTACTTCCAGTTTATTTTGGAAATTACGAATTACACCAAAAGGTTCTTTAAGTTCACTTTGGTGGTAAATTTTTTCTCATCAATGTACGACAAAGGGTTCTCGAAATAATTAGGTAGTACGGGTGCTCCTGGACACCCTGTATAATAAAAGGAGAGGAATTACAACAAAAATACACTCCTCAATTAAACAAAAGATTTTCTCTCTTCAGAGGCGAGTAATTCGTGTGATGAACGACATGGGCTATATTGAAAATTGTAGAAGTAAAATAGAAATGCGTATTCTTACTTTTCAATCTTTGTACATTTTAAAATGTCTAATATACATATGTAAACTAAAATATAGATGCGTTCCAAAAACACTCGGATGTTCATACTTACCACACAAGAAACAAAGATACAAGATTCAAAACCCCTTAATATTAGGTAAGACTGGTAAGAGTCAGGACGGTATTAGATTAGATATCATGGAATATTTTTATAATGTAGATACTATTGGCTAATGGCAAATATCAGACAATTTTCAAACGGGATTACACACGATTACAGTGATACCCAACATGGAGGTATAATGTATAATACAAACTGATTTTTTTATATCTTTTTAATTTATCAACAGTTGTTTATAAATAAGTAAGTAAACTTGACTATTGTACTTACCTTTTGGGTATCCCTGTAATCGAAAAAAAAATCCTATATATAAATAGGAGGTGGCCCAACTATTACCCCATTCAGAAAAGATAAAGATATTTGCAAAAAACGAATTTTAAAAATTATGAAAATAAATTTCTCAAAAACGGCCTGAATGAATTTGATAATTTAAAAAAATCCAACATTTTTTTTGAAAGTTCAGAAACAAAAGTTTTTTGTCAAAAACATACTTAGAACTTACCCAAGTAATACAAAATCTTCAAAAGAACTACTTGGTGCTAAGATATGGGTGTATGCTTGACCCAAGTAGTGGTGATGTTTGATATACTAGTGGGCGCATAGGCATAGAGCGTACTAAACCCAAGTTGTATAGACAGTGAGGAACTTGACCCTATGGCTGATATGTGCCTGACCCAAGTAGCAATAAATATTAATGAAATCTTAGAAATCCTGTTCCTCGTTCGGGTTCTTCAGTCATTTCAAGATGTTGTTTGGAAAAACTTCACGCGCTACGTCTGATACGTACTTCACCCAAAAGGCGAAGAGTTTGGATGAAAAACTTGGTGCTACGTAGGATGTATGTTTTTCCAAAAATTTACGAATATCATAAAACTTATGGTCCACATTTATTTTATGCTCATGTATCTAGTGCCTCGATCGTTTGAAGCAATTTGGCGCGGCGTCTAATGCGTGCTTTAAAAGATCTGAAACAGTTTCTTGAAAATAAGTTTTAATCACTAGAAACTACATTGGCTCGTGCGAGGTTTTCAGTGATTGTTCGTAGATTTAGTTTATTGCTGAATCCCATTTTCTCAAGAAGATAATTCCGACCACAAATGGTCCCCATGCTTAGGAATCAATACCGAGCTGACTTTTGAGATATTACTAGAAAATATTGACAATGGTCGCAAAATCTTCGTGGTCGTCGGAAAAATAGCGTACGCAACTCGCAAGAAAGTAAATTTCGTGCTCGTGTGAAATCCTCATTCGGCTATACTGTTGTTGATTTGATTTTTTATCTATTCCACTAACAGAAATATAGCCTGTAAACTGAATCTTGGGACACCCTGTATAGATTACCTTTTTGGGGTCCTTTAAAATCCAAGTTTACCAAACACAACCTTTATTTTTAGACGACCTACGCCAAAGAAATATAATATTTTCAAAATAACTCCAGAAATACTACAAAAAGTTCGTCAAACTTTTGAAAATCGTCTCTACTTCTGTTTATGTAAAACGGTAGGAAATATTTTGAGCATTTAATTAAATAACGGTAATTTTTTTGTAAAATTCTTTTTTTGTAGTTATGGATTGTAATTATGCAATTTAATTTAATTTGAAATACAGACCTTATATTTTCATTTCATTTAGAAAACGAATTGTTCGAATTTCATTTTTAACAGCTTAAATTTTATATATAACATATATTAAAAATTTAAAAATTGGAATCCCCGGGAGTTGGTGGTAAGAAGTTTATATTAGCAGCAACCAAAATTTCTTTGGAAATTTGTTGAAAATATTGGTATTTCAATGAGACACTCTCTATACCTGTAGATAACTGCAGATGTGTCAATATTTTCAGTTTTTTTGGTTGTTACAGTTTCACCATTTTTTTTAGTTTTGAAAAAAAATGATTTAAAAATAAAAAATATTTTAAATTTCTTTTGGTATTTTGTTAAAAATAATTTAAGGGTTATTTAAAAAATAGCATACGATTCAGATTCTTGTGGTACAACATGCAAATTGGGCACTCAACGTCGTTGCGGCGATCGTGTTTCATCAGTCAGCTCCAGAAAATGTAATAAATAATTTAGTAAGCACCCTTCTTGTTTTATTCACGATGCAAGCCCTAATTACATCGGGATGCATGTGATTTATTATATCTTGACCCAAATCGCATCTTTACGGCCAACCTAAGAATGAAATATACGCTAAAGCCCACCCTTCAGCTTTATCACCGACAGCAAATATAAATAAATTTCTAATTGAATTAAAATGGACAGCTTACTTTATAGCGTAATGAAAACACGAGACAGCTTTATTATTAAAATTTACCTTTTTTATCAAATCATATTTTATAACAGAGACGTGTAAATTTTTTATTTACGATTTTTTCCCCATATAAAAAAGACATCTAAAATACAACGAGTTTATTTTCAACTCAACTCAATTTTTTTGTTATGAAAGAGCTGAAGAGTGACTAAACTGACGCCGAAACGCTCTCGATAAACTTAAAGATTTTTTTTTATTTTGGGATGGTTGACAATTCTTCCTTTTTATTATTATTTTTTAAAACCCAGGATAAGAAATACTTAAAATATCGTAAAATCTTATTTTATTTACCTTATTTCTGCTTATTAATTCCCGTAACAATCATAAATAAAATTGTGTGTAATTTATTTTGCAATTTTTCATAATTCATTCATTCATACTACAAAAATGTATTTTTTTGAAATTTTTTTTTCGCTCGTTTTTAGTCTTATCTTATAGATTTCAGTTCGCTGATAACGTTTCAAGTAATATTAGCACGATCCAACGCGTGTACTCTTTAAATAACAGAGTTTAGAAAACTGTTGAAAAATCGAAAAGTCGAAAAAAAATTATTTCCAAAAATTTAGGAATATCATTAAACTTATAAGCCACTTTTATAGATTTTGGCCTGCTGAATAGGGTGATGTAATTAGTTTTGCTGTGCGACCAATTTAGAAGTTAGAGCTGATTTTTTAACACAAAAAAAACATAATCCAACCCAACAAAAATGTCGGCTTTAGTTCACAAAATAGATATATAAATATATATAAATGCGAAACGTGTTGAAATTGGGTGCGAAAATGTGAGATAGCATGCTGGCATAGTGGGAGAGGAAAAATCAATAACTTTTGCATATTTAAAAAAATGAATATAATAAATAAATGTATAAGCAAACATGCCCGACCACATTAATTTATATAAATAGGGTATCAGGATAGCATGAACAGCGAGAAGGTTGATGAAGTTTAGTTTTCCCGGCGCAATTTTCCCGACCATGGAAAAACATTCAACAAAATCATCACCGTCAAATGCTACATGTTACAATTATTCCCATTTAATTTAAAAACATTGTCAAATATAAACACATTTTAAATCGTTTTTTATTATTTGAGTATTGATTATTAATAACCTGATATTTTTTATTTATATAGGTAATATATCTTGTTTCTAATTATTTATAATATGTGGTTTTAAGAGATGGATTTCCAAAAAAATCGGTTGTTTGGATTTGTAGAACTGTAAAAATCTGTCAGTAATAAAATTATAATTTGTGTAAGTGTGGTGTATTTAAGAAATTTGCAGGTAAATTAATTTATTTTGAAAGCACTAAAGCCTTGTCATTTTGTAATTAGCCCTTAATACAGGAGTTGGGGAATTGGCGTTTAATTCTCTTGTTGCTGGCCGGAATTATCCAACTCGGTTAGGACAGCCTATTGTCTCGGGCAATAAGTCACATGAATATTCAAAAGGGGCCGACACCTTTCGCTTTACCACGCGAAATATTCAATTATTTTACTATGCATGTACCAAACCGAATATAAACACGTTCCGTCTTTACGAATTCAATAGGGAAGATCAGCGAGGATGGTGCATTCTCCTCATTAAACAACCATTCCACTTCTACATGATGTCTTTTCTCACAGTGGATGATGTGAAATGTGCATAAGTGAATTCGTTTACAATACACGTTTCACGGATTACGCATTTAACCATTAAAATGTAGGAAAATTGCATGATTTTACATGTTTGTTTTGAAATAAAAATATATACAAAACTACCATTTTGTATTGAGTTATAAAACAAATAAACACAAAATAATACAGCGGGCTCCATTTTAATACAGAACATTTATTGATATTTCAATACACATGAGCTAAAATTAAACACTACGTAATTACAGTGATAAACGTTTTGTTTAAAGTGGTGAAGGTCCACCAAGCAATAATTCCAAGGTGCAGAGTTATGGACGCTGCGTTTCGTGCTTATTAGAACTCATGAGCATCACATACTGCTTGCTTGTCTTTCCGAAAGGCCCTGGCTTATGAAGCACTACCCGGAGCATTCCACTGAGTAGAAAAAATGATATTATTAAAAAATGTAAAAGTTGGTCCCGCGAACTTCACGGAGATTTTCGATGTTTTCCAGAAATACTGAGGGGATTCCCGGCGCATTCGCCAAAACACATAATTATAATAGTGACTTTAGAGCAGCGGTGTGGCAAGGGGGGTCTGGAGGGCTGTTGCCAACTTTGTTTTTAGGCGTCTTTTTGAAAAGAAATATTTTTTAAAGCACAGAAGAGGATACTAATCTAGTAACTTATGTTATACAATTGAGGACCTTGCATCAAGAATGAGTTATTTACATCAACACTTACAATTTTTTATTAAATATTTAGTTGTTTAATTTAAATATTTACTTAACTTATTTCTATTAGCGACAGATGTCGGTGTAATCACAAAAAATTGAACAGAAATCGTCGAAAAATACTAAAAACATGTTTATCTGTTTTTTGATTCTTTTGATTCCTGTTCATTTTTTTGTGATTAGAAAATATTTTTTCGGACAAGTCGTACGTAGCTTTTGAAGTTGAACCCGAAGCTGCGATAAAAAATAGGTGTTCGTATTTAACATTCAAATCCTTTAAAATGCAGAATAATTAACAAGTAAACTATATAAAAAAAATTTAATGAATTCAAAATTTTCGTATAGCGTGTTTCACATAACTCTTAGTAGATTTGTTTAATTTTTTATCCGATTTAAGCCAAATTACTCTCTAAATTCTAAGCTCATTGAGTTATAACCAAACCTTTAATTCATTTTTCATCATCAAAAGCAAAGCCAACTATGATATAAAATTAAAGGTCAAAAATTGAAAAATCATAATATTAGGCATATTATTAAAAAAACTTTTTCCTAGTCTCCTCAATGCAAATATGCTACCCGACAAATTTTTGGAAAGTTGTTCACAGTGATATTTCTACAAAAGTCTGCACTCAATCGTTATACCGAGATATTTGACAATACTTGCAAAATATATGGTTGTTTCAGTGTAAGTAAAGGTATGTTTATGCTCAAAGATATAAGACTTAAGATCTATGATTAAACTTTTCTTAAAACCGGGTGGATAAATCCTATAATTTTATAAAATCTTAAGTCATAAATCTTAAGTCTTAAATCTTTGAGCATAAATACACCTTAACATATGTGAAAATTTTTACTATTTAATTTTAATTTGTAACTACTTGCTACAGAATCATTCGTCTTCCTCACTAGTGCAAATTTCCTTTTTATTTATTAGAGCAGAGTTTTGCTCATATTGATATGAGATACAAAGTGATCAGTATCAAAAAAAGTAGGGGTCCTAGTATCGAACCTTGTGGCACCCCTCTATTGATTACTATAAATATATTGGGTTATGTCTTTTAAATAGAGCAGGACATCAATATTTGGCAGATTCTAGGATGCATAACTATACAGCTTTTGGAATAATATCGAGAGGTCTATACAAATGCCCCAAACAGCTAAACTTAAAAGAATTAAAAATCTACAGGTGCATGGAGGCGTATGCACCCCTCTTATAGGACCAGATTTCTCGACAAATAGAATATTGTTTTAGATAAAAATAGTAAAGTATTAGCTTATATTTAGTTAAATAAATATACAGAATGTTCGCGAAAGACCAAACTTCAGGGTTAAAAAGTAGATCACATTTGTTTATGTTTACTTTAAAGTAAGAGCGTTTGGAATTTTTTATCAGCAATTTTTACGAAACATTAGTACACTAGATACCTAAGCCCAGTTTTTTTCAATTAGTAACAACAATATTACATAAATATTTACTAAAATATTGAAAAAAAATCGCGAGGAAAACAATAATTATTTTTTTTATTTTTGATTATTTCTCAAAAAACTTAAATTAAGGGGACGATTTTGTTTTCTGAAACCAAAATATTATCAGTACTTATGAAAATTTTGACTTCTACGTTATTTTTCCTTCACTTACCAAAGCGCAAAAAAATACAATGAAACAAATGTGTTGTATTTTAACTTACAACTTATTGAAAAATCATAGAAAAATAATTCAAACAATTAATTTGAGAATGTTTTGGTAAGTGAAAGAAAAGAACTAGAAACTTAACATTTTTTTGATTCGTAGCAGTTTATAAGAAAAAAATACACTCTTATTTGGAATTTTTTTAGAAACAATCTTAAACTGAAAAAAAAACGTTGTTTTTTTATTTTTTATTTAATTTCTATTTTACTATTATTACTATAATATTTTTTTTTAATTTCCAGCAAAAATGGATCAAAACACGGGATCTCCAAAACTAATTTTTTTTTGTTTTTTAACAATTTGATTTGGTCATTCATGGATGGATCATCGTGTATGTACATATTATAATAATATTTGTAAAAAAATGAATGTTTTTTGTACCAAAATTGAAAGAAGTATTTTGCAGCTCCATGCACTACCCCCATTCAAAATTCTTGGTTGCGTAATATATTTTACTAATAGGTATTTTTTTAAACCTCTAGAAAATAGGAATTTAGTCTTAATATATCGTAATATTAATTAAAATTTGCAGCTGCTTTTAAGTGTTTTTCTTACATTTTTTATAACTAATTAGTAACTTTAGTAGGATTAAAAATAATCCTTAAATTAATTTTCAATCAATTTTAAATAAAATTCAAAAAGGCGAATAAAACGTAACCTTATAAGTACTTTAAGCAAGACATAGTGCCATCTTAATAGAGAGTTTATTTTTACGAATGTGAAAATCAACAGCAATTAAAGTTGTTAATTTAGAAATTAAACAAAATTTGTTAAGTTAAAATATGTTTTAATTAAAATGATGACACGATGGAAACTTGAAAATTGTATGCATCGTTCTTCTTAGAGTGCATTGAGTTTATATAACATTTAAACTGCGCCCAAAGCAAATTAAGCTTAACAAGTAGCAGTAATTAAGTCTATACATGTCGTGGAAGCGAAGTTTCTGTGAGAGATGTTGCCGTAAAGGTAGAAGTAGAAATGCAGGTTAAGTTGCAGTTTACACGATTTACAAAAGTAATTTAATTCAAAGCAGAAGTGTAACTCGCAAAACCGAACTAATATCTCCTAAATGTAGGATTATAATAACTTTAATCCCATCTAAAATTGAGGATCGTCAGACGGAAGGAAAGACAATTAAACAGATCGTTTAATTAAAATAGAATTTCCCACGCGAGGCCTCAGATGGCGCCCTGAGATATCCCCCCCACCCCTAGCCTATAGAACCCGATCTAACGCGACGATTTTTCGCGTTCCCCTTTGATGCTATGTTTTCCATCCTTACCCATTCCCCCCGGGCATGGTCGTAAAGTGTCAAATGCAGCTTGTTTGTTTGTGGAATTTCCATTCCCGTTTTTTGTTCGCCACACGCGACGTTCTCTCCAGCTCCGGAATTTGACTTTGAAATGAATGGCAGTTTACTGGCTGTGCGGCTGTTGCAAGGGGGAAAAGCAAAAACGACGCGGGAAAACTCGGCCGCCGGCGACCCCTTTTACAACCAGCCTCAGACAAAAGGGTATGCCACGTTAAATAAACATTGCCCCTAATTTACGCATGTAAACCCGATAAAAACATAATGAGGAAGTGCGAAACAAAAGGAACACTTTTATGTACTCTTTTCCTCCATTTTCATCAACGCAAACAATTGATTATTTTACCTTCTAACAGCTTTTTAATACCAATTTATTTTCTAATCACTCCAAACAAGCTTTTCCATACATTTTTAATTTAAAACCATTTTCTTCCAATCAAGTCTAAATAATTCGAATTGCTCGCACAATCTGATTTGGACCACCCTACTGTCTGACCAGAAGGTCAGTTTGGTTAGATAACCAAAATGCGTACAAGTCTTGGTTAAAACATATAATTTAAGTAATGAAATAAAAAATGATGAAGCGAAATTCAGATCTACAAAATCAAAGAGGACAACTTCAAATCCAGGACAAGTTTTGTCTGAATATCATGTAGCTGAATTGATTGCAAAATCCTTTGAAAAAACAACTACAGTTGAATAGGCAGTCCAAGTATTTCACGTTACAGGCATATTTCTCCTTGATCGAAACAAATTCGTTGATGTATATTTCCTCACCGATCAAGATATGGAAGAAGATCTGGATGAAGATGACGAGAGATTTATTATTTTAAAAAATATTGAAGCTGCTCCTGATGTTTTTGCCACGTCTAATACCACTGAAAGCCCTGTACCTCTTCCTGCCAATCAGGATCTCCAAGAAACTGATATGCATGTAACCGAGAATACTTCTGTTCTTGAAGAATTTCAATTAGTGAATTAGTACCTCTTCCGAAGATTAAAATTAAAATGAAACGGAAACGAAAAGGTCTAAAATCAACCATGCTAACTTCGTCTCCTAACAAGCAACGAGTTGTTAGAAATGAAACCGAAAACATGGTGTAGGGATCATCAATAAAACTGTTAATAATTCTGTAACAATAGAGGTGACAGTTAGAGATATTACATTTAATTTTATGAAGATATTTAAGGAATCCTTCTGGAACACTCTCAAGCACGTTTATTGTATATCTTATGTACACAGGTATACAGGGTGTCCCACTTTTTTCCTGCAAAATTTTTTTTTAGATAGTAAATGTCATTGTGAACAAAAAAATTCCTATAAACTAATATTTTTTTTTCGACTCCTTAAGAAGTTACAGCAGTTTAAAAATTTCAACATTTTAACGATTTTTTGTGAAACCCTGTATAATATTTCTTTCTTATCATCATGTTTTCTCTAAAAGATTTATGGTTTGCATTTTTTCTTTCCCAACTTGCCTTTTTGAACATTATTGGCTGTTTTAAAAATAAGTGGACTTATTTAAAATTTCTGAGAGGAAAATCTGATTGGCTTAAAATAAAATAATAAAATAAATAGTATACAGTGTGTCCCAAAAAATCATTAATATTTTAAAATTTTAAAATTGCTGTAGTTTCTTAAGGAGTCGAAAAAAATATTAGTTCATAGGAAATTTTTTGTTCAGAATGACATTTATTATCTAAAAAAAATTGCTGGAAAAAAAGTGAGACACTATGTATAACCTCATAATAAATAATAATTAATGTTACTTAAAATATATGCATTAAATAGCATAACGATGGTATTAGTATCAGTAAATGCCTTAGAGTTTCGCATTATAAAACCAAGCATACGATTATACTAGGATACCATTACATGGATAAGGCAATTAAAGTTTAATTTGCTATCAAAGATAAAACTCAAGTTCATTAACACGATTTATTGTTTGCACTTTACGTGAAAATGACATAACAAAGCACTTTTTCACGTTAACCGCAAGACAATTACAGTATCACAGTATTTATTGAAGTTGTTGGGATCATCCTCCAGTTGAGCATAGTCTTCTAGGGAATTTATTACACTAAAAAACTTAAAATCATCAAAATCCAAGATATGAAGATGATGTGGTGGTAGTAGCATCGTTTATATATAATAAGAACACCATGAGTCATAATGTTGATCCCTGCGGTACCCCAGGCGACTGTATACATTTAAAAGAAGAAAAACCAGTATTCAACAACTATTGTTCAAATATTAGGCCAAGTTTGACACTATATTTTCACTGATGTCAAAGTTCTTTAATTTATACTGTAGCTTTTGGTGTATATTAATTTATATAATGTCGCATTTGTTCCGATCGTTCATTGCAGAATAGATAAATTGACTAATGTTGAAGAGGTTAGAATAAATTGACCTGCGATTCATAAAACAATCTTGTTTGGTTGGAATTGATCTTTGAACTCTTGAATATATACACTCAGCTATTACACTCTCGAAGAGTTTTGAGAAGTTACTCAGTAGAGCATATTGGTCTATAGTTGGAGACATCATTATTTGCACCATTCTTAAAAACTGGACATATGCGTAAGAGTTTCCAAACAGCGGGAAAGGTGAACATTTCAGGTAACGGGTTAAAGATGTATGTGATGGGCTTGGATAGTAAGCTTGAACAGTCTTTTGGGAGGAAGCATGGTATAAAGTCCTAACCATGTCTGAGTTTATCATTTAATTTTTTTAGATGCTTAATAACTGAATCTTCTTAGGTAGTTACCAAGCTGATCTAAGCACTCATCACTCATACTCCTCAAGATTAATTCTAGAATTAGGCTCATAAACTCTAGATAAGCTGCAAAAGCTTTGACAATATTCGTGAGATATTCTTCAAGGAATTTATTTGGCACATTAAATATCTTTAAAAAGAGTGAGTTTTTTATTTTAATATTAAATACTAATGAATTTATATCTGACCAAAGCGTACATCTACATTAGTAATATGGAAGAGTTCATCCCAGTTAAGATGAGTAATATTTTCATACAGACCAAACAAATTTGTACGTTTAAAGTTGTATCTTGGTTGAAGATATTACCTTTTTGTTTTTTGCGTTAAAAACCGCGACATTTTGACGTTTTCAAAAAAAAATTCGCCCTCGCCACAGGATTAACCTAGGAGGGTCGGAAATTTTGGATATAGTAAATGAGGATGTGGAAAAAAAGGGGTCCTGATTTGGTCGTTTTGATTCCGAACCCGGCGGAACTACGATTTTTCGTAGAAAACTGACCTTTTCGAGAGCGCTTTTGAAAGTTCTCCCGTCGCTTAAAAAAATCCATTCTGATAGGATTATAAAACATTCTCCTTTAATTCGAGACCGGGTTTTTGAACTTTGGTTAAAAAATGTACCCGTTATCGTGAATATTAGACTATTATGAATCTGACGAATAATCTGCATATTATGAAGATTACAACTTTTATAATCGTTATATCTCAGAAATGGTGGCTCTTGGGAAAAAAAGTATAAAGACATTTTTTATAGATAATTATATGATCTACATATAAGGACTTTTTAGCATTCATTTATAATGGTTTTCGCTAATTTTTGCACCTTTGAATGACCGGACTATATGGGTTAAAAGAAAGTTGCCCCTTGCAGTTTCTTCATCAGACTCAATCCAGTTTCTTTGTTCACAACCACAGCTCTGATTTGAGTTTATTTTCTTCGGAAGAGGAGGAATTAGGGATTCTCTTGCACTGGCTAAAGTATTATCATAAAAATAAAAATATGATTAGCTTCTCTAATGATTTTAGCGAAAAATTGATGGTGACTAAAAACTTAATTTGTAATTAATGAATGTAAAAAAGTGGTAAAAATGTTGACGATTAATGAAGTATTGATGTAGGAGTACAAATTTACTTTTCGATAAATAACTGTTTGGAATTAGAAATAGGGCGAGAGATTCGCTAGCAATGTCGCAATAAACGTCTACTCGAAGACGCGGACATAAAATTGCTCCATAATCCGAATTCAAACAGATTTGCCGCCGCCGACGCCGCCGCCATCCTGACGAAATCCAATAACTTTAATGGATAATAATCACCCGTCGAACGTCCGCCATTATCGTCGTAACTGCAAATATCGTTTATATCTATTTATACATGTAATTGAACACGTACCCCAACAGAGATACTTATCAAAACATTTACACTGGAAATCTGTCTCCAATCATTAAAACGTCTCCAAGGGAACGCTTCAAGATCTCCTTCTTGTACTTTGATTTTTCGCACCGCTTATTACCCGTTTTAGAAGCAAATTGCATTAAATAAATTTTGCGACTCAATTAGTTTTCTGCAAAAATGTCTTCTAATTAACGTCAATTACATAACTTCAAAATACATTTTAAGAATAAATGAGAGCAAATGTAATTTCATTTCCTTAGCTTCCTCAGAATTCACAATGCACACAACAAATGAAAGTTTTTCATAAAATTCATTATGAGTAAACATAAAGCTCTTCTTATTCTATCCAGCAAATAACAATGCTTTTACATAAAAGGCCAAATTATGAAATATTACGTTGTCTTAAAAATTTAAACAAAATATTAATCATAAGATTTATTTTATGACTCAAAAGTCGTCGCAGCTTTCTCAAATTAGAATACTTCTTGCCCAAAAAAAATAATAAGGATTTTTTTAATATCTTGTATACTTTCATTTTAATATACGGGGTGTATTATAACAAAAAGGTATAGGTTATGTTGAATAAACTGCAATTAAAGTATAAATATGATCCGACAGTCACAGTTTAAGTTTATTTTTAGAGATATTTTCCTCTTAAAATTCCAGTAGCAATATTGAACGTCTGAAGATAAGAATGGATGTTTTAAAAAAGTCGAGATAGATTAGGAGCGAACTCGCTTTGTTGCATTTTCTGCAACTTGAAACGAGTTATATTGTAAAAGTTTGCAGGCCCAAGTTGATTTATTCAGGCTGCCGAAATTAACTGCACATTTGATTTATGCCCGTTCGCATTCGTAAAATGGACGCGCCAAAAACCGCAAAACACGCCCGAACTTTACCTCCAGAAATAAAAAAACATTGAAGTTAAAAATATTTACAAGGAGTAGCAAATGTGCGCGAGAAATTTTAAATTTCATTTAAAACTTTTCTCGTTGTCGCGGACTGCCATGGCGCACATGTGTCGTCTCGAGTAAAACAACAAATATAATTTTGTAACGATTACGGGCCCTTTTCTACGAAAAAATACCAACGTGACGTGCACCAACTATCAAACTTACATTTACTTCAGGAAACTGCTGGGTTCACACATTTTCAAACAGATTAATTTCATCTTTTTGCTCCGACGGATGGGAAAATTATGTATTTGATGAATTCCTTTAATGGAAAGATAATAGACACTTGATATACACAAGATGCCTTTTTATCCAGAAGTACACTATAACTCAAGATAAAAATAAATGAGAATGGGCCTGAGTGACATCTCATTTTAACACTTCCTATTCTATTTATTCATTTATCAATTTAATCAATCGGCATTAACACCAATTTAAATAATTTTCTTTTTTGAATGATTTCATTAAATTCCCTAATATTTAAATTTGAAATAATCAAAACCGTAGACACGTTAATTGATTATTATCTATAATAGGCTTTTGAAGTTCGATTTTATTTAATTAAATACAGGGTGTCCCAGCGCTTTGAGGAAGTTACATTACTCTAAAATGAACGAATATATCGATATACGGGTTTCGACAAAATATACAATACCTTCAATAATAAATTTAGTCATATACCGGGTGTCCATTCCAAGCTGAAGGACCAAAGTGCAAATGAAAGTCTGACATTATTGAAAATATCCTGTGTGATGGATTGAAACGCTTGTCTTATTTGGTCTTCATGTCATCGGATAATGTCGGTTGAGTCTGAAACACTAAACCATTGTTTTTGGAGGTGGCTTAGTCACTAAACAAAAATTTGTTTATTAAGTTTACATTCGCTGTTGTCATGTTTTGTATCAAAACAGGAAATTTCACTCTCTTCTCGAAGCCATTATACGAGGTGTCCCAAAAACGTTATCAGAAGAAAATCGTAGAAAATGGACAAGATTTTTGTCGATGAGTATTTTCAACAATTTTCTTCTGTTGTGGGCGGAAACTCAAACTCAACTCAGATATTTTGGTGAAGAGACCAATGTAAAATGTAAATGATCACTTCCTTTTGCAACACCCAGTATAGTCGAAACCTTTGTAAAGTTAAGGATGTAATAAACTTCTTCGTTCTTATTTACCTTAAAATTAGATTTTGGGCAATTTCCAACTTAGGGACGATTTAAAAAAAACTATATGAAAATAAAAGTGCTCTTTAAATGTAAGGATAGAGCAATTTTTAAAAGCGTGGAGGCATATCGGGCACCTTAATTGAATTTATGCAAAGAACAGACGACAGACATACGAAATTTTCTCTCAGCACCACAACAATTCGCGAATTTAATCAGTCTCGTCAGGCTGCGGAATGTTAAGCATTTTAATAGAATTGCGGCGTGAATTTTCCAGCGGACGAGCTTCGAGGTTTTGCAGTTGCTGTAGAAAAAGTGAACCCAAGATGACGCTTAAAAATATATCTAAATGCAAAACAGTAGAAGCTGCACTTTGCGAGTGCAGTGATTAGTAAAATATTTATTTATAATAAAAATATTTGTTCGTGTGATAATTTCTATAAAATAAGGCTAATTTAGTTATTTGCACCACACAACTCTTCCCTTTAAGGGAGTAACAGGTTTTTTACTATTTAGCTGTGTTTGAATAGAAATGCATAAAACGGACCTTCCGGGACCGCTATTTATTCAGCGAAACTCCTATTCATTCTATTTATGGAAAATTTAATTGCCTCTCTAGTGAAAAGAGCGGGCAGGGGCTGGAGACGGTGGGGCTCAGGGGGGCAGTCGTTTGTTGAAAGGGCGCGATTGCGGAACGCAATTGCATTCCGAATAATAACGAAATCATAATTATTCAAACAAACATAAACCCATTTAAAGTGAAAAACTGAGAGAAATTGAGACGGTCACATTTCTAATTAAAATTTTAATGTTTGTTTGTTTGTTCGAGTTCTCCGTCATCTTTTAGATTTATTTAAGGAAATAATGAAGACAGGCTCATTTTACACTTTAATTGTTTTTTTCATTAATTTAATATGAATTTTTATATTAAAACTTTGGAATAATCAGGGTATACAGGGTGTTTCATAATATTTGGGACAAATTTTGTCAGTAGGTGGAAAACATCAAAACAATTAGAATAAACGAATGTCTTTAAAGGTTCGACAAAAAAGTGGTTTTTGATAATTTCAGAACGCGAAAATAATAGGAACTACAAGTATGCACTCTGTCATAATAGCCCCGACTAAATAGAACTCATTCAAAATAGCCCCCATTAAAATTTCTTTGAAAATTTAAATATTTCTAAAGAATTTTTATCATTCACTTATTTACATCATTTATTGTTGGAAAAAAGTAGAGAAACATGTGCAACATTTTAAATTAATACACAAAATAATGAAAAATGTTATTTCACATTTTACTCAAATACTTAGTTTATGCTTATCCATCATGCCGCGAGGAATAAAAATTTCAAAAGAAATTAAAAATTAGATAATTCGTGATTTTCATAAAAAAATGTCACAAGATGATATTTCTAGAAAGTATTCGCTGCATAGATGCATTATATCCAGAATTATAAAAATGTATACATTATGAATGTGGAACAGTAGATTTCAAAAAAAAGTCTGGACGGCCACGAAAAACAACATTACGTGAAGATAGAGCGCTTATAAATATTTCAAAACAAAACCCATTTTTATCTTCAAACCAAATTAAGGCCCAATTTGATAACAATCAATTTTCAAATATTACCTCACGCACTGTCAGAAATAGACTAAGTTAGAACAATCTTATAGCTAGAAGACCAGCAAAGAAACCTTTACTTTCAAAGAAAAACAGACGTGCCCGAATTAAATTTGCTCAAGACCGCATTAATTGGACATTGGAAGATTGGAATAGAGTATTCAGTGACGAATCAAAGTTTAGCTTGATAAGTAGTGGAATCCAATATGTGAGACGTCCTGAGGGAAAAGATTACATCCCAAATATGTTCGACATACAGTAAAACATAGTGGTGGATCTGTAATGATTTGGGGGTGCTTCTCTGGTTTCTGAATGGGCCCCATTCATCGTATAAATGGCATAATGGAACGTTTTGTGTATAAAAATACGTTATGGTTCCATAAGCTGATAGCACTCTCCCATTACGTCACTTTTTTCAGCAGGATAATGATCCGAATCATACATCAAAGTTTGTAAAACAATACTTTGTGGAAGAAAAAAATAATTTATTGAAATGGCCATCACAATCTCTGGATTTAAATCCAATTGAAAACCTTTAGAGTATTTTGGATAACAAAATTCGCTATAAAACTTACAAAAATTTGGACGAACTCTTTTCAGCGCTTCAAAATGCTTGGGATGAAGTAGATCCAATTTTAATTAATAATCTTTTAAAATCAATGCCCAGAAGATGTGCTGATATACTCAAGAACAAGGTGTAAATATGCGAGTTCCCAGGAACATATTTGTATATTCTTTTTATATTTTATTTAATAATTTTGTTTTTTTTATCGAAATTATAAGTTTTTCCCATAGTTTTAGAATGGTTCGAACAATTTATTGCGGATGACGAATTGTGATGTATTTAGTTAGAATTGCAGCATTAGGCTTTAGGTTTTTTTGTCTTCTTGACTAACGAGGAGACCCAAATAATCAATTTCCGTTCTTAAAAATTTACATTTGTCGAAATGTAATGTCAAACCTGATGCTCTAATTTCTTCCAGTATTCTTCTTAATCTTTACAAGTGTTCTTTTACATTCTTTGTTCCAAAACAAATTATATCTTCTAACTATTTAGATTCGTCTATACGAAACATATTTTTCCTATCAAGTTTTATAAAATTTTATTCAGTAATCTCTGCCAAGTTGAGGGACTATTTGCTAAACCGAACGGTATCCTGGTACACTCGAAGTGTCCTTATGGTACTGAAAATGCTGTTTTCTCCACATCTTCTGGACTTACTGGAACTTGCCAATACCCTTTATTCATATCTAATGTAGTGAAGTAATAACTTCCTCCTAGCTGATCCAAGATCTCTTGGATTTGGGGTATTGTGTAGAAGTCTCTCCTACTGATTTTGTTCACATTTCGAAAATCAATACAAAATCTGTTTTTAATGGTACCGTCGGGGTTCTTACGTTCAAATAGTATTGCTGGACTGGATCAGGGACTATCGGAGGGTTGAATAATTCCTTCTTCTAATTCTTTCTTCATATTCTCCACTCTACTACATGGTATCCTGTATGGTGGTTTGGCTGTGGGCGGGTGTTCTCCACTGTCTATCTTATGACTAACTAAATTTGTTCGTCCTATTCTAGGATGATCTTTTGTGCAGAAAATGTCCTCAAATTCCTTCACAAATCTATATACACACTCATTTACTTCGGATGTCAGATGAGGTACTACACTTCTATTTATACTACCTTCTTTATTTATATTGTCTTCTAAATTTACACTATCTTCCATATTCACAAACGGGTTTTGGACAAAATATTAGTTTACACTTCAATTTTTGTATTTTTATATAAATAAATAATAACTTTCTAATTGTTGCTCTACTTTTTTCCAGCCTTATTACTAAATTATTTTACTAAACCTGCAATTTTTATTTTTGTTTAATAAAAAAATTATGAAATAATGTAGACTTAAAGCATTCTTATTTTGAAATATTAAAGTTATTTATTACAGAAAATTATAACCTATACAGGGTGTCCAGAAAATAAGCGGCCAAACTTTAGGAGGCAATTCTACAACTAATTTTAAGAAAAAAACTTCCTATAAACATGTGTCCGATTTCGCTTCCTAAGAGAGCTACAGCCCTTTAAATATTGTGACTAAAACTAGGTTTTTTGTCATTTATTTGAAAACGGTTTGTAATAAAGATTTGAAATTTGGTGTGAAGACTAATACGTTTAAGTTATAATTTCTCAATTTTTTTCAGATTTTATGAAAGCTTTCAAAAAATTTCAGAGATCTCTTTACTAATGAACATAACCTGCCGTTTTCAATATCACATGTTTTTATTTCATTTCATATATACTATAGAGAAACATTTTTTATGAAAATCGCAACTAAGGCGGGAAATTTCACACTGTCCAATATTACCCCGTGTCCAGTGTATCCCCGATCTCCCCTATAATTGAAGTGTTTGTATGTACATTTGGATTCTCAGGGAGTAAATTACGTATTACGTTATTTGCTCTCTTATTTGTTTTAATAGATAATCTGTTCTTTGAGTTGATTCTGATCGTTTTGGCTTAAATACCATGTATTAAGGAGCACATCCGAGCACGTACTCAAACGAGGCAAGGCGAGGCAATGTTTTATCTGCTATCTGTTTAGTGAGACGCAGGAACAGATAGGAGAAAAACCTTTGCCTCGGCTTGCCGCGTTCGCGTACGTGCTCAGATGTGGATGCAACATTATGTTTTAGATTCGTTTAGTTTCAATTTATTAAACTTGAACCAGTCTAGTAGTGCCTTAATACTTCTATGTTGTTCGTGCAAATATTCTCCAAGTTTTTATCTAACAGAGTTAGTATAGAGTCGTCTGTATAATTTTCAAGTTCATGGTTTCCTAAATGTTTTAGATAGTCTGGCAGATCATTTATTTAGATGACGAACAGGAGCGCCCCCAGAATGCTTCCTTGTGGGAGCCCAACATTCATCTCAGAGAAGACGTATTTGATTTTGATTTTGTTTGACTTTTCTGGAGAAATTAGGTAAAATTATTGTGATTTGTGTAAATAGAGGGATAAATAAAACAAGTTTTTTTTATTATTTTTAACAGGAACGTACGTTTATTTGCACTGAGCGGAAATACAAGCTAGCGTACGAAATCTCGCCGACTGTTTTTGTCTGGATGTCGCACATTTATAATTAATTTTACAATAAAAACAGAATTATATTAAATGTAAATTTGTGCAAAATGTCGCGACGTATCCGTGCGTGCCTCGCCATAAAAATTAAGCGTGGATGTTTGGTCCGCTTCCACTTCCATCCAGCGGATACGCCGCAACTTTTCCAATGAATACATATAGAGAACTATAATTACATATATATATAAGATTTAAAATTTATCAAATAAATTATTTACAGACTACAAAAATTTCTTAAGTTCTTATTTTACTTCATATCACGTTCATCAAGAAATATAAATATTACAAAAGTTAAATTTAAATTTAATTTAAAATTCTTGGAATAAATTTGGGGTCTAGTTATTTACAAATTTGAGTGTAAGAAATGTTAAAAGGGGTGGGGATGTGGGTAGGTTGGGAGATTAATCTAAAAATTCAATTTAAATATTTATAAAGTTACATTTACAAACATTTTGTTCGCATTGGAATACCACGCGAGGGAAGCTGTGCCATCCCTTAAATCAAGTAATTAATTCTTATAGTATTCATACAATTTATTTGCTATCATCACTTTTTTGTAGACTACCCGGCCATCTCTTTGTGCCGGCGAGCGTACTAACTAAAGACAACAGTTGAAAATGGAGCTGAAGGTGGTTGAGAACGCGAAAATTTTATGGCACGCGCGTTTTTTCCCTTTTGTTAATTCTATTTAATGAAATACGTGCACATTCAGCTCCGGGAAAAGACATGAATTTATGAATTTTATGTCACATATAGGCGGGATTTTCTAATAATAATCGACTTGTAATTAAAACTAGAACGGCACTTTTTTAGTATATTTAAGCTGATTTATAAAAACTGTACAAAAATCAATTCCTTTCCAATTTACTTTGGGAGGAGGGGGTTATATATTTTTTACTTTCTGCTAAGTGCATATTCTAATTTTAACATCAAGTCCACAGCGAAAGATGAAAGCTAACGAAACAAAAGCCATCACCAGCTACTACCTAATTAGCGCGAATTTTAATCGAAGAAAATATTCTTTTAATTACGAGCTTTAATACAAAAATTGAATTTAAGTAGTAGCAGGCGAATACCCAAAATTGCCTGAAGTATAGAAAACACACCAAAGACATTCTCTCGAGGTATAAAACTGATCATTATTTGTGTTTTAAAATCTAAATTTTATACATAATATATTACTCTGACGACTACATACTAGGGAAGAACAGGTTTGTATTTATTCGTGGAGTAATTTGATGGGCCATGGAGGTATTGGGAAATGGGATGAACTTTCTGGCGCCCGAGACATTCGTACAAAGCCCGCTTGAACAAATTCACAGGGTAGCGCACGCACATTTAATAATATATTATTTTTCTTATTAAATTTTCATAAACAATTCAACAAAGCATGCAGCTGTACAAAACAAATATGTATAAACAAATTAACTCACTAGACACGCATATTAAAATAAATCAGCGTCATTCACACTCTGGATTAAACAAAATAAAATTTTTATTAGGGATTAATGGTGTTAGAATAATAGAATGCATCAAAAAGGAATGCGTTTTTCAAACTTTAAATTAAGAGGGGTTGAGGGCTGGGAAAGCGCGCAAGGAATAGTGGAAAACAAACGTTTTATACCGAAATTAATGCTTTAACGTAAAGTAAATTTAAGTAAAGCATAAAGTTGTAACAAATAAGCATCATTTATATAAACATTTGTTTTCCATTGTATTTAATGCGCGTTTGTGCTCATTGCATACAAGAGTACGCAAGGGCGCGAATCGTTGCACTTTATCTTATCCAAAAAAATAAAACTAAAATACAAAATGTTTCATACAAGGTCACTTTCTCAAAAATATAATTACCTATAATACTTCTTTATCAGTGTTTTTTTCTCATCGAAAAAACGTATTTTTGTTCGAACTACTTATGTTTAATTTTTTTGATTTTTTTTGTATAATATATATATATAAACAGTGACATTTAGCCTAGTTTTGGGCGATGTGCGCCTGCACAGTCTTCAGTTAATACTTTTGACACATTCGTACAGACTAACTAACCTAACATGACTAACTAAACTTAATAATACGCATCGTCTGGTCTCGCAAAACCTACTCTTACTCTTTCTTTCGAGATGGGGTATACATAATCGTAACATCGCTCCAGAATTTCTTTACGTTGTTATCACACTCAATATTGCACATCAATATTTACTCAATATTTATTCAAAATAAATAACAAGTTTCTTTAATTATCTACATCATTTTGATTTTACTACAACTAAAACGATTTTACGATTTTTTTTTTATTTCCCATAATTACTTTTGATTTCTGCATTTTTGCCCAGCAAAACACACTATCACCTTCATATTTAAAATAAGTTATTTATAGATATTTTTGTTGAATTTTATTTATTGAAGGATTATACTATTTGAACTTTTGAAGTTACTGAATTAAAAATATTAAAAAGTAATTTTATTACTATTTTACGAGCTGGAGCGAGAATTGCGTCCGAATGGTTGCACATGTATCAACAATAAAAAATAAGACAGATTATACTAGAATATTTTTACTGCTCCACATCTCGTAATTATTACCTAGTATACATGCGTATTTATTTAACATTTTAAGACTAGAAATGTATTCATCAGTATTTACTAGTTATTCCGTAATAGAAGAAGTTACATTCAGTTCAACTACTAAAAAAGCTGAAGGTTAAAAGGAGTTTTGAAATATTGAAAAAAGTTGTTATAGAAAAGTAGATAATTTTGCAATAAGTAACATTCTCCCAATACGGAATTCTTCTTACTTCCTTTAGAAATATTTGTTGACTTAATCTGATATGCAAATAAGCAAATATTGGTAAAAAATAATAGTATGTACAATCATGGTGCTCATAATCCCTCGGATGACCAAGTGCGGTTATTTGTGACCCCAGTTCTTGCTTTTTTGGCCTGGATTTTTTTTCTAGCAGACTTTTTTATGTATTTTATCATAATAAAAAATGTAAATATTGGAATATGAAACTCCAAAAAATCTACGAAAAAGTGTTCAAGTGCTTCGGTCACAAAATGTACAAAAAGTGCGACAAATGGAAGTATTTTGTTTGTAAGCAACATGAAACAATCAAAAAAACAATATTTGTAATAAATATTATACTTGGTTATTGTTTTTTCATGTTATTATAACAGTTAATTTTTGTCTTGTGTACTCGGATATTATATTTTCTTACCTTATCTAACAATAATTAATGTTGAAAAGTTATTGCAAGTTGCATTACAAAAAAAAATAAGTGGGGTCATTTTTGACCCCACTTGGCCATGCATGTAATACAAAATACCTTTTTCATCCGAGGGTTAACTAATATATAATAACCGCAAAAACGCATGAAGTTACCACTTGCAACAATAGTTTCTTAGCTTAATTGTACAATATATTCCACCTAGATTTGGGATACAAAAAAATGCTAATACAGCCAATAAACAGAGGTTTTCGTGCGGCTTGAAACATCCCTTAAACTCGCCCCTCCTTTAGTCGGTAGGGATTGTGTGGTCATTTCCACTGGATTCATGAATAGCGGTGGGGGAGGCTAAGGGATATTCAAGCCGCACGAAAGCTTCTTATTGGCGCTAACATTTCTTTTGTGTCCCACATCTAGCTGGAGTATATTGTACATTCGTTTATGTGAGCCGCCTTGATTGTACTTAAATAATCGAAGTACCCAATAAAGTCTTGTATTTTGCATTTAAAAATTAAAACTTCAAATTTTTCACCATGAGATTTTCTAAGAAATAAAAAAAATATTACTAATAGACTTTAACTAAGAATAAAGTGAATTTATTTTTGGGAATCATATTAAAATCTTTAAATACAAGGCGTTTGGTAGCTCAATGTGTTAATTTAAGGAGATAGAGGATCTGAAAAGCATTTCTCGTTATACAATGTGTTACGGTTTTCGAGATACAGTAATTAACCAACTTTTCAATTAAATTATCCTTGAACTAAGCAACAATATTTGAAATTGAAGAAATCTTCTTTTTCTAGTAAAATATTGGAAGCTTAACAATAAATTTAGTTAAAAATGCATCCGTTAATATCACCTCCTTTTTAAATTAACGCATCGAGCTACCAAACACCCTGTATAATGTTGGATTAAAAAAAATTAAGTAACTTGAAAATCAAATAAAATCATCTACAATTAAATTAAGATAAGAGTTAATAAATAAATAAACGTTATTTAAATATGTTAAGAAATCACGAATTAAGTCAGAAATTTTGATAAAACTTCTGACATACCATAAATATGTTTTTAATTATAATTAATAATTTTTTTATTGCAGCAGTATAGGGTTGGTTAAATAATATAAGAATAACTTAAATAAATTTTTAAATTGCAACAACGTAAAATAGAAAAAAACTATTTAAGGAAAACAAAAATATCTTTTTAACATAAAATAAAATTAATATGTTTAATGCTTAATTTACAATTTAGCCAGTCTTATAAATGTTGTTTTATTTATAATAAAAGTTGTAATTTTAATTATTTTACATAATTTTAGTTTTTTTATAATTTTTTCAATTTATAAATGCAGGGCGATCTAAAATATTTTGGTTAGTTTCTTCTTATGGCGAACATTTGACTTTAATCCAGTGTAAAAAGAAACAGTAAATGTATTTTTTTAATAAACACTACAAAAAACCTTGTAAATCTATGGCAGTGGTCCTTAAAAGAATGTTGTATTTTTTAAATCATCCTACATTACACATATTGATTTTTAAAAGATAATTTTTTAATAACGTGCTTTGCATTAAATGCAGGTTAATAACTTAACCAATTCGAATTAACTAATGTATTAAATTTTGTGTAAACGTAATACGTTTATAGAATACAGGGTGTCCGGAAAATGGCGCAAGGCCTCTTCAGTACCTTTTGGATTTCAGGGATTCTCAGAAAATAGATTAAAAAATTTTTTTTCAATATTTTGAATTAAATTTATTTTTTAGAATGAATTTAAAAAAATTTTGGCTTCTCTTCTGGTTTTTCCAAATTCTTGATAACTTGAGTTTCCAAATTTTTCTCTTCATATCTTGGTCAATTAGCCAAGTGTATATTTTTAACTATTTTTCTAGAATCCCTGAAGGGTCCCCAAAAACGTACTGGAGAGCACTTCCGCCATTTTTTTGATATAAAAATTAGGACTTCCTTAATTTGAAAAAAATTACAGTATTAAAGATGTCATTACAACTTTTATATAAAATCAAAAAAACAAGATTAGGCGCAATTACTGGCCAAAATTTCAACCATGAACACACTAAAGCGTGACTTTGAGCCTCGCATTGTACTAATATACTTTGTTTTATATACATCCATAATATTTTAAATTTAAATCATCTTAAAATATATTAATTTTTTATCACCTGTAAGAGTATTATTTTTAAGACGAGACGATGCGCGTATTTTTACATAACTATAATATAATTTTCTTAATTTTACTTCTTATAAATGCTCTTTAGGTGTGCTCGGCCGAAGTGAGCCGGCGATGTGGATCACAGGAATGACCATCACTGAGACGGGGGAAGCGAGAATCATGAATCGCCCCTCACTACATGTTATGTATTAATGTTCGCATGTTTTTTGTGTGTCCTTACACACCTAACTAGTATGAATATATTAATGTATTTTATACACTAGCGGTAACTGGCAGTGATGAAGGGCAGCAGGGCACTCCCTTCTACTAAGTGTGACGTCTCATGTGAAGAGCTAGATGGTCCGAACGGCTGAAGCAACGATCGCAGTGGCGGCACTTGAAGGGTTTTGCCCCCGTGTGCTTGCGATAATGGCGGGTCAGCTCATCACTTCGCGCAAATCTCCACTCACAACCTTCCCAAGAACACTTGTACGGTTTTTCACCTGAAAACAAGAAATAAACTTTATCAGAATACAGAATACTACAAGTACCATAGTCATTTAAAAATTTATTCCACTACTACCTACAATCAACTTAGACATTATTAAATTCGATTACGTATAGATTACGCTATTTTGACTTTTGACATCAATTTTGTAACAAAATGGAGGAAGGCGAGTAAAGACTTTGTTGTGCTTTCCCGTTTTTATTGGTTTTAGTAACTGCACTAGCGTTTACAGAATTATAATACATAAAGTTAACATTATCAAATGACCACCAGAGGTCGTAACAGATCTCTGAAATCGCGAATAGAGTCAAAGCAAAATATTCGCCGCAATTCAGCTGAATGTAAAACATCTCCTGCCGTTTTAGTAAGAGTACTTCATCATCAGTAGACCAGTGGTGTACTAAGGGAAGTGGGGTGCAGGATGCAGAGCTAGTGATATACGAGAAAATTTTCCTTCACTTAGCTATTTCGGATGCATGTCATGTTAAAGATATTTGAAATTGTATGGGAGTAATTGTGAAGAGCTCTTCTTTTATGCATACAAATAAGAAAAATGCAATTCTCCAAGAAAGCATTTCCTAATTGAGTTGGACATACAGTCGGGAAAGTGTAAAAAACTTTGTTCACTTCGAAGGATCGAATGGCATGAATCTGTTATGGTGATAGTGGAATTATTTAATCCATTAGTTGATGCATTGGAGTAAATTGAAAATTGGAAGGATAAGGAAACATCAGCAGCTGCGTGTATGCTGTTAGACTCCATTAAAACTTCTAATTTTGTCATAACAATATTAGCAATTGAATATCCTATACGTTACCGAATTTAAGAATTACATCAGAAGTCAGTTTCAGTAACATATCGAGATCTCGCAAAATTTTTTAACCTATTTTAAAATTAATATTACCAAATTTGCACGATTATATTCGAAAATCTGTACTTAATGTCATTTTGGAGGGTACCGATCAAAATATCAACAAGTCAAAATTCGGAAAAGGTTTATTGGGTCATCTCCAAAATATGGAAAAGAAACGAATCGGGTATAAAATATTTGCGATTTAGATTACCAGTAGGCGGCGCCACTATCGCGGAATCAGCTGATGAGTGAGTACTTATCATTGTTATTATTTAAATATATTTAAACATTTGATTAGTTAAAGTCATAAAACACCCTAAATTCTTTTATTTCAAACGAAAAATGCGAAAATACATACGATCGGCTTACCACGTTAAAGAAATATTACAAGCACTCACATGTTTGTTAAATCTGTGTATATCACATCAAGTTCATCTAAAGCCTTTGATATTTCCTGTATAATATTCAATAAGTTGCTATTGGCTTAAACGATGTTCATATAATTATGCAGATTAATCACAATATCCTTATGCACATTTACTATGGATGTACTTCAAAAAAATTATTTTCGATATTTGAAGAACTAAGTAATTCGACATCAGAAAGTAGATTAAATGATCTTTCATTACTAAACATATACAGGGTTAATAATCACAAAATCGGTAATCAATAAAAAAATATTTTTTCAGTTTTTGAAATTTTTTTCGAAGATAATACCCATTAAGGTTGTATGTTTTTTAAGTTTTCTAAAAATTCTTCATATTCTCCACAAGTCTGGGAAAAATTAACCAAAATCTAAAATTCAAATGGTTGTAGCTTCAAAAGCTAAAAAAGTAAACCTCCACTTTTTGTTTTTTGTCGATTAAATTTGCTCTAGTTTCTAACCACGACGTTTGGTAAATCACAAACCCTGTATAAGAGTTAAATTGTAGAAGAAGTGAAAATATTAAATATTTTGTAAAAATACTGTTTAAACATAAATTTTTATTATTACCTACTTATTACATCGATGTATTTATTATTATTATTATTACTACAGTGAATACTTTAAAAGCGTTCACAATCGACTTGTTTATAAGCTCTTCTTGACGCAAATAAGAGGAGATTTGGGCTTAGCGCAACCGAGTAAGCTGAACTTGAGACTTGAGGCGCATCTTAAGATTTAGTTTGGTCTCAAGAGAAACCGGACTAATTACCTTTGCTTTGAGTTATTTTGTTATTATTACAAATATTTATTAAATTATACCATGGGTTTCATCACACCTTTGTATATGTTAAACCCGAGTTAGGTCGTTACAGCCAAATTTGGTAAAAACAGAATATGATTATAAAAATCACCTTCTTCAATTCAGTATTTTCAAGTATACTATTTGTTCAAGAACGTGGTTATTCTTCAAATTTATACGAAAATAATTTTATATTATAGCTATAATAATTCGGTTTATTATAAAAACTTAATTAATTGAAAATCATGGATTATATTATTTCTGACAAAAAATTCTCAATTATTGAAGAAATTAATTTTTCCAATGTTTACGTCCAAAAACTATATTGAACTCAAATACACTATAAAAATTAATATTCGATTTTTTTAATACCAAAAATTTTAAACTTCAAAATATTTTTAGGTTAAGGAGTCCCAGAATTCTTTGACTTAATGTAAAAGGTTGGTGTGATCCATTATAAGGAGATGATTGAATAGGGTAGTAAAAAATGTACTTGTCCTTATATATATATCAATTTTATTCTATGAGGATGGCCCACAGCCGAAACCGGTCAAAGTGAGAATAGAATAAAATTGATATATATAAGGACAAGTACATTTATTACTACCCTATTCTTTGACTTAAGTTAACATGTTCCGTAGGTAAATAAGTGTTCCTTAAAAATCAAGGAACAATGGTGCAAGCGGCCTAATAAAAAATAGTAGTTTTAAATTTGTACTGAAATAAATGTAAGTAGCTTTAAAATGAAAGTAACTTTTAACTGTTCAACCTTTGATCTTTAGCCAAGACACGTGGAGTAAAAGAAGGAAATGAAAAATCCCTCATTCTAAAATATTAAAAAAGTTTAATGGCTACGATAAAATACAACGTTTTAATAATGTTGGTGATTATTTTTTGTGTGTCGTTTAAAGCGAATATTGGGTAAAAAGTTTTGGGAAAAATAAATTGTGGTCCAACATATGTTATATTTTACTTCCTTGCGTTTTAAGGAAAATGTTTTTTAAATCTTATTTAGGGCGGTAAATTTTACGAGTGCGGCAGCGTAACCCTGACAATAATTCCAGCACCTAAACTCTCGACTTTATGTGGTCGAATTTTATCTCGTAGGGATTTCATTTGGGTTCGCGTGGAGTTTTTACGACATATATTTTTTCATTTACACTTAATGCTGGTTTTTTGATGGAATGGGATGGTCCTTTTAAAAGTGCACTTTTAGTATAAAAAAGGTGTGTGAGTATGTAAATACATGAATTTCATGGATGGGTGAACCTCCATTAAGAGAGGAAAAAGGTTTTCGCTTGTATGTTGGAATTTTGCGTATTTTGGGCATTAATTTCAGTCGGTCGCGTCCTTTGGTTGTAAAAAGAAATCCCTCCCGGATTTATCCAGCAAGTTTTCTGAAACTACATAAACATGGTTCTCAGCGAAGCAAGGGAGAATGTCGTTGATTAAATTCGTCCCAACTATAAATTGAGGCGGTTTATCTTGGTTTATCCTGGCGCGCTCCCGTGTATTACTTGATGCACTCGGTGGACTCCAGCAAATATTATTAGATTGTACGGAGATGTATTTTGGTAATTGAACCGGCCAATATTGGATGACGCCATTGATTGAGCCAGGCTTACCTCCGTAAGAAGGGAGCTCGGATAGGTTCGGTGCTTTAATTACTTCGAGAAACTTGGAACAGCTACTTCTAAGCCAATTAATTCGGAACTGCTGCGAAAATACATCCAACTTTCTGCAACTTTTGACGCTTCGCCGGTTTTACATTTAACAGAATTACAATAAATTGCTTAGCTCCCATCTTAAAAGCTTTTGATATTTAAAGTGACCTTTTAGGGTGCACTCTTTTGCCTTCAAGCGACAGAAAAAGTGACGGGGTGAAAATGTAATCACGCGAATAAAGAGACGAACGTTATTACACTTTCGTGTCTACGCGTTACCATTTAGAACCGGCTTGTTTAGGACAATTGCGGTCTTGACGACACCAGCAGAATATGAGGATAAACGCTTTACTCTACCCTCATATCCATAACCTTCTCCTATTATCTTTATTTAAACGAAATTACATCAAACAAAACTTCAAACATATTTTTCTTATATTACCAAATTTTACTTCCCCCCCTGGGAAAACTCAAACAAAAATTAACTCAAGTTATGAATTTAAATTATTAAATTTCTACCCCATAATTTTAATTAAATTTTCATATTTCTTCAGTTATCAAAAATTGTTTTAACACCAATTTTAACTTTATATTTACACATTTAATTAACTTAGTCATCATTACTAGCAAATTTATACAACGTGTCTCAGGAAGTAACATTACTATAAAATGAAAAAACATGTCGACAAGCCGATTTCAAGTAGCTTTGTACTTAATAGTCCCATTTCTATTTCTTCTGTTATCGCCTAATACTTGCTTCGAGCGCAAAGCGTTGCGTTAATCCATAGACACACTGTATACATTTTTCGTTCTCAGGATCTAAAAAATATTAATCTTTGCAGATTGAGTTTGGAAGTGCAAGACCAAATATAAAGTTTTTAAAACAAGTTTCATAGTTACTAGAGGATATTCAAATTTTTTATCTTGCATGTTAATGATGTTGAGGGGAAAAGTTTTTCTTGGGAGTAAGTTTAAAATCATTAAATTTGGAGTTCCCCCTGGTAATAGGCGTAATAACATTTTGAAATATTTGACTACATTACTAATGATTGTTTTAATTTTGCGAATAATAAAAAGTTGAAACAAGTAGTAATTGATGGAGGCGCAATTAAAAGGGCCTGTGAGAAAAGAAACTCATTTCGAGAAAAGCAGCCTCTCAAATCCGGTTAATATTCAAGTAATTAGAGCGCAAGAAAGAAGGCAAAAATAAACGCAAGACAAGATGGATCTTTGGCGTAATGAAACAGGAAGTGTCGGAAAGATTGATGCCAAGCTTTTCCGAAAATACGCCACTTTCTGAACAGGTAACAGCACGCATATATACTGGGTTGATTTCTCAATTTCTCCCAGGGCGGAAATTATTTAAAATCGTGGTCGGTTCATTGCGGCGTGAATAGGAGGAGAGCGCCATTCCAGGGGCAATTTACTTGTTTATTTAGGAAGAGGTTTGTGGGATAATGATAATCAATAAATTAATTTTAAGGGGACGATTCGGATTTGGACAATTTTCATAAATCAACAAGATTACAATTAGAATACAGGAATACTATTGATTTTTAATTTAAACCAAATTTACTGCCACACGCTTTTCATTTCATAATGTTGTAAATTAAAGCACAAACTTTATTATAATTTTATTATAACTCTCGCTATATAATGCAATTAAGATGTTTTATGATAAAACGTGAAAGCTTGTATGGTTCCAGGTGTTGTTAACGATTTTTATTGAATGGGAAGCATTTTCCAATTAATATGCAAAGTTTGTAAATTTAGAGCGGCCGCTGGAATAATCCCTGCAATTAACACGAACAGCCTCTGCAAAATAAGGACGAAAAGTTTCGTGTTTCTTGCGTTTCTCTCTGCACTAAGAAGATTATCTTAATTTCTTTCACAGGTACTAAAAAGGCCTTTAAATTATCTAATGGTTTGTAAAAATGATAAATCACTTCACAAAAATTATCACGGATGTAAAACAAAACTTTATAAAAATTCTATAAGAGTATTAAACACTTTAAAACTCAAGATTCAAATTCATGGTCAATTACGAAATAGATTTATCAGTTGATGATATACCTAATTCCCGAATAGATAGTGAGAAAAATATGAAGGATTCAAATTATTGAATCTGATTTCAAAGATGAAGAAGCTCCACCTGTAGATAATAATGCATGGATCGACTTTGCAGGAAGTAACATTCTCTTGCAGAATATAAACTTTTCAACATGGCAAAAAATATTTACAATATCGAGGAATCGAATAATGAAAATAATGGAAGGAATCAACATTACATTTGGAAAACTTCTGCAAGAACTGCTAGATAACTGCATAAAATTAATATCTCTTATATTCAATGCAATCTTGCGTGTAACCCACGTCCCTAGAACTTCAAAGATAGCCCAAATAATCACGATCCTGAAACCTTGGAAAAAGCCAGAAGACGGCTTTTCATTTCGCCAATTAATCTACTACCTATGTTTTCTAAAGTTTTTGAGAAGACTTAAAATAATAATAGACAATAGACGAAAAGAAAACAATCCAATAACACCAGTTTGGATTTCGTAACAAGCACAGAACAACAGAGCAAGTAGAACATAGACTGGTCAATCAAATAAACGAAGACTTAAACGCTAAAAGCTACTGCTTCCTTGATATATATCAAGCCTTTGATAAGGTGTGGCTCACTGGTTTGCAAATCAAATTAAAGAAGACCTTACATCATCCCCAGTTTAAATTACTAAAATCCTATCTATCAGCTCTTTGTCCTATATATTCAGACGTGCCACAAGGAAGCGTGCTTGGACCAATATTATACTTCATATATACCGCAGACATACCAAAAATAAGACTTACCACCATAGCAACCTTTGCCGATGAAACAGCTATAATAGCATCTCACAACGATCCCACATAGGTATCCAGACACTTGCAAACGAATCTTAAGAAGACCTGACTAAAAATATGACGCATCAAAATTAATGAATTGAAATCTACCCATGTAATCTTCACCTTGTGAAGAGAAACATGTTCACCAGTGGTACTCAACAAAATTGTCAGCTTCCTCAGGCCAAAGACGATAAATATCTCGCCATGCACTAGTACCGCCGATTGACATGGCGACATATAAATAAGGAAGAATTTTGGGTCTTTAACGGAGTCATCTTGAATATTAACACGATGCCTTTACCAAATATGCAGGAATATTGGTCAACTAATGTGTTTACTACATGATGATTCAATCAAATATTTTGGGTGTTACATTTATAAACAATAGATCCTCGGAAGACTCACATTAGAACACTAATTCAACGTATTAGTAATTTTCTGAAGTACATCAATCCAAAATTTTCCAACGAGTTCATATCAGGGAAAAATATATGTGTAGACGACTCAGTTATCAAATTCAAAGGAAAGATTTCTTTTATAGCGTATATTCCAAATAAACCTACCAATACGAATTTACGTTTTGGTGTATCCTGAAACAATATTCTTCCTTATTGCTACAGTATTACTTCCGAAAAGCTTTTAAAACCGGAATAACCACTAGAAATCTTCTGCATTTATTTAACAAATTGTTGATCAACATACCAGATGCACAAGGATACTTATGTACTTAGACAGATACTACAGCAGTATTCCATTGGAAGAAGAATTGAGCGGACATTCAATAGAAAGGGAAAAGGGAAGACAATGTTATTATCCTGGAAAGACAGAAGAGTAGTTTCACTATTGAGTACTAATGATAGCGCTGGATTTGTCATACAAAGAATATTTGGGAGAGGAAGTGAAGAACGGAATGTAGAGAAACCAAAAGTTGTCATTAATTACACGACTTCAATGGGAGGTGTCGATCAAACTTTTTTAAGAAAATCTCTCAAGTGGTGTGTCGTAAATTCATACATCTAATATAAAAGCGTGACAAAGAAGAAACATGAAAAACCAGTGTTACATTTGATGTGCGTCAAGAGATTAGTCGATCAACTAGTAGGTGACTTTCGAGAAAAAACCTTCATCTTCAACATCTGAGACCAGACTTGATAAAAGGTTGCATATAATGGGAAATGAAAAGAAACGAGATTGTGTTGTATGCTCTAAAACAGACAGGAACAAGGTTTTCCTTGTGAAGCTATTGAATTTTGTGATACTTTCCCTGAAAAAACCTGCATGTATTTGGGTAATTCTTTCCAAAAATATTGCACCATGAAAAATTGCAAAACATAAAATTTTCATTTTGTTGAAGATTTATAAATAAATGAAAGATATTGAATATCTGTCATTTATGATCAATTATACTAGCATAAAGTCATGCTTTTTTGCACTAGTACAGAAAAACATTAAGTACTTAAGTCATGCACTAAGTAAGGCGTTTGTGCACTCGTGCAAGAAAGCATGACTTTATGCACTAACAACAGATCATAAATGGCCTACTTTTTGCACGATCCTAGAAAAATGTAATTATATGATACGACCCATGAAATTATTTCAGATTTACAAATACTTCATCTAATAGAGTGGTTGCATTTTTCGTATTTTTAGGAATCAAGTAAGCAGAATTTTTATATGAAATAAAATATTTAAGCCACTGGGATTTTGGTTTTCTGAAGATTTAAGCATCGAGAAGTAACACAGCATGCAGCAATCCTCATCGGTGCCTGCTGAAGTGAACACATGATAAGCCACGATTTTCACTGGCTATAACCCTGTCTCTTTAGCCCTCCCTGAGTCCATAGTTTATTTGTTCCTCGTAATAATAAAACTAAACGCAAGCCACTGTGAACTGCAGATATTGCAATTAATATCTTTACAGCAATAAATATCGCTATATTAATTAATTAATCCAGAGAAAAATTAATAACATTTTATTTATATTAGTGGAAACATACTCCTATTTTATATTTTAAAAATTTGGAATAATATATTTAACCACAAACCACAACAAATCCCTCTCCTCAATTTCCAAACATAATCCTAAACAAACGTTTCGTTCCATGGTTCAAATTATTCATATCTCGTACACAGTTAAATATTTGGAGGATAAACTTAACAAGAAACACAATAAAAATCAATTATGATTTCAACCCAAAAATATACAAGATAATTTATCGTCCTCCACTACAGAATATGAAATGATAAGTAAAAAGCCACTTTAGAAAGTAGAAAGACATAGTACATGTAATCTACGTTAATTTTATTTGAATCTTTACCAGCTATTATTTCTAAAATGTTTGTTAATTTAGTCCTTTTAGTGAGGTAACAATTATCATATTTTATCATACGCTCGAGTTTTTATGGAGGCGGTTGTAAATGAATGCACCCTCCGGAGTTTGAAGCGTATGCTTTTCAGTGGCGCAGGTTTTAGAAGTAATCGCGAAGATAGCTGGCAAGAATGAGCGCGACTTAATCTTAATTAAAGTTGGTGGAGGCTAATGGTCATTGCAGGCACGTTCATTCTTGTGTAAAAAAGATAATTTCTATTCCCCACAACTATTATTGCAAAAAGGTCAAAGTGATACCTATAGGAAAATTGTTTAATCTACTAGATTAATTTATTAATTTAAAAGATTTTTTATTATTTATGACCAAGAAAGCCATTAATTATTGAAATAATCAACGAAAGGACGACGCTGCGTTTCGTGCTTATTAGGACTCATCACTTGCAACTTACTTGAGTCCTTTCCATAAGGTGCAATGAAGAGGACTGGAGCTACTAAAAAGATCAAAGGAATCTTCTTTTCGTTGATTATTTAAATTTTAGATCTATCAGTTGCAAACTATGTTACATTAATATTCCTTAAATATTTTTATGTTAAGTCTTGTAAACATTGAAGAATATAAACTTGCATTGTAAGCACTAGAGTTTTTTTATTTACATGAAATAGGTCCCGGTTGAATGGTATTCCTGGAGATGCAGGAGCATTTTTAAAACTTGCCAGACGCACGAGAAAACACGTAATGATTTATTTCTCCTTCGTCTTCTTCCAGGACGTTTCGTTTATGCATGTCCAATGTTAACATGAATTATTTATACCCATCTTATAGAGAGGGACGTTTATTAAATTTTTCCGAAGCATCCTTGGGGACGAAAATTCCTTGATTTACAATGCACAATCTTTGATGCTTTTTATTTAGAAAACCCCATTAAATTATACAATGAATTAAATATGGCAGCTGTAAAATAATTTAAATAGAAAATTTTAGTATGAGTTTTTTCTATCGTAAAAAGGTTTTGTAAAAAAGTGAAGCCTTTTTATCTCGTATTACTTTCATCAATGATTTTCCATCCTGAGCTCAAAGTTTCCGGTGTTATTGGTCCCTCGGCTGGACGTAACGTAACATTATGAGTTCCGTGTTGTGAGGACCTCATTTATTGTCGCAACCTTCGTCCGACATTATTTTTTCCTATATCATCCCTTCCATTTTTACTAGCGCACTTTTATAGTTACCCTTTCGCCCCCAGGCGCTTTTAAATCAAAACCCCTCTCGTTATTATTGCATATTTCCACCCTGTACCGTGCAAAAGACGGATGGGATTATTGATTTTTTGCAACAGGGATTTTTCGGTCAGTATTCACAAAGTCCCCGATCTTGTTAGCGAATACCGGACCTGAATCAAATCTGATTGATGAATTTGTGACCCACCACCACCACCACGTCCACGACCCCACACTTCCTGAGGGAACGTCACCGCTACGCGTCCACACGAAACCCGTACGTAACGTAATTTAAAAATGTTTGCCTTTCCTACGGCGGAAAGAAGAAAGTGGAAAGGCCCAAGGCGAAAAGGTTTTTTTAGGTCCGCATCGTCAGAACCGTGGTATTTAATTTAACACTGTGTAAACTTGTGTGAGGAATTCACCCTCTAATCATTTTAGGACACGGGTTTTATTTCACACCTTTGTTAGCTTACTACATTAAATTATTTAATTATTATATTATAAAACAATTCATTTACAAAAAGTTGATGAACCGCACGAATCCATTAGTAGTTGTGAATAGCTGTTTGATGTACCGTAAAAATAACTAAGCTTTTCCAGAGAAGCTTTAAAATTTCCAATTACAGACGTTTCAAAATAGCGAAGGTTTAATTAAGCCACAACTTTAAGCACTACGTACATACAGACCAATTTTATTCGAGCTTTCATAATTTATGGTAACGTTCCTGCTTTAAAGGGCACTTGCAGGTCCATTGCGGATTTAGCCCGAAGCCCAATGGTCGCTCTATAAATCGAAATTGTACCTGATAACATTAAAGTTAGTATAACTATTTTCTATGTGGGTACAGTGTGGACCTATGGGAACAAGTTGGAAGTATTTTTAATAAGTTATTTCAAATTATTGGAGTTAATCTTCCAAGAGTATAATTGTATCAAAATTTACTACCAGTGATTTCATTTCTTCTTTAAATTGCATTTTTCCACTCTACAGCTTCATTTGATGCTATAGCAGAAATATACATATATATACAGGGTGTCCCGTAAGTGGACGATAAAACGAAAGGACCTGACAGAGAAGGTAATTTCCAATTTAAATAACCATTTTTTTGTTATAAAATTGTTGATGGTTCAAGAGTTATTTCAATTTTTGTATTTTTTCAGTAAGCGCGTACTATGTTCATTAAATAATTGATTAGGAATATACTATGAGTTGTTTGACTTTTTTTAATTATCATTATGAGCGTCAAAGGGTCCACCTTTACAATAATAGCTCTTTTATAAACTCATTTAACTTTTTGTTCGTATAAAATTTTATTGATTTTAAAGTCACCCTGACAGAAAATAATGTACGAACATAAAGTTGAACAACTAATTGGCCAGCGCGATCACCTGACCTAAATCCTTTTGGTTTTTTTTGGGCTATTTTAAAGAATTGGTTTACGCAACACGAGCAATCGTAATTATTAAAGATAATGAACTAGCATTTCGGTTAAAAAAACCATGGTAAAACCCAATTATATCCGTCAATTATGTGTAACTGTAGTACAATTATTTTTTAGCAAAAATACGAATTACTTCTCATAAAAAATCATTAAAAAAAACGGTTGGATTTGCCTTTATGCGTTATACCATTTCTGATTCTACGTGAAATGGACAACTTTTTCTAATAGTTGTTCAACTTTATGTTAGTACAGTATTTTCTGTCAGGGTAACTTTAAAATCAACTAACATTTTATACGAACAAAAAGTTTTCGTAAAATATTTTTTTTGTTTGATAAAGATAAATGAGTTTATAAAAGTGCTATTATTGAAAAGGTGGACCCTTTGAGGTTCATAATGATAATTAAAAAAAATCAAACAACTAATTTCTTAATCAATTATTTAATGAACACAATATGTGCTTACTGAAAAAATACAAAAACTGAAATAACTCTTGAACCATCAACAATTTTATAACAAAAAATATGGTTATATAAATTGGAAATTACCTTCTCTGTCAGCTCATTTCGTTTTATCGTCCACTTACGAGACACCCTGTATATATATATAATCAGGAAAAGAAGATTGATCAAACGTTGCAAATAATACCTATACATGGTGTCCCAATAATGACGCAAGAGCTCTCCAGTACGTTATTGGAGAGCCTCAGACAAAGTTGGGAATTCAACTTTCCAACTTTGCTTCTTCATATCTTGGTCAGTTTATAAAGATTTTTTTAAACTATTTTTCTGAATATCCTTGAAGGGTCTCCAATAACGTACTGGAGAGCTCTTGAGCCATTTTCGGGACACCCTGTATAATCATTTAAATAACTTCCTCCAATTCCTTTAATATACCAATTTCATTTGAATTATCTACGTCTGGAACTAAACATGAGAATGAAGATGAAGACAATAAGCAACAAAACATCCTTCTATACTTTTTCTGTCCCATTTCTTTCTTCGTTCTTTTGGTATATGTACAAAAGACTTTGTACCAAATATTTCTTTTGCAAACCATAATTCAAAACATGTTTTATTTTCAATGTTTGTAGGACCTATTCTATTTAAAATGTAAACTCAAGTATTTACTGCTTCAGCTCGTAGTTTAATAGGTAAACTTTTCGTATAACTAAAGATCTTGAACTCTCTAGTACTGTTAGATTTTTTGTTTTAGCAGTTATATTCTACTTACGAGTGTATGGCACTTTTCGAAAATTATTTCCTTTTTTAAGAAAAAAAGTTGAACATCAAAATTACTCTATTATATCATAATTATCCTAGTGTTCTTTTACATATATTTTTAAATAATCCAATACTTCAGCTTTTAATTTCAAGAAGAAAAGCTAACGAAATTTTTGAAAAATTACAAAAAATATTTAGATCCTCCAATTGATGTTTCTGCATTGGTCCACAGATATTCATGAATCAATTCATCTATCTGTGTAGCTCTATTTCTAGTTCCAAAACTAGCTCAATGTTGTGTTCCAAACATACATCATTCATAAAATTCTTCTTTAACATTTACATCTACATCGATTCCATGTAGATTAAAAACTTTTTTTTATCTGAACCTTTATCAAAGGCTTTCTTCTCACCTCCTCTATTTACTACACGCTTCTTTTCTCCAGACTCCAGACATCTCAATCAATCTAAGAGGCTCTGTGACTTTATCAACAGTTCTCTTATTTACAGGAACTGACTCCCAAACAATTTTAAAATCAAAATATTTATGTGGAAAAGCTGACATTATTGATTAACAATAAATCTGGCAATTCAGTTTTGACTAATCGTGTTAATTCATTATCTATTTCATGAAAATTTCGTTGCAGAAGAGCAATATGAAGTAGAAAATCTTCATTTGCACTTTTCTCGTTACTAAAAAAACTGTTCCATCAAACGATCTACTCTCTGACCAGTTGAATCAGTCGATAAGATGTGCTATACAACATGACAAAGACATACTCTTATTTTTGCATTTGAATGACAAAGATTAGAAGTCGTATACGAAATCGTGTCAAGTGGTACAAGCATATGCCCCCAGAAAATTGTTGATAAATTGATAGAAGTTTATTCCAAATTGACCTTGCACTTTTACATGTAACTGTCAATTCTGCATTTGCACTATTCATACTACCAACTATAATTAATAGGACCAATGCATAATTTTTCATAAAACGCCTCCACTTGGTCCAGTTTGCAGCTCCTTCCAATTTTTCAATTTGAGCCTTAAAATCTCTTAAACTTTGAAATTAATAAACTGTTTTATACAATCTTCTGGTTCATAAGTTTATTGACAAGACAAACATAAATCTAGGTTTTTTTAAGTAAATTAGGAATTTACCCCAAAAAAGATAATCGAAATAATGGGTTGTATTTATGTACTTGCACAAATAAGTTTTCTGAGTGTGATTAGTCTGCGTGAATTTAATGAGGTTGTTAAATTAAACGACATCACGAAACATTCTTAAAATGTTAAATCTGCTTCCGAAATGGACCGCATTAAAATACGGCTTTAGTGCGATCAAGAACGCTTTTGGAATTTTCTCGGGGACCGCTAGGAAGGACCAAGACGGTCCGAAGAAAAAATCAGCGTCAATTATTCTTGCAATCTTGCAATTGTCTTGCAGCAGGAGGACACTTGAAGCCACCCTCGCTTTTAAAAAGATAATTAGTGAAATCCTTGAAGTCAAGTCTCTTCCGAGCGACCTAACAATTTCTTACTCGTGCCTGTCTAATTATAAAAGCAATCGGAAACGTGATTATTATTCTTTTAAACCGAAGCGAAACGTTTTATTAACCTAGGATCGAAACCATCTTTCTGATGTAAAATTGGTGGTAACAAGTTTATTGCCGCCAACTATCGGAAAGGGTTATTTGCTATTTTATATGCAAATTTGCGGGGCCTTGCACCAACTATAAAATTTTTATAGCTTGTTATATTATACTAGTAATTTTAGAAATGCATTTATATTTAAAATTGATTCTCGCTTAAATAAATAAAAATATTCCTCGAATATTTCTAAAGGAAAATAAACCTATTACATTCCCATATATTCCAGACGATAAAAAAATAATTCATTTCTTCTATCTCCCACGTCTAAGGAAGTAAAAAGAAAGTTCGTTATCGCATTTTCTATTCGTAAGCATTTAAATAAAATATTCGTATCATCATCAATCCACATCCCGAGGCGATCACGCCGAAGGCCGCAATTCTTTATAAATCTTCGTCACTTCTTAAATTGTTCCCTCCGCCTTTTTTAAAGATACCGCTCACCACTTTGTTTCCTTACCGTTTCCAACAAAATCCCGCATAATTTTCCCTTCTACCCGATAACTTTCCCAATTCTTTATGCGTTTTGGTCGGCGTTAGATTGCAGGAAATTCGGGAGGAAATGAAACTGCATTCACTGGAAAGTCCTTAATAGTAGTCACTGATGCGCTTCGTACCGATGACAATATATCAACTGTAATTGGGAGCGAATACTTCAACAACGAGCACTGCCTCAATTTTAGCTCCTAATGTAGTTTACGGGGCCATTAGCGGCACTACGAATTATACCAAAAGTTCCAAAGGTAAGGTAATTAGTAATTAAAGCCAACTCCTTCAACTTTAACAAATTTACTACTTCTCTTGTTTATTATCAATAATGGTGCTTCTTATATTACATTCATTGATTTTGTTTCACTTGAGACCTTCACAACCCTGCAGATTTAAAAAAAATTCTTCAAAAGCAAAGCCACCTACGATGCAAAATATTTTGGAGAAATTTTTCTTCATTCAGAGAAGTTGCACGAGAATTTAATAGAAGAAATCAACAAAAAAACATCAGTTTAACAATCATTTTAACAATATCACAACATTAAATTAATGTAAAAATATTTTCGCATTTAATGACATCAATCATGATAATCCAAAACTAAGTGCTAGAAAAATTGCGTATACTCCTTTAATTTTTGGCCACCTCCATCTCCTGTTCTCACATCATTGGATTTTATTTATAAAGATTATTAAAACAAAAGACGTACAAGGAAAATATTGAAAATACAGAAGAGCTACGTCACATAATCAAATAACGCCTGAGGAATTGCGGAAATTTGTTACCAATAACAGAAAACCGATGGAAAACTGATAACACATGAAGAATACTTAGTGAAAAGGAATAAAATTTTAAAATTAGTTTCATTGTAAAAATTATTTAAATTTATATTTATATTTTGCGTCATTATTATGGCTAGTACATAACTGAAAACTGTACTAGAATATTCAGTAAAGTAGTTTTAATGAGTTGTAAAATTTATTTTTTCAAGATTGCCAGTACGAAAATGTTAATCTACAATGATGAGTAACTGCTGCAAAGGGCAATTTGGATTTGGATTTTAAATAGTATAAAAATTAAAAAGTAGACAGGGATTGTGAAGATCCTTAGTCCCTTAGTGAAACATACTGTATATTAGACAATTATGAAAATTCGTACAAAATACCAAATAAGAATTGAGCCAGCATTTCCGTAAAGTAATTTTCGTTTGGGCAGATGACACCTGGCGATATCCTTGACTCCTTCAGGGATATCTTAATTCACAAATGTGACATTTTTTTGGAAAACAAGGTAACTTATTATCTGAAGTCTAATAATGTATTTTATCGAATGCACACGTATGGTAAGAAAGAGATTGACGACTAATGTGATTTGCACTGTTGCCAAATGAGGTAGGAATAGTTTTTTATATCAAGTAGTGAAGTAGTGCACATCCGAAGCGGGTTTTCTGGAAATCAAAATGTTGTCACTTAACACATCTGTAAACTAAGGTATCGAAATTATCCTATAGGAAGAAAGGCGGATTTCAGACAAAACACTAGTGACTCTGATTGTTTTGGCCAATTTTCTATAGAGATTTTACCCCAGGAAATGAGGATATGGGTTCAGGGAGGATGCAACAATAACTCGACAAGATGTCGAATACGACATGACAAGGACACACTCTTATTTTTACATTTGAATGATGGAATTCGTATACGTTATGGTTTCGAGAATGCTCCCAGGACGGTCAAAATTTTATTTCTATTTATCTCAAGGAACTGTTCGTCCGAATGGCCTAGATCCATTCGTTCATTTTATTCGGTATTTATTGCACACATTCGAGAATCGCAGTCCAGGACAATGCGACAAAGATCGAATAAAACGAGCGAGTGGGTCCTGGGGACGAACAGTTCTTAACGACGAACGCTATAAAACGACAAACGACCGTTTTGAGCATTAGATTTCCTAGAAAATTTTGTTTATTGATAAATATCGCATCTGGTGAAAAATGAAAACTAAATACACTAAGTAGCACATAAAAGAAATATTAAGGAAACCAGTAAGACCCTCATAAACTTTACATATTTAGAAGAAAATATAGTTTCTCTAGTAAGTATTATTGGAACTTCTAGATTCAAATAAGAATTTAGTTTTAATGTGGTCGTAAATTGAGAAAAGTATTATTTTAATAGGTCGTCTACATTAGTGTAACACAATCCAGTTAATGATGAACTATAATTATCCTCACACAATAATCCTTTTAACAAAGCAGCATGATAAATATGGATAACCTTTCGTTAAAAAAGCCATCACACACTCATAATATCCACTTCATCGCGTGAAATATTGTAATCCCATATTTATAATCAAGCGTTTATGTTGCGGGTTATTAGTCCACCCCGTCTTTTTTCAACCAACAAATCCCTTTAAATTATGTTCGGCCATAACGCGAGGATGGCTCGATTAATCACTTTTTTATTGGGACGCGAGGGGTAAACACACGAGCTTGGATGAATTTTTCGCGTGTTTTTGATGAACTGTAATTTTAGCTGTGATTGATTGCTCGTTCGCACAGATCAAGGTGAACATTTCGGATTTTCTCGGAGAAAAGACCAATCTGGATTACTCACGTGCTTCCTCAACTTCTCGCATTTAATTATGGAAAATAGCACCGAAACAAACCGGTGCAATTACAAACTTCTCTAATTTCACCTGCACAACTTTTAATATTAAATACGTTGAGAGCATATGTGAATGTTTTGTGCACGAAAAGAATATTAAGTGTTAAACGTTTTAATCGACATGAAATTGTTTATTTTTAATTGATCGAAATTGCTACGAATGAAAAATATACTCAGACCACAAAATTGGTGTAGCATTAAAAAGTTTTAATGGAGATTTAATTAAAAATTTAAAACTATTAATTTGTATTAGTTGCATTAAAAAAATACCAAAACAATGTTGATTTGGGAACCTTTAAAAGATGTTCCATGTCACGAGTAAGTTACGCTACTCCCACTCCTGAGTGGGTCCTATACTTCTAGTAAGTAAGAGCGAGATAAAAAGCTGACTTGTTCATGACATGGACTATAATTAATTTATTTTTAAATGATGAGAATTGGATGACATTTTAAATTTAAAAAATCGTCCTATAAATTGACCTATTGCAACAGTTTTGATAAAATCATTTTTACTAAAGTTATTCGGTCTGGTTTGTTTTAAATCGAATCTGATTATTCCCATCATATTACTGAGTTCGTTGTCCAAATGCATTATGAGATGTGTGAAAATGACATTTGCATAACAGCAGGATAAATTTTCTTTATGAAAAATATTTCTTTATAGAATCGATTATAATAATATTTAGTCTAAGCTTACATTTTCTTTGTTATATTTGAATCTATTATTTGTTTTATATTATTAGATTTTCCTGGTCGAAAAGTTTGTATTAGCTTAATCGAATTGTTCCTTGAAGAAAACTTCTAGAATCCGCTTTCGTTGTTTGTAGGGGGTCTTGTAAGATGAGGGGCCGAAAAATAAATTTAATTTTAATTGCTTTTAAAACTTTATTCATAAGGATTACACGAATGCAGTAACGATCGATGTAAAGGCCTTTTCAGTCGTGTCTCCGCCAATCGACTGAAAAATACTAATTGCGTTTCGAAAACGAGCGGGGGTAATGAGATGCAAGTGTTGATTTTTCCAACACAATGAACTCCCTAATTACATTGTTCGCTAATATACAAATTTTAAAATTAAACTTTGATAAAACCACAATGGATTGCTTAAAAATTCATTTAGGAAACTTTAAAACAATTAGGGTCTCTTCGGAGTGGTTTAGAAATTTTAACAAGGAACTTTTATTACTTATTTTCTAGAAAATAAATTTTAGAAAGGGATTTTTTAAATTGAATATAAACATGCTTTATGCAATTAAGTAAACGCTTGTTCAAGGCGCACGCTTTAAATTCTTAATTATTAAAAGCACTTAGTGTGTTTATTATGGTGCCAGTTATTTAAGTTTGTGGGCATGATAGATCTAAAGCTATTGTGTATCTATTATTAAACACCCAAAGACCTCTAATTAGCATGGTAATGCACTTCGCGAGAGCGCGTTAATCGGATGTAATTTTGCGTTGACAAAAAAGAGTTCTGGGGCGGCTTCAAAGAGACTTCTACCGCCGCTGGCAAATCTTGTTGACACACACTCATATTTTGTAACAGAGCAGACAAAGAACATGATTCCCTTCTGAAATGATTAGTTTAATATTAAGTTGTGCGGAAGTTATTTGCAAACTCTCTCGAGATTTTAGATCGAAGTTATTAATTCTTAGCTGTCGCTCTTATATTGGTTTGCGCAATATTACATTAAACAATTTACAATTCCCTCAATAGTTACTTAATTGATTTAAATCTAATATTTGATTTATTTAATAAATTTATGCCAAACGCGGTGCGATTATACTGCACGCCTCTACCGGTAGTTTACAAGTACTTCATAAGTCGATGAAAAGCATAACCCAGCCACCTGAAAGGAGGGGTACCTTACGTCAGACCCGGTAGTTCTGATATTTAACCGAGATGTTTATGATGTTGCTCTAATGAATACTCCTAATTTTCAACCTCGAGCTCAGTACTTTGTCAAAAATTTAGAAAATACGACATTTTCGACCCTTCTTCTAATTGTGGTGATTTCAACCTTAAAGAGTAGTTTTTCGATAATAAATTTTTTATACGTTTCCAATAGACTAAATTTGATATAATTTGAGACCATAACTTTAGACCCGTTTCCGAAATACAGCTTTTCAAAACTCGAAAATTTTTAGCCAAATTTTGTTGTTCTGTAGAAATATTGACCCTATTTTCTTCAGCTCCCATATTCCATCACCCATCATTTCCCACATCGGATTTCATTATGTGCAACAGCAGTGCTGAACAGAGTGGACCTAAATTTACTTACTGCCATACTTGAGGTGTTCTTATGAGTTTAATGGGAATTTCTTTAAGTGGATTAGATCTTATCTACAAGAAAGCATACAGATTGTGAAAATCAAGGGTCATTATTCTAAACTCATCAATGTATCTTCCGTAATCATCTGGGGTTTTTATTATTTAACCTCTTCATTAATGATGTAACCATGTATCTTCTGCCAGGTCTTAATGTTTGCAGACGATATAAAAAAATGCCGAAATATCATTCATGGAGGAAACAGAACTCTTTCAAAAGGAGATAAATCGATTCCTATATTATTACGCTTCAAGTGAATTCATCTTGAACATTAAAAACTGTGCCATAAGAAGAAAACAATCTTTTCTGGCAAACTATCATCTGAAAAACATTTTTCTAGACAGGTTGAAGATAGTGGAGAATCTTGGCGTAATATTTGAAACCACTTTATCATTTGATTTGATACACAAATCTGTAAAGTAATAAAGAAGAGTTTCCAGGTACTCGGGTTCATCAAGAGACACACATCTGACTTTAGATCGACACAAACAATACTCTAATAAGATCTCGCCTAGAATATTCCAGATACATATGGTCACTTTAGTATGCTGGGCTTGCTTATAGCCTGGAAAAATTACAACACAAGTTTCTGAGCTACACATTTCAGCAATGGGCGTAATTTTTGGAACTCCTTATCTCCAATCCTTAAAAACCCGTAAGATGAATACTGATATAATGCTTATGTTATTATGCTTTATTATTATGTACAAATTGGTGAATGGTCGCATAGATTTAACCAATCTCCTACATCTAATCAACTTCAACGTGCCATCAAGACTTCTAAAAAACCTACGTTTAACATTCCTTTTCATAGAACCAACTACGAAATGAATAACCTTATGGACAGAATCGCAGGTTAATGTAACACACTCCAATTCGATCTCTTCTTCCAAGGGTTTTCATCACCATGAACCATGAAGTCTATTAACAAGATGTCTGATCTCTAACTAAAGGTCACCTTCGCTTAAATGTAGAAGATTTTCTTTGTTGTTTTTTTTTTCTCTTCTTCATTGCTATAATTAGAGATGTTCTTTATAGTAAAAGGAAAACTCCGGTTTTAGTGTGTACTTTGAGGAGGTGGCTGGAATAGATTATATCTGTAGCTTTGCTTCTTCCAAATTCCTTGAAAAATCTAACATTGGTGTGAGATCCCGGTGAGGTCGATGTTCTCATCAGCGACTAATACTACATGTAAGAACAGAGTTGTAGTGATGTTGAGCCTGTCAGCATCTTTCACTACATACAGTACTAAAATGTTATGGTTTCTCATTTTTCTTTGGGTCGATGAAACGAATTTTGTTTTTGTTTGGCAAGAACTTCTTTTGAGAAACCTGAGCCATGTTTTTTGATTTAAGGTTTTTTCCGAAGATGAGTGTGACTTGGCTCTACGAAAACGCTCAAAGCTCTTGGTGTCTTTTTATGTTAGGTATCCATTGAAAACTACTGCAACATTTGAATCATAATGAGCAGTGATGAACTGTCATTACTGAACCAAGTTCAGCTTCGAGGTCACACAACTTTGTGAAGATGACCTTCATCCTTTACTACAAATTTGTTCCTTCCTTCTCATCTAATAGGTCGATTCTGTGTACTCTCGTAAGACCACGGGTGTGGACAGAATTGACACATAAGTTTATATGCTGAAATGCCGAATATTATGAGGGTTTCGTGCTTTATCTCATTCCCTCTTCGGTGAATGGTGACATTGGGATTGGTGACACCTCGTATGTAAAGAGATCTCGCAATTCTTCATCCAACTGTTTTAGGACACATAGCTTATAAACAATTTTAGAGGATTGACAGTGACCTTTCTATCACCAATAGTAATAGTTCGTACAACTCTTCAGCTTTCTTCAAAGGGACTCCATATTGTTTTTACATTTGTATTTAACTTCCTAGAAGTTCTTACCAACTACTGTTAGAATCAACACACTTCCTATCTTTAGAGCTGATGGACATAATAAAATCCGTTGTTAGAAATTGTGGATGCTAGTATATGGAGGGGAAAGGTGCATTTGCCGAAGAAAGTAGTCCACAAAACCTCGCACAAAACAATAAAATATTGCTAAAGATTTAAGAAAAAAGCGATAAATTTTGAGGGCCAACTTCATAAACAACTTAGCAAAAAAATCAGAACCATCGTCAACTGGGGCAACTTTGGCCAAAATCTTGGGAAAAAAATAGTTTGATCTATTGATAGTTACCAAATCTATCGACTTTGATCTTGTGGTAAACGACAGGAACCAACGTTGGTTAGACTTTTGAAACCGCTAAAGTGCTGGTCAGTCTTCACTTATTGTAATTGTTTTGTTACAAACCAACTTTTGTTTATTACTTATGGTTTTTGACTGGTAAGAACATAACAATTCTCATTTAACTTTTCAGTTAATAAGCTGGTAACTGACAGTAGATTGAACTATGCTGTTTCAAAATTTGGGCCAAATATCTCCTTAAGGGCCAAAGTTCCAATGTACATGGCTACTAGACTAGTAGTAATTTCCATCTTATCTGTTATACAATCTTTGGCATATTTTAAAAACCACCCGTTGTACTAAAACAAAATAATTACCTCTAGTACTTAGCATTGGTGTACAGTTATTATTGTTAAGCTCATCCGGATCAGGCCTACAAAATTAATGAGAACGTGCGTCGAGGATCAACAGGTGATACCACAGGTAAATATAAATGGGGAAAGGAGTTTAAAATGTGCATTTACATCATTTCGAGTTATTTAAAAGTCTCTCTTTATTTATCATTTCGAAATAAAAAAGAAAGCAAGCTTTCATGCAGTAATGACCTGGATTTTTAAAGCCCTCGAAAAAAAGTTGTTTACAATTTTCATCTCGAAAACAAAAGCTTCTATAAAACAGAAAGTTAAACAAAAAGATAATTTTGGTAATAAGTATTTATTCCACACTTTTCTTTCATGTTAAATACCTGCATAAAAGAGATTTATAAAAAAATATTTTTAAATTTTCTCAACTAGAAAACAAATCGTTTAACTATAAGGAACTTTTCGGATGTGGTAAAAGGTGGCACAATTGGCATTTTCACATGAAGTGGCTTTCTCTGCGAGATCAAGAGGGTGCGCAGTTTAATTAAAAGGCATTTCAATGGATCCTTCAACGATAATGAACGTTTCTCCTCGGCCGCACATACACACCAGTTATTTCCTCGGTTCCGCACACACATACGTCTGTTTTACAATCGACTTCATAAAGACTCGGAATTGAAATTTAAAAAATTCAAACGCGCTTCTATGTAAGATTTTAGGTATGCAGGTGGCGCTGATGTCGGCGGCGTCTGTAAATTGCGGTAATTCGAATATGCAAATTCGCATGGTTATTCATGAGACTCGCTTTGCTTTACAGAATAGGACACGCATTTTAAAAAGAAACCGAGTTAAAAATATATTCGCATGCATTTTTTACACATTAGGGAAACCGCTTTAATTATCGTATACATGCTTAAATTATTAGTGAATACAGAAACGCTTTTAAATATTCGAGATACACGTTTTGGAAAAAAAAGGTTGAAATTCAATTGGTTAAAATTGTCATAAATTCAGGTAGGAAAAAATGAAAAGTAAGGTACGCAGAGAATTGATTATAAAATACAATTGAGAGGTCCATCAGGTAAAATTGAAAAGAGGAAAATTCAATTTGAATTGAGACAGGCTGTAGGGTTTTAGTACATAAATAAGTTAATACTTTGGAAAATATTTGAAGGAAGAGCTGAGTAATTTTCTAAAATTCCTGCTTTTAGGATGATGTCCGGAATTTAACGGCTTGGCAATCCTTCAACTTTAAACCTATCTAATCTTTTAATGCGGCGTGGCTGGCTGGAGTTCCTGCGGGAATCGCGGAAATGCCGGGTCGTGACACGCGGATGCCTGACGCGTTTTATCATTTTATGGCAGGCGAGATATTTCCTTAGAGTTTCCCTAAGAGGCCTAGACTCCATTACGGCTCGTCGTATGCAATTTCGTCCGATCAAACCTGAACGACACGTGTAATATTATGAATGGATGGTTCAAGGCGTCGTGGCGACGTCCGGGATCCGGGAAGGTAACTCAACCGGAGGGAAAAGTGATTGACGATGCGGGATGTGTCCAGCTTCCAGGGTACAAACCCCACGCGTGCCTTTTGCCATGCGAAAGTCATCGCTCACTTGTCAATTACAATTGATTCGACACAAATTTTGATTAATCTTCAGTTCGGTTTAGTTAATTAAATTAAAACACTTTACAAAACAAAACAATTTTCACCTTTTATTTATCTTAAATTGGAATCAGGCGAGGGGAAATTAAACGAACCACCACCAATGTCCGCCCAAAATACGGACATAAATCATTAGCAAGGTATTTATTCACTGAGCGCTGTAGAATTAAAGACAAACAGGCTTAATTGCGTTTACATTTAATTTACAACACTTTAGACGAAACTAGGAGTACGACAAGAAATCCTTGTTCTCAGAGATAATCCCAAGATAAATCATGCAATTATAATTTATTTTTATTTGATTTAAATTTTTTTTTCAAAAATCCACAAATACGCAACCAAATATTGATAATTTTCCGGCAATAAAAATTTACAGTTATATAAATTTTATTTTCCACATCAAACTGACCTATAAACAATTAATTAAATGTGACAATTTAATTTTATTATGGATTTATAAATAATTTTTATAACTATCAACATTTTATATAAAATTGATAAAATATTTGTATGTATAACTAAAAAATTAATTTTTATCAATACTTTGAAGGGAAACAGGTTTATAATTTTGATCAATTTCCAATTTAAAATGTTATTTTACAAGTAATTGTTATTCATTATTTTATATTTAAATTGAAAATCTAGATTAACGTTTATAATTACATCATATTGAGAAAATAAAAACATACAGAGTGCCCCGAAAGTGTGCTATACTTTAAACAACGTGTACACGGATAGAAAATCATCTGGTAATACACGGATATCACAAGAGTTGTCCGCATATGTCGTTATTGTAATCTGATTAGTGTTGATAATAGCTTTTTTTAATAAGTTTTAAAATCTTTAAAGGTATTTCCAGTATGAGCTACGAGCTGCAAAAGAGCGGTCAATTAAAGTCACAACATTTATGAAGACAATAATTCTGATGATGAATGTATTAAATTATCCAAGCAAAGAGAAAGTTGTGTTGAGGTAAATTAATTGGTATTACTTGGAGTAATTATAAACCAAACATAGAATATCACATTTTTGAAATATTGCCTTTTATCATTATCAATTTATTATCGTTTTGAATGAAATAGGAAAATGCTTTCGGTAGATTCCAATCTAAACTCTTGAAACTCGGCTTTTGTCACGAATCGAGGGCCAATTTTCAAAAATAGATAATGTTAGAAAAATAGAGGGATGTAACACCATGTACAAATCGTTTGAATAATGCCACACCTAAAGAACCGAAAGCATTGCATTGATTTATACAGGGTGTCCCATTCTAGCAAAATTCATTTGGAACTCTTTCAAGGGAGTTTGGAATGTTTGTTAGTGGCATTTGAAAAATAAGGTTCTTGTATATCAAATTTGTAGCTACAAACAAGACAAGATTTTAATAAAGGTCGATTTTTACGAACAGTGTTGATATACCAAATTACTCAGAAAAATACACTGATTCCGAATATATGTAAATAAATAAAGAAGTTATAGCCATATTTTGAAAATCGCATATTTTTGTTTTTTCAATATACAAATCGTTTGAATAATGACACACCTGAAGAACCGAAAGCAATAGTGCAGAATGTTTGCATTTATTTATACATGGTGTCCCATTCTAGCAAAATTCATTTGGAACTCTTTCAAGAGGGTTTTGGAATGATGGTTAGTGGCATTTGAAAAATAAGGTTCTTGTATATCAAATCTGTAGCTACAAACAAGACAAGATTTCAATAAAGGTCTATTCTTACGAACAGTCTTGATATACCAAATTACTCAGAAAAATACACTGATTCCGAATATATGTAAATAAATAAAGAAGTTATAGTCGTATTTTGAAAATCGCATTTTCTTGTTTTTTCAAGATAGCGCAGAAACGATGCAAAATTCAAATGTTTTGTCAACGAATTATTAATACATGAACAAATCTCTACTACTTTGTCCATTTAACTGACTTTCTATCTTCAATAATAACGAAGATACCCAGCATGAAGTCCAACGTCCCATGGGACTTTAAAACTTTGCGTTAATCGTTATGTGTTCGTAGGAATAGATCTTTATTGAAATCTTGTCTTGTTTGTATCTCCAGATTTAATATACAAGAACCTTATTTTTCAATGATGCCAAAATCCTCTTGAAAGAGTTCCAAATGAATTTTTCTAGAATGCAAGCATGGTTTAGACGTTTAGAGCCCTAGAAATCTTCAGAGTTGATCAGGAATACCGTGATGCTATTCCTATCCTAATGAAGATTGGTTTGCTTGATCTTAATCTTGATTGGATGCTCAGTTCTCAACAGAAGAAGCTAATGAAGCTCGTATCATCACAAAACCGAAATGAATCGTGAGGGTATAAATGGCCACAGGAAAATTGTATTAAAATTCTTTCCAAATATTATTCCTACATCTCATATTCCCAATCTGAAGAATTTTCTGCATAAGTATACCCAGAGTTATAATAAATATCATAGAGCTATTACGATGCTTGATAGAGGTGTAGGTCTAACAGAACAGGTGTTAAATTTAGTGCAAGGTAGAGCAGAAGTTGAAGGTCTTACAAAAAGTCAATAGGAAGAACTAACTGCTACGCATGTATCATTGCTTTCGAATTTGACTTTGGTACTCCATTTTTACGCGAATTAACTTATCAAGTTGGGATGATACCATCATAATATATCCAAGATTTTATGGGAGCTGATCTAGAAAATGAGGAAGATGAATACATCTGTGAAATCGATCGAAATACCGATGAACCAAGTTTTATTAAAATATGGATTGTCTCTAGAGGCATAAATACTGTGAAACATCAAGTATGGATAGTATTTAATGAGGAGTATAATTAAGATGACGTCAAAAGTAGGTTAGTTGCCATCACGTTGTCTTTGGGTGCGTTCCGAGTGGGACATATGCAGCTTAAACTCCAAATGGGACATATGGTGCATAAAATTGCAGATGTGGGTTTCCCATTCAACAAATTGTCAAAATCAATTGACTGATGTAAATTCAAAAATGGAAATGAGTCTAAAAGATATACAATTATATTTTAAATACTTATTTATAAAATAAATATTAATTTTCGAAACAGAAGCGCGTTCCGAATAGAAGTAGCAGATGCATATGTCCCACTTGGAACGAACGCACCCATGGTTGTCACCTAACTGTCAATTGTCGTCGCTTTGCACTAACCTACTTCTGAGGTCATTTTGGCGGGAAAAATTAATTTGAATTGCTAATAATGTTTGCCATTTGGTTGTTTTTGTTATTAACTTTATCAACAATCCCAGATTATTTTTTGATTAACAATGTAAAAACATACATCGAAGGGATGAACGTGATATTTTTGTTTTGAAAGTGATAAAATTTAATTAATAATTTAGTTTTGTTGGAATTAATGACTTCTAAATTTGAAATTGGCTGCAATAACCACTGTGGTAGTAGTGACGGTTTCCGGCGTGTGCATCGCTCGGAAATGGCGACGCTGAACCGGAAAGTCCGTAAATTTAAAACGGGGGCGCGTCCGCTGCCCCGAAAAGCCGGTTTTATATCGTGCCAAATTTACGAGGTTTTAATTCGAATTTATGCGATGACGGTTGCTTTTTACTCGCCTATCCCAGTTTTTAATTCTTCGGTAAACATCGTTCCTGGAGTAGGGGAAAACTCGAGCTTCGTCAATTATTCGAAAACAAAATAATTGAATTTGTTGCTGGTTTGTCAATTATCGCTCACCGTATCCACTTGCTGCTCTAATCGCAAACTAAAAGCGATTTTGAAATTTTAATTGACACGTACTCAAATGAGACGAGAACGATGTTCAGGGTAAGTGTGCGAGCAGTAATTGTAAATTTATGGAACATTGATTAAATGCCAGCGAAAGTAATCATAATCCGCTTTTTTTATAAAATTTTTTATCAAAACCTTTTTAATTAAAATGCCGCAGTTTTATAATTACGAATTCAAAAATAAAATCCAAACGCAATTAGCGTTTTTGGGCGGAAAAATTGTTTAGTCTATTATTGCTTTCTACTTTTTATTATATATTTTTAGAAACGAACGAATAAAAAATTTACTCACTTTACTACGAAATAAAAAAAACGTAGTTAGGCTTTTAAGGTCAAAGTGCTTATCTGAATTTTTAATTTAAATATAAAAGTTGATGATTTTTTTAATATGTGATTGAAAAAAGTACTTATAGTTTTTTAATGATGTGATTTTAGTGGGTTCTTGTGGTGAGGTGATTACCAAATTTCAATATTTCATATATTTGAATAAAAGTAATGCATATTAAATTTCTAATACAAAATGTTATTGATGTGAATGTAAGTGTTTTTCAATAGAAAGTTGCCAATTTCTTGGCGATTTCTTCCACACGCCTATAGGAAATACGATTATTCTTAAACGTGTTGACGGGAAAACGAATGGTTCGCTTTGGAAAAGTTGACAATAAAAATAGCAAGGGCTGTCTAAACCGAAGAGAAGAGCAATAAACGCGCCGAGCGTGTGCAATAAACGTGGAGTTGGAATGGCGAAAGACAAGAAAGGATGTCCGGTGAAGCGAAAGGAGAAGACCGCCGCCTGGAGGCGGCATGCGTGGCTCTTCTTGCATGTCAATTTTGAATGACGCAACCAAAGACGAAACACCTAAATTGAAAGACGAAAATTTTGTTAGAAATTAAATTTTTTAAGGTTACTACTTAACCTAACCAAATTATCATGTCCTTTTGTAGATTTAAGCCCAAAAAAGTCTCACAAAACACCACTCGTTTTCTATGCAACTCAATTTTGTTAATCTATAAGCAATTCTAATAACTTCTGGAGAGCGCTTTAAATGGCGGATAACAGGTACTTCTCAATGTTCTTATTTTCGCCGTCAGAGAGGGGAAAATTAAAAATCTCGAAGAAGCTGATGTAATAATTGCAGATATTCAAATGTTGTCTTAGAATAAATAATCATTAGTTTAGTGGAAATTGTGTAATGTATGACAATGCGAATTATTTGCATCGGTAAATGTGTGGAAGTATTCTTAACTGTCGCCTGGGGGCTATAAAAATTTATGTTTGCACAGCGTGGTGTTTATGGGGAGAAATAAATGTTACAGGACACTTCAAGAAATTAACAGACCCAATTGAAACAAACTGTATGGCTAGTTTTCTGCAACTGCTGAAGCAACATTAAAATATATGTTTCACATAAACGTTTACAGCAGAAAAACACAACAATGTTAAATCGGTAAAAAATCTATACACTTTTTCAAAAAGGTTGTCTCCTAAATATTTCAAGTTTTATTGGAGTAATCTTATTACGATCTCCAAAGCCTTCCTAATATTGGCAACTACGTAGTGAGCGCATAGTGTTTTATGGAGGTAATAAATTTTATAGTATGGTTTTCTAAATACATGTTACAAGTAATAATAAAGTTTCCGGGGGGTTTTTTAATTTTCTAACTGCATTATGGGTTTAATTATTATGTTTGCAGTAAAACATAATTATTGATTATATTAGGAATTCATCTAAAAAGTGATAAAACAATGCAAAAAAGTAATATGGTGCAAACATGCAATGATATTGTAAAGATGGAGTCCAACAGGCATTTCCTCCAATTTTTCCACAAAATCTCTAGACTGCAGAAACACCTCTGTGGAATTTCCAAAATTTTCAACTAATTTTGAGGATATGGATTTATGATGGAAAAATTTCAGAAAACATTTGGATATAGTTTCCGAGTGTTTTTCGAAAATAAGAATGCTACAAACTTGGTAAGAATTTCTTAAATTTCTTATTTTTTCTTTGATTTTTTTTTACATAAGTAGCACGCAACCAACAACTCTTTTGGTCTTCGATCGATGTGGAAAACTTGGATTCATCATTAGGACCCCAAATATAAAACAAAAAAAATCAAAACCACCTGATTTGATAACCTCTTTTTACGACGAATTGACTGTACCATTAGTACTTTTTTGGGAGTCAATTGAATAGTAGGTATGTATTTGGATTTTCTTCTCATCAATCTACTCTAGAGATCTTACACTTTTTTCAGAAATTGGTTCTAGGGAATTAAACTAGCTTGTGATATTTTTGTCTTGTATCATGTCATGTCCTTCTTGTAGTGAGCAGTGATATCTTTTGGGTCAATGATTGATTCCCCAAAAATACTCTTCCAACACAGAGTGCTAAATTCTTGATTTATCCAAACATACGTCAAATAACTTCCTATTTCGTTCTTCTTTTTCAGGAGTAATTATTAATTTTCTTGCTTTTAAATTGAAATATTTTAATAATTTACAGTTTTAACGACTTCTTATCTACACTAGTTTTTCCAAACGGCAGTTTTTATTTTATATTTCAAATTAATTTAAAAGTATATAATATTTTAACAAAAAATAATTATTATACAGTGCACATATAATTTACAGTTATTTTCATTGTTATCTGGTATTATTAATTAAACTAGAAATTTATGTTCCTCCAAAATATTAGGGTTTAAATGTACATAACAGGTAATTACTTTAGTGAAATTACCCAGATGAAGGTATAATTTATTGAGGACATTTAAGAATTAAACGTAAAAGAATGACTCTGTCTTTACAAACGTTGATTGTCGGAAGTAACCTTGGCCAAGTTTTGTGACAATAGACACATATTTAAAAATTGTAGGGCGATTCGAGGAATAAAAAGGAACTAGAGATAATTGATGAATCTAATTACAATAGCATTGTTATTCGTCCCCGGCAGTTTTCTAACGGATGACGATAATTGATGATGAAATTAGGCGGCTTGCTAATTGGAGTCCCCACAGTTTATATTCCTAATTAGGAATGTCGTCATATTCTTACAAAAACAATGAAGGAAACGGGAGGTAGGGGAAGAATTGAAATAAATTCGCACGCAGCCTCCACAATTATACTAATTGGTGCCCAAAGCTGTGATGGTTCGTTATGAATTTTTAAGGGGATGTTGAAAAATATTTCTTAACCTAATTTTTTAATTAATTAAAATTAAGTACTCGATGTGAAACCATTATTTAATTTGTATTTGTGTGCTCGCATCAACCTATAAATTTTTGCGCACGCTATTTTTTGTTGTACATTATTTTTAGATACGTGCATGTAAATTACCGAGTTGCGAGTTGTATTTTTTAGTTGTTCGACGAAACCATTCCGGCCAACAATTTACTGGCTTATTATGCGGATTCGTTGGAAACGTTCCATGACACTTGGCTTTACTTCACATCCGGACTGCATTTTGCGTTGAGTGGAACCACGAGAAAAAAGCTGTTACTTTTATCATGCATTGGACGCGATTATGTCCAGACAAATTTATATAACCGATCGTTTACAATTCCATTTCCAATCAATAACTTTTCCCTTTTAAAACCGAAAATAATTACCTAAATTTCATATGTACATATTACAACCAACTCGTAATAAAGTCTAGCCGAAAGTAATTTATTTAACTACAAGGGGACTCAAATACGTTAAATATTAGAGGGAGTACTATAATTTAGTTACATGTGTCACAAACTTTAACAATACCCAATCACGCATTTACAATACACAATAACTTCAAACAAAAGATTTACAGATAGCTACACTAAAGATTACATAAACAGCCTCGGAATGTGAAAGGGGGAATTTACTGGGTAACATAAAATACTGAATTATTATTTTTAAAATGTTTCTTTCTACTAATATAAAAGGATGTAGTAACACTAAATTTCTAAGGGTACATTTATCCTGCAGCTTCGCTGCTTGCTGCTTGCACATCCCCAGGCTGTTCGCCATGTACATTTATGCTGCAGCTGCGATGTTCCATGGGACGTTTGGTTGTCGAATGAAACAGTACAGTATACTATGCTACAAGCGCTGTGTAACAGTTCAAAGTTAATTGTTTATGTTTCTTAATGCGTTGTGGAGGTAGTCTGTGTGACAACGTTTGGCATTTCTGATTTTGTATTCCAAAAAAAAATAGTTCCTTATGAGCATTGGGGATGAGTCACTTGCCTACCTGAGGTGTTTATTTTCTACCGTTCTGGGTCAGTCCCTATTTTGGATTTTGTAGTCTCGTACCTTTCATCCTATTAATCTTTTTTGTATTTCCGTTTATCTTTTCCTGTGGTTGTCAATTTAGTATCTTCCACGATCGAGGATCCTCAATGAAATTCAATTAATTACACTCAACTCACTCTGTTCGATTTTTTAAATTTGGAGTATTTCTAAGTATTTTGGGTCCAGTAAAATGTTTCTTTACATTCGAGGTTGTCATCAGCTGTTAAATCTCAGTAGGAAGTCTGAATTTTGAAGCAGTGATACCAGCAGCCGCCAGGATGGTGCTGCCCCCATTAAATTTTTTAGAACGTTTTGGAAATAATGAGAATCATTTTGGCTCTTTTTAATTCGAGGTCGATCTCGTGCAGATTTGATAGTAATGCTTTCGGAATTCCTATTTTTCGATTTTTGTTGTTTTTGCAAGTTTAATTAAATTGTGTCCTATTGGGTGATTATAGTATATTCTGGATATAGTTTGCAGGTAAGTTTGGTTCTCTAATTCTTGGATTAGGTCCTGTTATTATGGACTGGTACATGTTGAAAGTTCGCCATATTGTTGTTCTGACAGAGTTCTTAAAAATTGAAGACTTCCACGATTAATTTTAAATTAAGGCCAATTACACCTCTAGTAAGTCTTCGAGTTTTCATGTTCGTGAGGATTTGGAATTATTTTACGTCATATTTGGGGCCTTTTTATCCGGGGATCTTACTTTGGCTTGTGGACGAGTTTTGGCGTCCTCCCTGGTGAGCAAAATTGCACCTACGTTTCTGAAAGTTGAGTTTAGGCGGGACCGAAGTTGGTTCATGGCACCCGAAGCAACTATTTTTTTTTTGGATTGGTGTGTAATTTGGAATGTTGGAGTAGCGAAGTATTACAGATGCATCCATCGTTGGAATAATATGGTCAAGTGTTTCTGCCATCTTTATTTCATCGGACTAACGTCATCAAATCGGAGTGCAAACTTCATTTTAAATTAGAGTCGCTGTTGATTTTTTTTGTAACAAAGTTTGGAACAAAATTCGTAATTAATTTTTTTGAGAAAATCGCTCGGACAGGTCAATTTTTGTTTTTAAAATGCCATCTCTTGGTATAAAAATATTATTAATGACGTCACTGGTGATTTAGCAATGACGTCATCATCGATTTCTTTAAATGAAAACCCCCACTTTTTTTACTCGATTTGATAGACATTCATGTCACTTAAACGATGATACAAAAAAAAGTTCAAGAAACGATCATCGGAACTCGAGGAGTTTCTGTTAAGGTTTTGTTGTATTTCTTTTGTAAGTGGATGTATTTTCAAATTTGTAGGTTAGACATACCATTTTAGGGTTGGGCGCCACGTGCCTGAAATGGTACCGATTACATCCTACATCATTTCCCCACCCTTCTTCACAGAGCTAGTTATTTGAGGTTGGTGGACTAAACGAAAGTGCTCGAGTATTTTGATGTGTCGCAGCAGAATGAAGCGCGAAGCCTGGCGAGCAGCCGGTCTGCATCATGAATGTACTAATACAAATTAATAGGTTTGCGTCACATGCGAGCAGCAATGTGCAAGCAGCGAGGCTGCAGGCTAAATGTACCCTAATAAAAAGCTAGTGGAGTTGAAGGATGAAGTTTTAGTAGAGTACTGTTCTTTAGTCTCTTTGGTAATAATTCAAAATTAACCGCAATTAATAGAATCTCAGTGGAGCCACTCTGTAATAATTCCAAACATTGGCTGCACAAACAAATAAACCATCAGGTTATAAACAGATTAGGGTCGTAATGCATCCCAAATCAAAACTTATTGTTGAAAAGTTTGGGTTTAACTTTTAGCTTTGAGGAAACGAATCGGAATGTCCTATTTTGTTCTATATGTAAAGCTATTAAATTTAATCGAGTGGATTGGTTGCAACTTGGATAACATATAAAGTGCTTCGATACAAAGCTATCCACTTACACAAAAGCTCGAGTTTATTGGCTAAGTGCAAAAAGATATGTATGCGAATATTTTGAAATGCGAAAAATTGATCCAAAACATGGCTGCTCACTAGTTACCTAAATAAAAATTCTAGGCACGAGCTGGCTTTGGACAGGTGCGGGGGAAAGCCCCTTTTCGCTGACCGGCGGCTATTCGCCTGCAATTTATCCAGTTATGTTACGCGAGGTAAATCGCATCCCTTGTTGACAAGCAACGTCAGCTTAAGCGTGACTCTTGTTAAAAGCAAAAAGAAAGATGAGTATCCTTAAGAAATATTACATTTTATATTTTATTTAAGCGCACAATGTAGTGTTTGGTGCTTAACTTCACTGACTTTACTGCAGTCGTAATGCTTCGAATTTTACATTCAATTCTACATACAAATACCCTTTTTCTCGAAACGAAGTTTATTTTTATTAAAAAATATAGGCATACAATGATAAACCATTTATGAAAAACGGCACATTCAGCTTTTACCCCATAAAAATATATTCATAGCACTTTATTATGTTTTAATTTAAATAAAAATGTTTGCCATAAGCTAAAAACCACCCGTAAAATTAAACATTTATAAAAACTTAAATAGTGCCAAATTATTAAAAAATATTCAGCTCTAACTTATGAAAATATAAAACAGAAAGGATTTCACCGAAAAGCCTTACAATATTAATATCTTTTTTTTTAATACCCGGCGCATTCACCATATATATATATTGTCATGTACAATCACGCGCGAAAATATTAAGGACACAAACGAAATATTTTGAACCAATTTCATTTAAAAATACGAGATTACATTGTACAGAATGCAGGAGCCAATTTATTAAAATTTATTTAAGAACTTGTTTTATTATAAAGTTAATAACTCATATAATTCTTCTTGCGAAAAATCCTTCAAATGAAATAAAGGTATAAAAGAATGCCGTAAAAATCTCTGAAGTATTGCAAAATTTTACCCATTCAAGTTTCTACTATATTTTCCAATCAAACAAGGATTAGCATTTATGAATGTACCCCGTTAGTTAGCTATAAAACACTGAATCGGCGATAGTTCCGCAGCTTTTACCACTAATTCTGCATTGCCACCTAAATTTAATTTTAGTTACGGAATATAAAATATCGCAAGTTTCTAAATAAATCAGAAATCTTGAAAACGTATACGTTTATATCTGTTTTAATAATTTATAATGCAATGCGGTTTGAATTGGTAAATAAATATGAAGTTTTCCTAAATTTATCTGGAAGCTTCAAGTTAATACTTACGATAACCCATTAGAGACAATTTCAAATACAAGCACGTATAAACTTTGCAAACATACTCGTTTTCATATGAAGCATTCAAATAACATCAAAAGCAAACTGAACTTGCTCCCCCAAAACGCAATTGAATAAAATTATTCTCCATTCACGACCTACTCTCCCCGTTTGGCTTGACGATAATTCCAACGCACTTCAGGTTGGTACAATAATGAGCTCACAATCGCACATTGCTCAAGGCTTGTGTCGACCATTATCTAGTCTCGCCCAGATTAAATTCCATTGTCCGATCACATCATCCGTAAGATAATGTGAAGCTCAATAGTTTCACTTTGAATGCACTTCGATGCTAGGTGGAGATTGCAGATTTTCGTTTTTGTTTCCGCAATTTGCTATGATGGTAATGTTTCGAAAAGAAAATTGCTCTGTGAACAGGGGAAAATACACGTATACAAATATCCCGTTTATTCGCTTGTACATAATAAACTTTTATAGGTAAATTATTTTAATAAAAAAAATTCATTTAATGTAAGTTGAATCAACTAATTAATACCCAATTATTTTTAAAAAAAGTTCTTTTTAAATTGAATATAAGATTTTAATTTCTTTGAAGTTCGTTTCCAATACGTGCATTTAATAAAAAATTTAATTTCGCTGAAGATGTGAGTTGGAAAGTTGGTAATTTTTCTTTATGCAAGTCGAGAAAAAGTTTAAAAAAATACAATTCATACCGTAATTGCTGACTTGGGGTTGGGTTCGGCAGGGCTTGAGTTGGGCAAAAAATAAAAGTTGGAGCACAAGGTATTCAGCTCATGGTTCGCCCGGTCGCAAAACGGGGCTTATAAAACTTTAAGAAGTTCCTACTTTGATCCTTTTATCTCGTACAGACACCGGAAAAAGAATAAAACATTCTAGAACGGTATTAGGTGTATGCGGTGAAGGACTTTCGCTTGATATGCAACGTACGCTTCCTGACGCCACGGCAGAAGTAAAGCAAATAAAATTTTCGTGACGCCCCTGTATGAGCGAATGTAATAATCCCTAGCTGATTAAAGACTACACACGTCGGCGCATTGAGTAATGCAAAGAGGATTAAAGGATGTTAGTAGCTGAATAAATGGAGCAATTTAGAACTGTTTCATAAAGGATTAGCGAATACAAGTCGCGGATGGAAGTACACCTTTTGCCGCACACATATCCTAGCTAAAATTTAACAGGGATGAACTAAGCTCGCCTTCTCCAACGAAAACCTGGGTAGTGGGTAGCAAGTTGTAAAACAGTGTTTGGAACGAAAGATACAGACGGATAGTTTAATTTACTACTGTTCTTGCCTTCCCGAAATGCAATTAAGGCTGCAATTATGGCAAGTGTTATGAACAGAGATCTGGGGGCGGTGATGCATGCGACTAAACTCTCCACCTCTTCTCGGACAAAGACCACAAATTATAATAAGAGCTAAAACAACCAACGCTAATCTATCAACTATTAAACAATGTTTTGCCCTCTAACAAGGACTAACTTTATAATAAGTAAAAACATTAATTCAGAACATGAAAAACATTATGAAAATACAGCTATAATTTTCTTTTTTAGTTTATAGAAATAGTAGTATCTAGTTTCTCTTCGAAATGCACATTTTTTTTAGAAAACAGCAGTTAAAGTGGCTCTTAGCACACAATCCGGCTGATATAAATCCCAGTAAGACGGAATCTGGACGATCGGGCGCACGTGCACGTTTCGAAATTTATGCGAAACGGCGGACGCTTTTATCCCGTCGAATGTACACGGATGTTATACATCTTATATGCGCATATAAACCACCACCCCACACGAAATTTCGCCGCATGAATTATTCAAAACGCACCACCAACTCAGATCATCATTATAATATTACATGTAATTTCATGAAAAATAGCCGGGATTATTTAATGTAAAAGTAATACATGCATTAACAGATTAAATTATGCATGCATATTTGGATTTTGATTCAATTAACATTGCATAATTTTATCAAGTAAACCAAGTGCTCTATTATAGATTTAATTAATAACAAGAACAATAAGAATAAGAATAGATGGTATTCATCCGAGAAAGGAAGTAAGAATAAAAATTTGCAGTTTAATTTTAAAATTTGATCCCTCGGTATATCAATTTTATAAGTTTAGACGTTTAGTCTTGGTAACTCTGTGGTCAGTTTTAAATTGGCAACCCGTCGCTCGGCATAGGGCGCGTTCCACTGAAGAGTCGCAAAGTCGTTCCACATAAGACCGTATTTATTCGTGGGTTTCTGTGGTCGTTTGTTGAACGGTGACATTTGCACTTTGCGCTGGTTTATGATGAGGAATAACGTCAAAAATAGCAACAAAATCAATCATTTTATTTGATCCTGAAACAGAACAAGTTATTCAACCTCAGATTTCCCTAGAAAACGCGGTACGTGACGAAATTGGTACTTGCGATTGAGTAAAATAGGGTTATCTACAATTTTTCCTTTTCGTCAAGGAGTTTATTTAAAACCTTGATAAATATATGATGTTTACAGATAATTCTTTATTAAATGGAGTCATCCAAGCAAGAGTACTTCTGAATCTTCTTCAGAACTGTATAAACTATCAGGCTTGGATAACTAATAACTGTTTTCCGACCTCGCGTATTCTTTTTGCCTATGTTTACAAAAATTAAAGCGTTGACAGCCATTATTGCAGTTATTGCTGTTGCTCCACAACCTTTTGCTTACCTTTGATTTTTACTGTGGTTGCTTCAAAACGTTAGTTTACTTTAATGCGCTTTCGCTTGCTTTAGGTACTAAAATTCTGTTTTTTTTATATGCTAACTATTCTTCACTGAGTTGGTGAAGATAAAGTTAATAATGGCAAAGTTCCTGTTCAAGCTATTGATCTTATTGTGCTGATCAGGAGCATTGGGCAGCAATTATTATTCCACCAGTACTGATGAACTTATCAGCTACACTGGATACTCATCGGGAATCACCTTATAAAAGGCGGCTTTCGACTAAGGCACTGTTAGATCAAAATCCAAATTTAGAAGGTACCAGATCAGCAAAACAACATCAATGGCTTAAGTAGCAATGTCCGATGTTTAATTTTCTCTTCACCAATTCACCAAACAAAATTTCAATACCCAAAGCAAGCGAAAGCGTGTTACAGTGAATCTAAAACGTTATTGAATCCTAATGAATTAAAAATAATAGCTTAAAGTAACAAACACTAAACGTAAAAAGCAAAAGTTGTTACAAACGAGAATAATATAGTTTCCACGTCTATATTTAAAGTTCGTAAAACCAATTTCAATTTGCATTAATTTCACGTTCTAAAGACATAATAAGAAATCAGATAAGCTACCTCAAGACATTTGAAATCTAAATTTCAATCCAATAAAAACATGTTAATTTGAGTTAAATCTTAGATAATGCACTTAACCTAATGATTATTACGTCAATAATTATCTTTGCAATTACGCCTAAAGGGCTGTTGAAATAGAGAGAGTACACCACGTGCGGTGGTAATAATTCTTCAAAGCGAGAATGCAGCTCTTGATTAAAGTAATCCGTGGCAAAATCGCGACCGATTAAGTGCAAAAGAAGCATTAATATAGCGAAATCTTGGTCCTGTTTATAAATATCCGGCAGTGAGTCTGTCGTAGTGCACCCTCTTGACTTATGGGGTCCGATGGCTTCGGGGGCGGCAAGGCTGCTATTCGTGAGGCAGCCCCCGTCTCCTAGGCAACGCGCATTAAGATGGAAACGACCGACTGACTACAAACACCGGCGAAGATAATTGCGTTAGTGCAGCATTTAATGTCGGATAAAAGCGTGTACCATATTGATTGCTTGAATGAAAGCCGTCGAGCATACTTCACGTACTTCAAATGTTGGAAAACGCTGAAATGGTCATCAATTTACGAATTAGTTTTAGAAGTTACGTTACTTAGAATTTATCGTCGAAACCTCTTACAAAAGACTTATAAAAATGTTTTAGTTTTACTTATAAATCCTCTTACTACCAGATGTTTTACTCCAACTTTAATCAATCAAAAAAATTGTTAACACGAAGCGTCACTTCTAAGTTGGAGAGTCTTTTATCTTACGCGCATGAGCGTAACCGTAATTCAAGGAGTTGGAACAAAGCTAATATATACAATAATTCTAAACGCATCTCTTATAGTTGATTAACGAATGATTGACCAATTGCCTTGGACAAAAGCTTCGACCTGATATGCTAGTCAATCTTAAAATAGACTAAAACCTACTTCGGGCTTTGCCCAAGACAATTGGTCACTCCTCAGTATTCAGAATTGACTAGGCAAACATTGAATTGGAAAACTCAAATACACAATCACGAGAATACATTTTTTTATGGATTGCCTTATAGTTTTGAAGGTACTAACCTGTATGCGTTCTTTGGTGAGCTTTGAGATGTGAGCTTTTGGTGTAGACTTTTTTGCACCCCAGAAATTGGCACTTGTGTATCCTCCTTTTTGAATCAGGTGAGTGGTCCAGTCGACTGTGTTTGGCTGTAGCTGTGGATGCAGGTGAAGCGGGTGAAGTGGCGGGTCGTTGCATCACGGAAATATACCTTGTAAGGCCCGTGGTGCGTAAGCGAACAATGGCATTGCGTGGCATTCCTCGAACTTTGCAAACATTTAAATCGCTTGTTCCGGTACTACCATTACTATGACCAGGACCCGATTCTGGTGAGGATGGCGGCGTTAACGTCGTCGTATAGTTTCTCGTTACAAGCCTTAACTGTAACTCATCACCATCGGACCTTACACTATCTTCAAACGCATCTTCATCATCCTCCTCGTCGTCTTCTTCACGTTTTACAAGACCTGCACAGGAAAGCGGACTATCCCAGGAATACGCGGAACTTGCAGAACTCGTACTAAGAGAATCCAGGTTTCGTTCTCCAAAATCATCTAAGCAATCCACCTCCATTTTCCAACTACCGTTTGGAGGTGCAGCAAACCAAGTCGCATCCATTTCCGAATTCAATTTTTTTATCTGCATCTTTGGCTCATCTTTAAGGTACCTTTCCATTTCATAACAGGTCTGAAACAAAAACCAATAATTACCCAACTTGTCACATTACATTTTTGTTGATAAGGTAGATGCATTAAATAATTAATGACTTCACGCATGTGAAGTGATGTTAAAAAAGTAGTAGGGTAATTTTTAACATGTTGCAAAATCAGGTTCGGCTAATTTATCTTGCCTGACTCTAATAAAGCGCCATCTCACCCACAATGCATACGCAATGAGGTGATACTGACTAGCGACCTTTAATGAAAAATAGTTGAAATATGGCAGTGAGCTTGACGGACGGCGGCAGCACGAGATATGAATACCGGCATCAACGAAATTCGCGACCTGAATACATCCACATCATAGGAAAATTCTTCCCGCAGGAACTGACGTGTTTGAAATGGAAATTCTTGAAAAATCTTTAAATAACAAAATTTTCCCAGTGGATTGTGGTCAATCTCATTAAGAAACTCTAAAAAATTAGTTTAAAGAACTTGGTTGAAATGAAGTTATAATTTTGTAAAATACCAGACATAATCGAAATGAACACGGAGCTATTTACGGTTGGGATAGGTTGACGTAGCATTGGTCTCAATATAGTGAGTCATCAGAACAGTAAATGGCGCCTGGGCATGCAATGATAACATTGTTTTCATCAAGCACAAAGCCAAACAGTGTGCCAGGGACGTAGCTTGACACTCACAGGGAATAAATGCGAATCGAAACGTACACATTCAACTATTCAAAACAACTGCCATAATAACTAGTTCCATTCAAAGACTAATGTATTATCATTATCACCTAGATATAATTTATTTCAAAAACATAACGGATTAAAGTCAATGTTAAAAAATCCCATTTGAACTCCTTTTCGCAAACCAATAAGCCGTTATTATAAGAGATTAGTATAAACAGGAGAGCGTGCCTTATCGCCGTCCCAGTCTCCATTCAAGCAGCAAACTTTATATAATCTTATACTTGAAAAGTTGTAAGGGCGAGACTTCCGAAGACCCGAAAATCTTAAGCTCAACATTATATAGTCCGATAACCCGACCGGCAAACACGGTAGAATTTAAAGCCCAATCGCACACCCTACCAAATTTTTGACTAAACAGATTACACATTCAATCCAAATACCGAACTAAAAATACCTGTACAAAAATTTAAAACGTACTTTGAGTGATTTGTCAATTCTTCAAGTGAAGAAAATGCTTCTATCGATTTTGAAAACCTTTTTTAAAACTTCTGTTGAAAAATTATATTTTCCCTTGGTACATAAAAAATTAATCTATTTTTTTGAAGCAAAAATGTTGTATAATAAAATAAAAATATTATGAAAACTTTGTGTTTTTTGAAGGTAATCAATTTAGTTTATTTAAGTTCAACATATCTTGGGGCAGTAAATTTCGCTACTTGTGGTTTTTATAACATCGATCGTTTTAATAAATCGTCCTTTCTTAAAACAGGGCAACTTTACGTTCGCTCTAAATTGAATCGAGCGAAACGACAGTGCTTCGAATGCGGTTTGAATTTTCCTAATCATTGGACCCAGCCAATTTATTTATCGCGGTTCTTTACGTTCAACGACCACCGCTGAATCGGAAGCGAACATTAACTTCCGGGTAAACAATATTGGGTTAATATTGCTTCTTCATAAAGATCGCGTCTCGGTTGCCTTCTCTACGCCCTTTTCACATCCGCCTCGGCTAAATTAAAATTTCATAAGAAAAACGGCGACGTGCGCTTTTATACTTTCCTGCTTTAAATATTTTAATGCAGTATAAGGGAATTAAGTCAATATTTATAGTAGTGAAAAAGTATTTTTAGCACCAAAGAAAATAGAATTAATTTTTAAATTATGTCTTGCGGATGTTAACTAGTGTTTAACACGATGAAAACAACGGCTAATTTAGGTCATAAAGTCACTTTTCTAAACTGAAATTCTTTTTTTTTTAATTTAAGAAACCTAAATATCAAATATCACAAAATATACCTAATCAAAATTTTGGGATAAAATTTATATAGGTTCTCCCAAAAGTACCAAAAAACAGGGCATGCTTTCCTTGACTGTCTTTTCATCGACTATAATCTCATTGACTATACTTTTTATTGGACATGCATGTATACTAGCAAATCAAATGTTGTATTTAGATTAGATATTTTTTCATCGACAATACCATTTTTGCTAAATCGAAACTATATTTATTATTTAGGGGTTTGTAAGTAAATTCAATAATTCACTCAGATGACAGAGGTAATAAGCAATGTAATAATAGAATTATGAAAATCTTGCATTTTTCTTCAAATGAAACCACCATCATACATAGCGCGATGGAAGTAGTCTAAGACAAAGAGACTACGCAAGTAGACCTTTCAAAGGTGTTCGACTACAATCCCATGATACCTTAATTGGCAAAATTGAAACCGAACCCAGAAACAAGCTGTTCCAGGACAAACTACTGAAAAAGGGGATCCCTCAAGGATCAGTTTTAGGGTCATTAATGTTACTTAACAATATCTTTCAACACAAAGAGTGGAGATACTGTGAAACCTTTGGAGGAAATCTGAAATGGGAATATCATATAACAAAGTTGAAAAGCACTCTGAGTAAAGCTATTATATATTATGCTGTCAGAACTACGTCTGGCATTTGGCACATTTTGCAAACTTTCACAGCAACATAACATATGGAATCAAACAATATTGTCGAAGAAACGGTAATGTCAATGAAAAGAACACACCTTCCGTGACCATGATAAGGTAGTTTTAATGAAATTGTAGTCGATGAATCGACTTTGAAGAAGAAATGGTTTTTTGATAAAACAGTGGAATCGATGAATCTTGTCGAAAAAAATGTGGTGTCGATGAAAAGGTAATGTCGTTGACATGTCTGTGTCGATGAATAAGTAGTGTCGAAGAAACTTTTTGATGAAAAGATCTGTCGATGAAACGAAATATCAGTGATATTGCATTTGATAAAATGGCTATTTCTACAAAAGTGTCTTATCAGTGAAATGGTATAAAGATATATTTTTGAATGAGAAAGTATAATCAAAAAAGTCTCCAACCTTATGAAACGCCCTGTATATTAATAAAAAAATTAACTTTAAAAATTTTACATAAAACAACTTGGCATAAAAATTCTTCTAAATCTAATCGACGTAATTAATTGTATTTAGAGGACCCTCGAAAGAAGCTTGGTTGATATAAGAACCCTTTTAACTATCTTCTTATAATGGAAATGTTTACAAACAATGAGAAATGAAAACAACGCCGTAGAATATCAGCGAAAATAAACGAAGAGACGAACAATTTTCCGTGGAGCATTGAGATATTAAAAACGAAATTAGTTTTCTTTTGTGATAATTTATACTTTCGGACGATTGTATTTAAATTAATAAATTATAATGAACAATAGAAAGAATAATTAAAAAAATATTTTTTATTAAGAAATATAAATTAATTTAAAAATATCCCAAGTTTTAACAAAAATTTTTGTAATAAATATTTTGATCGCTGAAATAAATACAGGGTGTTTATTTTAAAAGGAATCACCCTAAATAACGCTCGAATTGATTAATTTTATTGTAAAAAGATCTTTCATGAAATATTTAGGGTGGCTCCTTTTAAAATGAACTATAGAGTTTTAAATAAATGGAAGTAAATCCACCAAGTAATTTTTATATGTCGGTAGTAAACTAGAATAATTGTGTGTATGTCAATATTTTGATTATAGAGTGTTTGGTGAATTGCAAAACATAAATGAAAAGTGTTTTAATTAAAGTTAAGGAGGAGCCCAATATTTTTAAGTAGCAAACTTATTTTTATCTCCTTATTCTTATCTGCTCGGAAAATAAAAAGGAAGTAACGCGCGTTCCGGTTTCATCATTCATCAAGGACTTCTCGTAATCCTACATGATTTTTCCATTTCGTCCAAGTTTTATTTAAGTTTCGTGACGTGCGGTTACTGCAAGTTTATTGTTAGAATCTCCAGCGCTTTTTTCGCTTAATTTTCTTTCTTCTCTATAAAGAAGCTTCTTTAAAAAAGCAAGTAATGAAAGAACACACTTTGATGCTCCTTTGTATAAAGCGCCAATAATAATTATATGTGTTGCATTGAAATAATAACGATGAACAAAATTCCTTTTTGTAAGCCGAGTAGACAGCGGGGTGTAGGAGATTCTTCGGTACAAAGGGCGCATTATGAATAAATAGACGCCGCCAACACCGCCATGAATCATGAATTTAATGGCCATCTTAGACTATCGGCGGTTTCAAAAAGGCGAAATAAAAATAACGTCCTGGCAGCTTAAAAAACGCTGCTCATAAATAATTCTTACCGTCTCTGTTAAAAAAGAATACACTTCGCAATTTTTTCTCCGGCCAAACTTGCACGATAGCAAGATATATCTAACTGCGATATTTTTCCTTCCCGATACAAATTGCAACCATTAGTACGAATTCTTCTTGTTTTTATTGGCGATTCAGAACTGAATAACATTCAATCGTTATTTCATAGATAATTGGAAACTTTCAGTAATACTAAACTATCCCTATAATCACCATCATTTCTTTAAAGACTCGCATTATTCTAGCAAAATTCATTTCCCTACTAAAACTTATTCTTTCCGCCACAAAAAATATTAAACTCTATGAAACGAAACGACCATCATTAAAATAAAATAATACAGTTTCTCTCTCCTATTGAAAATATTTTTAGTTTCCTCTATACATAATTTTTTGAATTTTAATAAATCCTGGTTTAGAGCCGACTGGAGTATCATGGAGTTGTCGGAGCTCACTTATATGTTAAATATGGCGTAAGGTTACAAGGTTAAGGAATGGATAAAGCGGTCACATTTTATATTTTGAATAAAAAAGCTTTTACAAAAAAAAACAACATTGAAAGTAAAATGAATTTATCAATTTTTTTTTTATCAATTTCTGATTTTTTAAGTGTATTATACCCGTATGACACCTGCACTATTCAACTGAAAATTACAAATAGCATACACATTTTACGTTGCTAGAAACGAAATTGTCCTGTATGCTACGTGTGATTTTCCGAGCTCTAAAATGTGTATGCTATTTGTAATTTTAAGCGCGCGACCGCTAAATAGCGTAAGTGTCATACGGGTATTAGATTTGTAAATGAACTTTAAATTCGTATTGGTTTTATAAAAAGTAATTGAATAAAAATTTGTGGAGAATTTCTTTCTCTTGAATAAAAATTAGGTCGTAAAATAAATTATTACCAACAAAAATCTCTAGTACGTTTCCGGCGGAAAAGTTATTTTATTCGGTCTTTAATGAAGAGCTCGTAGCAGGGTCCCACGGGTAGCCGGAGCAAATTATTCCCGCTCGCATGTATATTTTAAATCGGGCATCGGAAAGTTTGTCGAGCGCGCACTTTTGCAGTGGTAGAGACTCCGGATTCCGGAAGTCCCCCAGGTCCGGAGCGGTCGTAATTCTGTTCGGTGACTGGGGACGTTGTGTGCCCTTAATGCGCCGGACAAGGTGAAACTCTCTCACCTAATATGTTCTTTATGTGTGCTTGGAAAAACACTTCCCAATTATTTGCTAAACCGATTTAATCAAAAAATGGCACGAAAATTGTTTTCGATTTGTTTTTTTAAGGAAAAGCAAACAAAACTTTTCATTTTAAAGTTATGCAAAAATTATAATTACAGCAAAGCGCAGAAGTGTTTAATAATTTCGCAACTTCTATTCTAGGGCCCTTGAGTGTATGATGAAAAGCGCTTGAAGTTTCCTCTTTTTCTTTTAGAGTTTAGATAGAAAAATTTTAATTAGGCGCGAGAAAGTTAAGCAAGTTATAATTTAAGCCATGTGCTAAGAAGACGAAGCACGACATTAATATGTGCTATGTGTAAGTTATCTAGGCAAGTATATAGTTTCCTGGCGTGCCAACAAAAGTAAGATCCCCCAATCCCCCAACCGTGGAGTTTGTAATTCAAGCGCATTGTGTGAACACCGCCGTCACGTCCGAGCTGCTGGCGTGCACATCGCACACAAATCCCTCGAGGAAGAACTGAAAAAGTTATTATTTTTTTCAAGAAGGTTATAATTTTTGCCCAAATCTACTTTTCTTGCTTTATCACCAAGGATTCGCATTAAGCTTCCATTCTATTTTTAATTATCTCAAATCTGTTATTAAAATTATTGTTTTTACGTCGTTTGAAGCGTTTAATGAAAGTCATCGCAGACTTTATTAACAAGATACCATAAAATTTTATTACGATATATATTTCAGAGTTATTTTATAGGTCTTACAACAACTTTTCCTTTATATTTAATTATTTCTTTGCAAAACCGTAAAAACTTCTTTTAATGCTTATGGACATTTAAGTTTTATAATTTCATAAGAAAAAACATTCTTTTTTTAGATAACCTATTCGAAATTTATGTATATTTTTATAGTCGAATCTATGTATATAAAAACATAAACGATTTGGAACTACTTTCGAGATTATCACGGTACTTATAAACTAAATATTGAAGGTGAAAGGTGTTGGTTTCTTTGGTTTTTATTTTAACGTTCATGAAAAGTTTTTTCTTAACCTCATCCCACAGTTTTCGTTGATTTTTCGATTTTCTCTCAGCACCAAAGTGAATCAAAAATTACCTGAAAAACGACCTGAATTCTTGGGATTGGGGGACTGCTGGTTTCACAGTTTTCCATCAATGAAGAAAAACCCGAAGGGTAACACTTTTCAGGAAATAGAAGAGATTAAGTAAAAATCGCTGGAGGTACTTACAAGCACTACACCATTTCCAGTTATATTTCAGAAAAGATTAATTCGATTTCAGAAGTCATCAATTGTATTTGAAAAATCAACATTTGAAAATGAGAATTCGTCAATTTAATGTCAGAAAGTATGATTTCTATTTCAGAAGTGATCAATTGTACTTCAGAAAGAAATCATTATCTTCCATTTAAAATAAATTTTGCCACAGAAATTTTGGATTACCTAAATTTAATATCACCACGAAACACCAACAATTGTATTTGTAGTTTCATTAATAATAGTTTCTAAATAAACCAACATTTGTTACATGATACCAGAAACCATAACTGGAAAAATCCAATTCTCAATTTTTTACAATTATTGGCCCTTTCTGAAATTTTAATTGATTTTTCTGAAACATAATTGATGCTTTCTGAGATACAATTGGACGGTGTTATGCAAAAGAGAACCAACCCACTGAAAGTTGATTTTGAGATATTTGATAGTAAAGTTTTACTAGATTATTAATGATACATACACTCTTACAAATTTTTAGAGTTCATAGGGTTGTTTGACCTTTCATGGATCGTTCCAAAGATTGGTTCGATTTTCTAAAATTCAAAATAGGTAATCTATATACATAATAAACTGAGTATTTTCCAGTCGGTAGATTGGTCCCTTTTTGCATAACTCCGTCCAGTTGATCCTTTCTGAAATACAATTAATGATTCTGAAATGTAATTGATGCATTCTGAAATTTAATTGATTTATCTAAAATTGATGTTTTCTGAAATTCAATTGGAAAAGGTGAAATTCAGAAGAATATCGTCAGAGACACAAGAAAATCTAGTAACTCCTCAAAATAAAAAAAATAGTTGCAAATATGATGAGTTTTCATAATACGTTCTTGTCTAAAGATATAAAATGTTTCGAACATTAAGAATATGGTCGGTAAAATTAGGTATAGGACTTTCCAATGTAAATTTAGATTTAGTATTTCTCAAATAAAAGACAACGGTTAATTGAAATCGTATAATTCTTTTTTTCTGTTGTTTAAGAATTCCATATTGCATCTTTTGTATATATTGTTTTTTTTTTGTAATTTTCATTTTTTGTTATACTTAAAACTTGTTGAAAACGCCCAAAAATAGGCAACTTTTAGGTTTAAATTACAGTCTTATAAAAAGAGTATTTTTTAAAATTAAAATACAAAAAAGGTAGTTTGTTTAATGTACTTTTAAGATATTCTAAAAAAAATAATTTTATTAATTAGTTTTTAAATTATATTGGAAATAAAACGTCAATATAAACAGGAGGTTCAATTATTGGCATCTCTTTCGCACAGTTATATGTTTCATACGCATATCGCATTTCCAAGGACATTGGAATTACACATTTTGCCGACTATGCTCTTAAAAAACCGTTGGAACAAGTGAATATCATCTTCTAATTACCAGTATTTTGATGTTTTCAAGTTGCTATCTTTGATGAAAAAATAATTATCTCCTTTTGGATACCACCTCTTACTTAAAAGTCATGGTTAAAATAATTCTTCTTGTCATCGTGTTTGAAGATATACAGGGTGAGTTTAAAGTAACGCATAAAATTCATAACTATCTAATTTTTTGGATTTTTTAAAAACGGTGAAAGATGTGTGGCGTTGTTTTTAAAAAACTTTATTTTGAACTCCACAAAAAAATTTTTTCGGTTGGCATGTCGTCACTATGACGTCATCAATCTTTTTTTTAAATGGATTGATATGGTTTTAATATCATAAAACAATACCTTATTAAGAGTGTTTTACAACGGTACCAAAAAGTTTATACATTATGCCATCTAGATGTCATTAAAAAAATTATTAAATTTCATCCTAAAGGATAATTTTAAGTAACGCATAAAATTCATAACTACCTTAGTTTTTGGAATTTAAAAAAACGGTAAAAAAAATTTCGCACTGTTTTTAAAAAACTTTTTGAACTCAACAAAAAAAATTCTCGGTTGACGTGACGTCACTACGACGTCATGAAACTTTTTTTAAATAGATTGATATGGTTTTTATACCGTAAAACAATACCTTATTAAGATTGTTTTATAATGGTACCAAAAAGTTTATACTAGCGCCATCTAGATGTATTTAAAAAATTATTAAATTTTCCCGTAAACGATAGGTTAGTTTAAAGTAACGCATAAAAATCATAACCTTATTTTTTCTAATTTTCAAAAACCGCAAAGGACGTGTCGCATTGTTTTTGAAAAACTTTATTAAGAAATCAACAAAAAAAATTATCGGTTGACATGAGGTTACTTTAAATTTTAAAATATACTTTAAGTTGAAATTTAATAAATTTTTTAATGACACCTAGATGGCGCTAATGTATACTTTTTGGTACCGTTGTAAAACACTCTTAGTAAGGTATTGTAATATGATATAAAAACCATATCATTCTATTAAAAAAAAAATTGATGATGTCATAGTGACGTCATGTCAAACGAGAAATTTTTTTGGTGAGTTCAAAATAAAGTTTTTCAAAACTAGTGCGAAACGGCTTTTACCATTTTTTTAAATTCCAAAAAATAAGAGAGTTATGAATTTTATGCTTTACTTTAAACTATCCTTTAAGTTGAAATTTAATATTTTTTTTAATGACATCTAGATAGCACTAGTATAAAGTTTTTGGTACCGTTGTACAACACTCTTAATAAGGTATTATTTTATGATATAAAAACCATATCAATGTATTTAAAAAAAATTGATGACGTCATAGTGACGTCAAGCCAACCGAATTTTTTTTTTCTTGAGTTCAAAATACAGTTTTATAAAAACAATGCGACACATCTTTAACCGTTTTTCAAAATTTCAAAAAATAAGATAGTTATGATTTTTATGCGTTACTTTAAACTCACCCTGTATATTGTAATGTAATGTACGAGGTACGAGAGACATTGTTCTTCTCGTGGTTGAATTCAAATAGAAATTGTGATGGTCGAATGATGGTATTCTTCTGATGATCGAAGTATAACAGATTTTGTTCTTTTGGTGGTCGAATTGTAACAGATGTTGTTCTTCTGATGGTCGAAGTATAGAGGCGGTTGAAGTGTAAGAACTGTTGGAAGAAATTAACAGAACAATTTCCTCCATGTTGTTTCAATCATGATGTTCACATTGATGGTACTTTTTATTCGGGAATTTCCAAAACAAGTTAACCCACTATACAAGCTGACCAATGTTCATTTTCTGTGGCATGTTCTTTTTGAACACGATACAGGTGTTGCCACCACCTGCACCATCTAAATTGTTATACTTTGATTGTTTTTCCCTGAGATCCATTAGTTCTTTCCCAGTCGATCTACAACTAACATCTCCAAGAGTAGATCTTTTGGGTGTTTAGCATTTGTAATATTTCCTCGTCAATAATATTAATTACAATGGTCTCGTCAGGACCACCTCCTCACACGTAGAATATCGGTGGACTAAATTGGACTTATTACACTCTATAATGTCTTTATACTTTTTTAATGGGAAATAAATACTTCAACTCTTTTTTCAATATATTTATAAGCACGTTTCCTCGACTTTCCGTTTAACTGTGTCAATTTCTGTTTAAGGTTTAGTTTAACTAAAACTTAAGTGTTGACGGTCTAACCGGACCATAATAGCTTTGATCAGGCAACGACTTTTCTGAGCATCACGAAAACGTACCAAAACTGCTTGCGCAACTTTTTACCGTCCAAAGCCTATCTCAAAAGACAAGACGTTGTTGGAGCAGTTTTATGTACAGTTGGTCCCAGCTGGAAGTAGAAAAAATGTACTCACGATCGCGTATTCTTTGTCCTACTTCCAGCTGGGAGCAACTTTACATGCGGTGATTATTCACGTGTTGGGATTGATAAGAATGGAAGATTTGGTTTCAGCTAACGAGTGTGAAACGTACACAGCTAGTACACATGTCCAATCCTAGTAACTGCTTCTATGCGTGTATATAGAACAGACACTTGGACCGTCCTACGTACCATCACGTCTCTAATGGAACGCGTTTTATCTATGCGCATAACCGCAATCTTCAATGTACGTTTTTTCGGGGTGTTGGAACATACCTAATATGTTGGTCACAATACTTAAGTATTTAAACTGAGCTCCGGGTTGAAATATAGTTTATATGAGCATTCCTCTTAATAATTTTTGTTTTATAAAAATGGGGATACGAAGAGACATGTTTGTAATACAGATGAGAGCAAATGTAATCAATTAGCAACCCAAGGATCATTTATCAAATAAGCGATGCTGAAATACAATACGCTAGGAGAATGAAAATACACATTTCTAATTCGCTTGTATAAATTTATTATACTAAAAACCATAAGCGGACGTTCTAGTAATTTTATTACCACTACAAACGATGTATTAATTCACCGAATGTCTTAATTTGTACTTTTTTATGATTTATTTTTGGATCGCCTTTTGCGCTTGCAGTAATTTACGGTTTATAGTGTCGAAACAAAAAATGCAAATATAAAATAGATCATTATAAAGTTATAAGTTTTTGTGGATTTGTTTGGAGAGGAATGAAATATGAATTGCAGATGAAATTAATAAAGTTTGGGTGGTTAGCAAATACAAAGGTATAGTTTTGACCTAAATATTTGGTGTGGGTGAAGAGATGAGAAATGGTTGGTTATGTAAATATTTATTTGCATCTTATATACAATTAGTTTTTGAACTGCAATAGATAATTTTGGAATGTTGTGCATTGTGGTATTTAACAAGTAGAACACGTTCGTTCATTTCGTTCCCCTTTGGTTGGAGTTTCTGTGTATATTGTAATTAATGAAAATATTATTAAGGAGTAAACCAAGTGGAAAGCCTCAAATATAACAAATGTAGTACGAATTTCATTATTGTACATACACGAGTGTATTCAATGTATATTTAATATTCCACGCATATTTTGCCGTCATAAATATTGTTTCCTGCGTGCACGTGCTTCTGTAAGTTATTATTACATAAGCAAGCGGCAAGAGGAGCTTCCATGTCGCTTGTGATCATCCATCAGTGGCTCTTTTATTTCCATTCCTCCGAAGACGGAGTTTGCATTAAAATGAATTGTCTTTGTATCTGCACATACGCGGGCGCTTTTAGCGTGCCTCGTATATCCACTTTGGCGAATTTCAGCGCCACCAAATTGCATTATGATGAAAAATGTGTGCGCCCGCATATGCAAGCTGAAAGCGACACGCGAAAACTCGATCTGTGGCGGCGTTATTTTATTTTTTCTTCGCAGGCACTTAATAAATGGGGCGGCGTGAGAGCCGCATCGAAATGAAAATTATTGAATAATGGCTGTGCGAGTACCTATTCTATACGTAACGCATTCCATTTAAAGTTTCTCCATTACAGACCGCGACTGTTATGGGGGAGGACGTTAACCGCCGTGAACTTGATAAGATATGGATCTACGACCGATGCGAAATGCGAAAGGGTGTATAATGACGCGGCTTGGGGGGGGCGGAATTTATATGTGAGCTCTATTCGCCGTCAACCCGCATGCACACAACGGTGCGGTAACGTACAAAGTTAATAACGTTTGACGTTTCAGAGAGCTATTTACTTCAAATTCCACACCACAGCCATATCTCAACATATACGTATACACATTCTATGTGCGATAACTTTCCCAAAAACTACAAAAGCTAATATGCCGAGTTTGAGCCCTAAGCAATCTCATGAATCTTGACATAAACCCCCAAACTCAAACTTTAATAACCAGAATTTTAAAACATCCTTATATACCAGGACTTACTTCAACTCACCAACCATTACTTCAATTCGTATTATTACTTAGGTCTTGTTTATACTGAGGACCTGATAACCCCTTCCAAGATACCGTTAAACAAAGAAATATAAACAAAAACTTGTACATATTTAATTGCATGGGGGTACAGTGGAGTAAACAAAGTACATAAAAACGAACTGCTTTTTACTATAATCAGCCAGAAAATTGTAATATACAGGGTGTTCCATAAATGGCGCAAGAGCCCCCAACAAAATAACTCCAGACTAAAATAGCCCCCGACAAAATAGCTCTCCGACAAAAGATTCCCTCACAAAACACCCAACCTAACCTAAACTAATCTAACATTTTTTTTGGTGAGAGGAAATCCATCTTTGACATAAGAACTATCATCTATGTACTAGGTAGTGTCTTGAATCCCAGAAGATAAGCTAAGGTTATCTGTATTCTAATGTTAACGGTACCACCTCTCGCCATTACTTCATTAACAACTGTCACACCTCCTCCCCTTGTAAGGACAAACCAATCAAAACGGAATCAACAAATTCCTTATCAATTTTTGACTCTTAAAGCTGCATAATGCATTTTCACTTATCACAGTTTTTATCTGGACGTGGTTGTTTAGATTGTTTAGAGAATATTGTTGAATTGGTATTAAGAGATAAATTGGTCACTTATAGTTGTTTATGGAAAATGTATTTTACAAGGATTTCTATTAATCCACCTTCGTAATCAATCTCGTTGTCCATGTTCCCTTACCATTACTAACAGACCATCCATTTTCCCAGGTTTGTACAGATTTCGGAGTTCCTTTTTATTCAAACTACCAGTGTATGCCCTTTCGAAAATTATAAGATTAATAGGAATATCTCATGTAATCACTTGAACTGCCCGAGTGCTTACCGTGTTGTATGCACTGCTTATTCTTGAAGCCATTCTTTTGATGCTTTGCAATTGTTTCATGCATCTCTTTAAGGTTATGTCATATAGGTACCTACTCCATAAAACAATATCAAATTAACCATTGAATTACAAATCTTCCTTCTACTATACCTAGCCCCAACAATATTGTACAATACAAAACTAAGATAAATAACAGTATATACAGCCTTATAGGTTGTTTTTAAAATATGACTACTAATGTTTTTACCTAAACTAACCTAAGAGACTTCAAAATAATTAATATATTTTCTATTCAGTATATAGTTAATTGTCAGTACTAATCTCTAATCTTTTCAAACTAGTTCTTCTCTTAAGTATGACAAGTTCTACCTTATACGGAACCAAACGTAAACCATTATTACTCATCCAACATTAATATAACGACTATTCAATTTTATCTAAAATCTCAGTCAAACCAGAATCTGAACATACCACAGCAAAATCGTCAGCAAAACTCATATCATCATAATAAATATTCTATAAAAAAGGTCCTTGAGGAAACCAAACCTGACCTAACCAACTGGAAAATTAATTGTCTTGAATTTTGTCGAAATAAAAATTCATCGGTTCTATTTAAAATTCAAAGAGGTTATTTTAACGAGGCTGTTTTTGGCGGGTGACGGTTTCGACCACAAATTGTTCAAAATTTTATCCTTGCGTCTCTAGGGAAATTTGTGCATGGTTTCTAATATTATGTTGAACACTTTGTAACATTTGAGGTGTTACTGCTAGGGTAGGATTTTGGATTCTGTTCATCAAATATTCTTCATTGAACACTGTATACAAATGATTTGATATGACCCCATAAAAAAACTCCAGCGGAATGAGATCTGGAATTCTTGGCGGTCAAGGTACAGGTCCAATGCTACCTATCCAATTTCCAGGATATTCTCCATCTCACTACCATTGTAAAATATGGCAACAATCTTGTTGAATCCACATAATTCTAATTGCAGCCAGAGAAACATCATCAAAAGACCATCTTCCAGGTCATTCATTAAAAAGTCCAAAAAGTTTTCTTCATTTAATCCAGGCGGTAATATTATTGGGACCACCAAATGATTTCCGAAAATACCTGCCCACACACGTTTACACTAAAATGAATTTGATGATACTTTATGTATTGCTTAGAAATGCTAATTGTGTGGAAAGTCATTTGGTTTGTGGACTTGGACTTTGATGAAGTGAAATCTATGAAAGTCTTCACTCGTTAGAAATACTCCTGCTGTTTCTTTTGAATCTATTTCCAAGGAATTTCGAATTTTTTTCTGCATGTTGATAGTCAAAACGTGTGGTGAACGACCACAATCTGGACTAACGGCTGGAGCTAACGTTCCAGTATCTCTACTTCTCCGATCAAGTCTTCGAAAAAAAAATAGAAGTTGGATATTTTCTTGCAGGAGGGTCCCCAACAACGTACTGAAGAACACTAGCGTCATTTATGGGACATCCTGTAGAATTTCACATTTATGTAAACTTGAATAATCCATTGAAATAATTGATTTTTACATTATTTTTTAAATTGGGATAAAAATCTACTTCCTAAAATAGTCTTTATTAATTGTTTGTTTACATTTTAGTGATTTTTGGCAAGAGGAATGATATTAAATTGTGCTTTTCAGGATGTTTTTTATCAAATTATATAAAAAACACTGGGACAAAAATAAAAGCCATCATCTTAATATACGTCATAAAAATATTTCTTGGCTTTTATTTCGTTTCATGTTGGAAGCTGGAAAATAGATTTTAGTGGTGTATTTATCTTGATAAACAAGCAAACAATTATTTTTCTGTTAAACATGTTAAAGCAGCAATTCGATGGCGAAAGATAATCTAATTGAAGGTCCCAACAATAAGTTATCCCCTCGAGGGCAATTCGTTAATCTGATTTGCGATGTCCGAAGGTCCGTTGTGTTTTCGGTACAATCCAGCCATCTGGTGCGTCCACTGATTGTCCTTAACTTTATCCCCATAATACCCGACTAACGAATCGAAAGCGCGATTTACTAATTGGCCTGAGGGCGAACTGATTACATTTGCATGCCGCAGATAACTGTCCCATAAATTATGGCAACACAAACATTCAATTGATGCATAAAAAATGGATTTTCGTGGATGTAATGGCGCATCCACGTGATAAAAGCGACAACACGTATGATGTGCATTTGCATGCCTGCACATTATGTCCGCTACTCATAAAAAGACAAAGGAAGCCATAAAGTGGTGCAATTTACTCGTTGATGTGTCGTTACCGAATATATTGGTGTCGTTATTCACTTCCAAAGACGCCATTCAATTCAGATAAAATTAAATACGAGCGTTTTTGTTATTTTATTTTTCACTCCAAATGTTTCCTCATGGCAGAGTAATAAGTAGGGAAAGGTTCGGGAGACAAATCTATGCAATTTTGAAAAGATATTCGTAAATCTGTGAACTTGAAATCGATACAAGCACCCGATTCCACCCCATATTTCCAATGCACGTCGCGCTTCTTTTTTCCTTATTTCACACCGATTCTTCCTCAATCCCCAATAAAAATTCTCTACCTTTGATATCTATGATACGCTTCAAAAGCAGGAGTTTATTTTCCTTATTGAACTTAAACTTTCTTGCAGCTTTTAAAAGAATTTTGCAAGTCTTCTCGTGTTTCGTGTTTCGTTTCTAATGTTCGTATGTAATAATATTCCTCGTATTATCAGGCAGGGGCACCCGACCGGGGACAGGGAGCGATTTATCTCCCCCGGGTATTTCACGCCCTCGAGCCCCCTAGGATCGTCGCTTCTTTTATGCGAGTCGAATAAATTTTGGTTGGAAGACGTGCGAAATGGCTTGGAGTTGGCCGTATCGTGACAGAGCGCCTTATCCTTTATCCGCAAGGATAACGTCCGTTTCGGAGATTCCAATGCTCTCGCGATCCGCTTCTAATGTTTCCGTGCTTCGATTTTTTTCATATTAATAGCTTCAAAGATTTAATGGTTTTACTACTCCACTAATATCTAATTTCACCAGGGATATGATTTTATTCTGATACGAATAAGGTACTAAATCATCCTTGGAAAAAACAGTACTGCACCGAGGTGTTTCAAAATCGATGTTTAATGTATATTAATGCAGTTTAATCTACTAAGTTAATGTATAAACAATCCCAAGAAGTTTGTACATACGAGCCAGGAGCAAGCACTTCATACTAGTATTCCAGCAAGGTAAAGCTAAGTAAACAAATTGTACGCTCTTAGTTGCAGTAAACGTGTTATTAATTTATACACATGTTTATATTAAAATGATTAAATTAAATGAATGTAATAAAGCAAAAGATGTTAACATTTTTGACACACTACAAAGCGTTTTTATAATAAAATATATAAATTCAATTTTCGTTCATGGAGATGAATGGTGAATATGAATTCCAGAAATATTCTAGGAAAGTGCATGACTTGAGTTGGTCGATAAAGACATCTACCGTCCGTCAACCGGACTCAATAAGAGGTCGTCACTGAAGGGGGTCACAATGGGATCTTTGATCTATTGTTTGACAATTCCCCCAGGAATCGCCCCCATACCATTTTCCAAAGTGCACACAACAACAATGACGAATGTAACATTTACTTGAAAACTGCCGACGAACAAAAAATCTGGGGAAAAGAAATATTTTTACCCCAAAGTGTATTTAATACAATTCTTGATAATAAATATATGCGTTTGAGCGAAACGAGGGTTGATATTTTATCCCTTTATATGTCTGCGTGCGTAGAGAGCGCGATGAAGGAGTTATTAAGTAATAAAGCTTCCGCGTACGTTTGTGATTTATAATGCAGCATGCTTTATTTATTATAAAGCTCAACACATATCAAGGATTATTTTCACTTATTATCGTACCTAAATATACTCTTACACAAAATTTCCTTTAATTTAATGAAATATTAAATTTATTTTAAATATCCATATTTATTTAGCATGATGGTAAAATTTAATAATGGGCGTGCAGGTGTCAAGAGTGATTGTACGTTCGTGACCTCCTGCACTTTCACCTCATGACGTCACCCATTGAGTACGGTATGCATGACCATTCAGCATAGATATTGGGTGCACCCACTATACCCACATGCACGCAGTCAGACAACAATTAAGCTTCAACGCACTAAACCTGATTAATATTCGGATTGTATACGTTAATTAATATTTAAGATGTGGGAATTGTGAAATTAACTCCCATTTGGTGGGCCATAGTTTATGGCTAAATTGTTAATTACAGCGTACGTTATGTAATTTACGCAAGCACGTCAGATGACTTGATAAAGCTTTGTTGGTAAATTTACAAATTTGCATTAAATGATGAATTTAGAAAGACATTTTTCATTATTCAAAATTAAAAGCTAATTTTCACATAAATATGTAAATTTGGAAGTTTTTATCGAAACTCCGCATACGATGGTGAAAACTAATAAGGAACAATAACTTCAACAAAACTAAGAAGTATGGAAACTTATAAGACTTGACATTTTTTAACATTGAGTCTACGTAGTGTATCTAAAGGAATTTTATACCAACCTTTGATTACACATAAACTCAACGATAGACGTCAAGGGAAGGTAAGTCCCCTATACTCTAACTCTGAGGTACAATCCTGTTTTCAAAACGGTCAGACCATATCAGAAAGGCGGAGATTTTCCTTGCAAAAGTCACACGAATCTTGAATAAATATTCTGGTCTTAATACGAAAATGGTAGGTATACTGGCTGTATAAAAAAGAGTAGTTAGACCCGCAATAACATATGCAGCCTTGATGTGGTGGTACCTTGCATTTCTTGGTATAATGGAGGCTATAGATTAGATTCGTATAAACCATACCTTACCGAACTGCGACCAATGCTATCTTTTGTTCAAAGCTCTAGTGAATTTCTGAGATATCTAACTGATTAATATAGCGAATTAGGAGGCATAGTTATGACTTCGTCTGGAATGAGTGTTGTAACACTCGCAGATGATGGGTTCCGAGGTTTCATCCTCCGGGTCTTATTCTTGAACTATTCGATACGATGGCTTTTATCATTCTGTCCTTATCATTTACATGAAAAAATAAGAGTCTGTCCTTGTAGTTTCGTCGACGACACGATCTCGACCGACCCAAGAATAAGCTTCCTGATACTTCAACGGGCATTGTTGAGTTAAAAGGTCTGTGATTAGCCTTAGTTCATTCCTGCTAACGATGAGAAGCTTCATGGCTTTCTTGGGCAAGTAAATAATAAATTTCTTCGTCTGCTGTGCACTTGGAGTTTGTCTCCAGTAGAATACTATGTTATGCCTTTCCCACCGCAGAATCTCATTTCGTATATGCGCCTTGTTTAGTCCACAGAACGGCTTGGGATCCTTTTTGCCAGTTGCTTCAGAGATTGTCGGCATTCCCAAGTTAGTTTGGTCTTTAGTTCTCGGGACACTGGGTCAGGAAACGAAAAATTACCTATAAAGGGATCGGCAAAAAATTCATAGTAGCCATACCAAAAATTGCATTACAATAATTCTATCTAAACATGTGGACTCAGCATGTTACTGCAATAAGTATAAAGGCTAAGTTGGCTTCAGAGCTAAATACAGCCAAAACATTGTAGGACTAAATCATAGCAAGAAGCGGATAATTGAACTCAGAAATATTACAGAACCACTCACCGAATACGTAACTATAAAGCAGAACCTATCGATAATTGGAAAATTTGATAAAACCTTGCCTGCAGGTTTTGCAGCAAAGAACCATAAATTGCACTGTACATTTTATTTGAATGCGATGCTGTCGGGCGAAAGAGATAGAACATTGTTGGGAAATCAATCACTGAACCAAAAGATGTCACCGCTCACCCTATGAAGGACCAATACGTTCTTGTACAGGGTACAAATATCACAGATAGTTGTAACATGAATACTCGTATGGGCACAATAAAACTTAAACCTGTACTCAAAATTTTACCAAAAATAGTTAAATTACAAAAAAATCAATTGCGCTTACGGTGTTAAAAGTTTTAGAAAATATTTGTGACATAAATAAATAATAACTTTATTTCCATAAAAAATAAAACCGTTTTCGACTACATAAACTAATGACTATACATTTTCTTATAGAAGGCACTAAAAAGTTGTGAAAGCTATAACTTTTGAATGAATAGAGTTGTCAATTTCTTATAAATAGTTATCTTCCCATATCTAGTGAAAAAAGCATCAAATTGGAATTTCCAATATTAGGAATATTATTATTACAAACATGAAAAGCGGTGGATGCACATAATTGGATATTATTAATGATAGTTACAAAAAAGCAATAATTAATTGATGTTTATTTCGAATTAAAAGTCTAGTAAAGCTAACAGACAAACCTCTTAATAGGGCTTTATTAAAAACCTTGATATATAAAATATTGTTGTTTGGATTGTAGGGAAGCAAAATTCGTACCGTAAATCAAGTGTTCGCTGATTTATCGGCTTCGATAGCATCTGTGGAAGCTTTCCCACTAACAATTTAATCATGCGTTCTATTGCGCCCAAATGTGTCTCATCCATTTCGCGATTGAAGTAGGGCTGTGTGTTTTCCATCCTCAATTCGCAATTCTCGATTCTCACAACACCGCCATCCCTCTCGAATGCAAGTTTGTTTAACGTATCTTTGGAAACAGGCAGCCCCACGGTCGTGCCATTTTTCACTCTAGATTTACGGCGATTTGGCACTGAAAGATACGTTGCATTCGTGCCTGATCTGCCTGAGCTTTTTCGAGCTTATGATGTATGCACTAATGTCATTTTAAAGGATGCCAATTTATCCCTGCATTAGTGGCTGGGGGGAATATTTTAAATTTTAAATAATAATTGATTGGAAAATTAGTCGGGAAAGTATTATGTTCCCTCGCTATACTTGAGGTTGTAAATTTACGTAATGCGTCCCCACCGTGCGGTCTCCTAATATTGCATTGTTCCACATGAATGTCTTATTAAGTTTAAGTGCTTTAATACAATGTTGTTGGAGAACGGTAGAGGGCGCGCGTTAGCGTCGTAAGTGGCGTCGAAACAATTTCTTGCCAGAAATGACGTGGACTTCATTAATTAACACCTTCCAACCAAGGAATGAGGGTTATTGTACCCGAACCCTCCAAATGCTTCGCATTAGAGCCCCCACGACGTTCCCTGAAAAATTCGCTTAATGCCGACCTTACTTACATAATTTATCAGCTTGCCCCCCAAAAAACACACGACGAGCTTTTCCCACGAATGTTTTTAAAGCTTACAACTCCAACAAAGTTCTTTTATGTTACTACTTTGCTTAATGAGGAAAAATGCTCCCGCATTTCTTTTAGCTTAATGTAATTAAGAGCTTAAGTTTAAATAAAATTTACCGGAATTTCTTAAGGAACTTTTTACATATTTTTTACCCTAAGAAATTTAATTTAATAACGATGAAAGTTTCCTACACTTTTAACTTTCATTTATTTAACCCTATTTGTAGTAAACTTTCCTGTCAAAATTATTTTATATTGATTAACTTTAGTATCAAAGTAAACTTGGAAAATGTTTTTATTCCAATCTTCAATTAAGCTCCTTATATTGAAATCATTTATAAAAGAAACTAATTTAATAGTGCCGACTGTATGTCCATATCTACCAATGGCACTACGCTGTATTTTACGATACACAAATATTGCCCATATCACCGTAGGATGTGTTTTTAAAAGGAGCATCGCCTCGCTTATTTCTCCCTCCAAATAATTGTTTGTAAAACCCGTATGACACCCGCGCTATTTAGCATGAGTGTTCGACGCAGGTATTTCGACTAAACGTTATTGCTATTGCATAGGGTGTAAATCGTTATTGTAGTATTTGCTACCATAGACCCTAGCGTTCAAGGAGCTTAACTTAAGCAGGGGTGGGGCGATACTCAAGTACCGGTGTCATTCTAAAACGTCAGATGGCGCTAAGATAAAATATTTTAAATATAAGTCATAAATCATTTCATTTTTCATCATTTTAATATAGGAGAATAATAAGTTCATGATCTGCCACCAGAGGGCGAGTAGAATTCTAAAATTCCCATTACGGGGGTTATTAAGCAGTTCCGTTTTTCTATGAGGTAGTAAAAAGTTAGTGTAACAATTAAATAGCACGGTAGCTTTAGTTGTAATGCGGTATGTGGAGGATTATTTTGAAATCGATTCGATTGTTTCATTTGTGGTTCGTATCTCATTAACGTGTCGCGACGTGTCACTAATAGTAATTACAGTTGGCTTTGGTGCAATTAGTGGTTGACCTGATGATGTGCAGTGGTTGCAAAGCAGTTAGGGATCTGTCGTTTTCTTCTTAGTTAAGATGTTTGGTTAAGAAGTTTATGAAGGTCGAAGAAAAGCGCCGTCAGCGAGGGTAACACGTGCTGATGAGGGCGTCCGTAGGGGCTCTGGGCACGTTCCGGAAAGAAATATCGCCTTTGTTTTTACGTGACGGGGAGAAGCTTTTGGATTACACTTGGGATTAGGTCAACGCGTCACCGGGGCGACGGCGGGCGTTTGTGTTTACAGTTGGGGTTTTAGTATGCATGCAATGTATCCCTGTAGTTCGGGCCTAGTTTACGTCGCCCTTTGAGGATTCGCAACGATCCGGTTGGAATTTTAGAATATCTTTTACAAGAGGAACGTGGAACATTGCTGCCGTGAGCGTGAAGGGCGCATCGTGGCGGACCCAGGCATCTTATTAATGATAAAATCGTGGCGTCATTCCAACCTGCTTTTTGCTCAGATTAACCGCACCGCTTTCCTAAACGTCGACAATTTGTCTTTGTAATTTGCATTTTTATCAAATCTACGCCATACGCTTTATTCAGGAAAATTTTAAGTTTTATACCATTCTTTTTCTACCGCTCTTTACTCAAATACTCACTTTGTAGTCTATTAAAATTTACTTTTTTTTCCCATTTTATTTTACAATTTTGTTGTAAGTAGGAGTTTTATAGTAAACCTGATATAGAGTATTCACCCAAATTGGATTTCCAACCTAACATGACGTTGAATCAAGTAACGTTGAAATTCCCAACTGCTGATGGAGAGTTGTAGTAGGGACCCCCACTACATTCTCGAACCAGGTTATGTAAGCTACTGATACATTTAGGATTAAGCCACGCCTTCTTTCTATTTGCGACATACGTTAGTAATAGTTTCCTCTCTGTGATTGTTTATTTCCATTCCCTCAACCGAAAACGTATCTCTGCTCATTCGAGAAAGTTGCCATGTTTACTTGCCTAGCCGTAGTGACTTATTTATTGGGTGAATACACTATAGAAGCTTCTTTACATACCTCAGTCAACAATTTAATACTACGCAGGGTGCGAATTATTAACATTGTCTTTCGTAACGCTCTACCCTATAAAAGCTGGAAGGGAAGAACTACTAGCTACTGCGGTTTTACCCCCTCCTGTAGTCATAACGTAGATCGCTACGTAACGACAGTATTTATATGGGTTGTTCCGACAAAACAACAAAACAAGATGGAACTAACATCTAAAAAGTCAAACGAAATAAACGACCACTTTATAAATATCACCAAAACTTTTAATAATATTCGTTCAAGTGCAAAATCCTTATATCTTCATCGAACAAATTAAAAGGAAATCCCAAGTATAAGTCAACTGAAACATTCAAATTATGTAAGACATGATGAAATCAGTAATAACTTAATAAAATTAGGTACTGAGGAAATTACACCTAACCGCAAGCAACCAATCAACTACAATTATCAAATAGAATATTTCAGGACAAATAAGCTTGCACATCGACGATGTGATTCTAATACATCGTTTGTAACCCATAAAACTCACTATTACTCTATTATCTAGAAACTTATCGACTTATTTTGACAAAGTCATATCTGTAAGATTGATAGACTTTTATAAAAAGACCAAACAGTATTATTTAAATTCATAAATAATATAGCCAACCTCCTAGATAAAAAATAGGCCCTTGCTATGTATCTGGATCTATCAAAAGGTTTTCATAGCATAATATTCTTTTACTAAAACTTGAAAGTTAAAGGAAAACTACTTGACTTTATCAGATCATACATATCGACAATATAGACCGTACAGTGTCTGGTGCATTTCAATATGATATGGATGAAACCGATGTTCTTTCAAAATACGGTAGGCTGAAGATTTTGAAACATCAGTCTAGGAGGATAGTTCTCTTGTACTAATCGACAGATCTCCTTCAACCATCAATAAAACATCCAAAACAGAATAGATTAATATAGTACAACACACCGCCTGATTTTTCAAAACGCTCCATCAATTTTCTCATTGCTTCAATTCTTGGTTGTTTGGCGTTTGGAGTTTATTATCAAAAGTACAGAAACGTGCGTAAAAACGGAATTCAACAAAATAAGGGTTTCATCGGTAACTTCAAATATGTCATAATATTATACTGGGTGTTCCGTTTAAAGAAGGTAACTTTGGTCTGCCATATCGGAATGATCACCCGGTATATTGTCGATATATGTTTTTATTTTAAAGTAATTTTTTTTCCTCGCATCGCTAGGACACCCTGTATGTAACTGTAGGACTTGATAGAATTTTCCTATTTTTTCGAATTCTCAATAAATTTTCAAATAAAATGGAAATAATTAGCAATTCTTAATTTGAAAAACAGACTCTACTTACCTCATTTTTTAATTAAAAAAAATTAAATATTTAAATTAATTCTTTAATAGTGAAAATTTAATATTATTTATTTAAATCTTAAACGTATACATTAATAAGTGAGCTATAATTAATTCCTTATGATAAAGTTTATAAACCACAATTAACATATCCGGGAATGTGTTAATTTAATACTCGTTGCCAGTTCGGAATGAAAACAGAGTTTAAAAGGAAAAGCAAGTGGGAACTTTGAAGAGAAACAATAATTTGTAAAGGAAATGCGCCGAAATTGTGATTTGCCTGTGTTGTAGGGACACGCTTGTAATAATTAAATATGCATAAAATTGTTTTTGGTATGATAATTTCCGGAGCGAAAGATAAATAATTTAATCTATACGGAAAATGTTTAAATATTTTTCAAATTAAATACCACTAGCTCGTCTTCGAATAACACAGTTAAGCATTTCCAGCGAAGACAAAAATCTAAGTTCTTAAGAGCATCTTCCTAAACACTCGCGATAAATTTTCCGTTGGAGATAATAACAAGGAATAGAAAATCCATCCTACTTTTCTGGAACTTCTTTGCAAATTATGACCAAATAACTGATAATTAATGCGAATCCCCAGAGGGTGCGAGTTTGGGAGGAAAAATTGTGAAAAATCATGAAATCGAGCATTAGTTTTGCAGTCATAACTCAAGTTTCCCTCGTTAGATTTTTAATTTTTTTCAGATTTACCTTCTGCAACCTAGCACAAAATTACTTAGAGGGGTACTTTTAGATCATTATATTTTCTTTTTGGACATTCTCCATTTTTTTCCTTCTGGCAGGAATTAAAGAAATGACTTCTAAATCATCTACAAAAAAATTATACAAAAATGTTGTTCGTACTAGCTTTTATGACTGCGGAACTAAACCACTATATTTTCCGTTTAAGAAATTGCTCTTAAGTTCACCAAGAAAATTGGATCAAACATAATAAAGAAATAAATAAACGAATAAGGCGAGTAGATTTCAGTGGTGAAGGTGCAGAGTGATGGACGTTGCGTTTCGTGCTTATTAGTACACATCAGCATCATATACTGCTTGCTTGACTTTTTTCCAAAATTGAAGATTGCTACACCAGATCTGGCTTATAAAGCACTGCCGGAAGCAGATCTATCTAACATGCCCAATGAAGGCTGGTGTAGGCCGAAACCAATACTAGATGGCTCTGCCAATGTTCAAAACGAGTGAAGCTACATGAATGTAATAATATGTGATGCTAATGAGTGCTGATAAGGACGAAACGCAGCGTCCATCACTCTGCAGCTTGGGTTTGTTGCTGGCACCTTCACCACTAAAACGAAGGTAGACCTAAGGAATCTACTCTTTCCATATTCGTTTATTTATTGTAAATAACAGTTTGTATCTTCGATTGCTTTAAATAAAAGAATAAAACCAAAATTCATTTATAATTGGAAAATTAAGTGAGGCAAAATACTAGTAATTTCCGCAATATGTATTTTTGGAAATGAAATCTGCAACTTCCAGTGGCTTGAAGTATAAATTACGCTTCGGATGAGTAAATTTCTCAATTATACACAACTAACTGTTAAAATATAAAGTTAACCGATGTTGTTAACGTTTTTGTTTGTATAAAAGTTTGGAACTATTATGGATTAAGTTGAGATAATGAGCAAGGAAGGAAAACAGTGTGCAGTTGTATATAAGCCTTCTGCTTTAGGAGATGCCCTTACTTCCGCAATGCACCTGCAAGGAAAGCGTGCAATTTCCGCATCGGTACGCCATGAAAAGCCAAGGAGGAATAAAAAGAAAATCGGGCCTAATTAAAACCGCTGCAATGCATTCCCAACTAACCTACCTTGCTACATAAATGAGGCAAAATGTGTATGTACACGCGTACATAAGCATTAAAGGCATCCCCTCGTGCACCGCGCGCGTTAAGATCATTAAATTAAATTATTATGACTGCATTTGGTCCGCCCTTAGATAATTCGAGAAACATTCTCCATTACGACCTATTAACTAATATTTATAGTAATTGCGCTCGGCTGTATTGTAGCTTCAGATGCGGAATATGAAATCGTAAATATCGAGGGGGTGGTTTTAAGTGGCTGAGGCGGCGGCGGGAAGCGTGTAGCTGAAGTGAGTCGCGGATCCGCAACAAGGCTTTGCACTATCACTTTTTGCTCGCCCTAAAGCTGAAACGTCTGAAAGATTGGCGTTTAATGTTTTATTGCCCGGACAATGGAAGTCTAGATTGACCCTAATAATACAACAATTATCCCCTAACTCCAAACAAAACCATCATCAATCAAAACCAAACATAACTCGATTACAAAAACCCAATTTTAGTACGGAATTTTAAATTAATGACTGCAAATTAAGGAGTATACCAAGTGAAGGAAGGAGGAAACTATTAACGAGTTATCTGACCGTCTTAAACTGCTTGAATCGGATTTAAACGCTTGCGCCAACTTTTTACCGTCCAAAGTCTATTTCAACGACAGCGTTGTTGGAACGCTTAGTTTTCCAAACACTATTGTTCTTAAGCTAATTTTTTCTATTTTAATTCAAAAACGCAATTTTTGGACTGATACCTACTGTTCCTGCATTCACCGATTAAATTTGGAACTTCTCGGTAGTTATTATTTTGTGAAATCGTTGCGAAATCAAGAAATCGTCTATTCCTCATATTTAACCAGGATAACTCCTCCAGTTTCTGAGAGATATGATCAAATTTCTTTATGCTAAAGATCAATCCGAGACATGAACTTTGCACTTTTTGAATGCGATAGGAATTATACTGATCCAATAAGGATCACAAAAGATTCACAAAAAATAGTTTTTACCATTTATGTTAAAAATTCTCGATTGGAGTAAATTGTATTTAATGCTAAGTAAGACCACTTAGTAACATGAGTTGTAAATTTAAGTTTCCAGTCAATGCTTAACCGCAGATTTTTACCTCATCTTTGGTCAGCGGAAATACATCATTTAAATTAATTTTAAAATTGCCAGAACTCAGGATTCGAAAAAGTTTGTTTTTAGGATCAAAAAGCATGAGCTCAGTTTTATTTGGATTAATGGTGAGTTTCAGCAAATTTCTTTAGGTTTTTCAAATCCAAATTTATTTGTTGAATAGCATTATTTAAGTTGTTCTCTTCAAAGGCAAGAAAGATTTGAGTATCATCTGCATAGGAATAGTACTCGCAAAATTGAATAGAAGATTTGAGGTGACTTGTATAAATAGCGAATAGGAGTGGTCCAAGGATTGACCCTTGACACTTTTCATAGGTAAAGTATTTGATTCACCTACGTTAACTCTTTGGGGCATTTAATATAGTTAAAAGTAGTTCATGATTTAAGGTGTCAAATGCTATGCTCAAATCTATAAGCACTAATGCGATTAGTTTACTCTGATTAGTAATACGGGCAATATAGTCAATAATTGAGGTAAGATATTATGCAAATCTAAGAATGTTGCAATTTTTTCCATTATTTTCGAGAGAACTAGAAGAAGGCTTATAGGTCTCAGGTCTTTATTAGAGGAGGGATAGTGAATCAGAAAATATTCCTTCCACCAAACAGAAGTTGACTGTGTGTACCAAGTATTTTAGAATATGAGGGCAACACTATTTTATTAGTTGAATTGAAATCCGGTCAATGCCCGAGGAATTGGTTTTTATTAAAGAGATTAATTTCTCAAGATCATTGATTGATATGGGTTGAAGAGACAAAACTTTGATATATTATATGTGGGAATTTTATATTTTCCTTCAATAAGTAGACTTCTTACAAGGAGTAAGGAAGATGCGCAAACCATATACAAGTATGCATTATCCTTAGAAGTTCCCCGTAGTATCTGACCAAAGCACAATATCCCTTTTGTACTCGAAAAGTAATACACTGAAAACTCATATTTTTAGATTTATTCTACTTATTTTTATTTTATACTTTTATTATGATGATGAGGTACATAAAAACCCCATTTTATTAGAAAGAATAGATCAAACCTGTAATAAGCTCTTCGAACAAAACTTGGCGTTCTTAAGAATGAAAAATCTGGTTGAACTTTAAATATTTTTTTCCAGAAAACATATGAAGACTGTAGTTTAACAAAGGAGTACGTAAAGTACAAACAAACAAAAACAAGCTTTAATAAAAGCGGTCTGAATATTCCGGTAGGAGCTCATTAGTAAACTACGCGCGCGAAAAACGTCTCCTTTATGCATTTCGATCACATCTTCATTTTGCCTGCTTGCGGCATCCTATGTCATTTTGTCTAATAGCAACGAATAGAAACAAATGAACAGTCCCTTTTTGTCTCATGACATTAAATCATGCATATTAATAATAATTGGAAGTTTCTTTCATTTTTTTTGTAGACACCATCATTCTCTGAAAGTTGTGAATTGATCGTTCTGAAATCTGAAATGTTTCATAACGACGTCTTTAGTTTCTATGCGTTTTATTTATTACGGTTACTAACAAACGAAGTCGGAAGTTTCAGAGAGCGCGAGCGTCCTAAATCGCCGCCCCACGAAACTTCTGCCCGTGACGTTTACGTGGAAATAAAATACATCAAGTCCGCGTAGATTTTCGGACTTTATTTCAGCTTCACGTTCCTAAACTAGGAAAAAGTTGCAGAAAGGCGAATTTAATAAACCCGTTCGTGCTATTTTGGACGACCGGAAAACTCCTGCAACGCACGTAACTCACTCTCCAACAACAACTTTCTAATTATTAGTTCAGGCGAAAATAAATCGAATAATAACTTTTCGCCAAGATATTTTACTTAAATTCTACCTTATTCAAAAGTTAATTTCTCCAGATAAAAATTATTAAAGAAAGTTGGGATTCTTTAAGCCATAATTTTGAGTAAAAAAAGCTTATAGTAAAATGAAGGGATTATTTAGTAATTTATGGCCCGTCAGCAATTTTCTGAATAATTTTCCAATTATTTCATCAGAAATTTTACGAGTCGAATAAATCTTCTGCAAAATTAAATAAAATCACTACGTGAGGCGCTCTTGTCATTAGGTGAGAATTAAATGACATTTTCTCTTGACGCCAAAATCCGATCTGACGTCCACGAAGGCCCGTCCGTCGAAATACAGTGCAGCGACAGTTTTCCTTTGGCATGTGAGGCGTATTTTCCCGCATTTCTCACTACTTTACTCCCAGGAACTGTCAACACAAGCCGGAAATGAAAGGGCAGTGAGGGCGGTCAGAGGTGCCATGCGATTATAGAAACTTCAGATTTTAGCCTGGCATAAAAAGCTCGAGAATATATTTCCAACTTGGATTTTGAAATGTAGTGTGCGTCCAGATAAACGATTTAATAAAAGGGTATCGGGTGTCGGTATCCGGTAGTTTTTTAAATCAACTTGCTTTATTTGAATGACGTATTTCTTTGAGGAATTGATAAACTAAATTTTTTTAATCTTTAATAACTTTTTTTAAACATATCCTCGGGCTTAAAAACTGGAAGTTTCTTCCATTTTATTTAAGACGACGTTTTTGGCTTAATTCTTTGGATGTAAGAAGCTTACGTCATGTATTATAACATCAACATACGAGTACTTGGATCAGACCTTAGAAAATCTTTTTCCGAGCAGTAAATATTTGTTATACAGGATGTCCAAGCACTGCGACGAAGTAATATTACTCTAAAATAAAAAAATATCGACATTTGGAATATAATATTTCGATGATATACCGGGTGTCCATTTTAAGATTACGGACCAAACTTATGTTTTTTAAATAGAACACCCAGGATATTATGACATTTAGGGGAAAATGATCCATTTTTGAAAAATCACTGCTTTAAAACAAATGAGTTGAAATTAAAAAAAAAAAATCAACATCGTCTAGTTGGGAGCTCCATAAGACACAAATAGACAAATTAAACGATTTACAAACTTTAATCTATATACAAATATACTTTTGACATTATTGAGATTATTCGATGTGATGGATTGAAATGATCGTCTTATTCGGACTTACATGTCATCACACATTGTGAGTCCGATACACTTAACATTTTAGGTGGCTTCAAAGAGAAAAAATGATCGGAGCTCGATCTCGATGAACCTCATGTCTCTTCTTTTCACTAAGTCAACATTTTCGAAAAATAATGGTAGTAAATCTCTTAAAAAGTCAAGGTACATCTTCCCAGTTAAGGTTCCATCAAAAAAGTGAGGACCAATAACATGGTTATTTTTCCCCGAACATTTAAGTATCATTTATTTTATTGATTAATATTACGCACAGAGTGCGGGATTTCCATTGCATAATAGTGCCTATTGGCAGGTTTATTGCTTTTGAAGGTGGTTTCGTCACTAAACACCGAAAATTACACTCTCATCTCCAAAAGTCATTACCATATAGTGTCTGGTGTAAAGGCGAATTTACACCTTATACTCTGGAGGAACATCGTGGATGATTCATGCACAGTGATAGGTGTAAATTGTTTTTTCATCTTCATTTCATTCAAAATGAACCCACTTCAGAATCTATCAAATCAATTTCTAGAAATGACCGGTATTTAATTATTGTTTTACTTAGCCCGTTAAGCAAACTATAAGTGGTTTTTACAGTTTGCTCTGTTGTACTATTTGATTTCTCAAAAATACGAAAGCCGAACTCTAACATTCCGAAACAACTCTCAACAACCCTTCGGGTTCTCTAAAGTAGTTTTGATCTATCTACTGCTGCTAATCTTGGATGAGGTTTTAGAATAGTCTTAATAGGAAAGCTCGTCTGCAACTAACTGACTGTTTTCTGGAATACCCTCTTTTCTAAACATTGATTGAATTTCCTACATCTATGCATAGAAAATTATAAGTAGCATCAGCAATTGCAAACATTATGATACTGAAGTTCTTTTTATATTAGTTAAAGTAAACAGATTGACTTTTGGAAAGACAACAAACAATTACATTAAAAAAACGTAACTTTGGTGTGTTATCGTGGAATGGGTTATATTATTAAGTAATAATAATGTTTTATAATGGTGTGGGAAGTGGTAAGAAAGGATGTGCGTTGTTCCTTGACCGAGGCAAAGGGTTTGGAAGTATGACACGTCTCGGGGATTCACGGCGAGACCATAAACAACCACCAACCGACCCTCTGGTTGTTTAAGCCGACACTTAGGAAAATTAGGTTTCCAACTTTGGTCCTTCCTATCCCTGGCGACGATTTGGAAAGGAGCTTCACGAATCTAAGGGTGTCCTCTGCGTTCCAACTTGAGGCAAGTTTCGATCTGCATCGCGACGAAATGAGTCCAGTGAAGATAAATCAAGGGGATTTATAGTCGAGATGAGAAACGTCGACTATCAATAAAATCCTAAAGCGGGACTAAGGCGGATGGGTGCGTTGCGGCCATTGCCCGCTGTTATTAATGACCAACGACCGTAATCCCGAATAATGGCTACTGGACTCGGGATAAAGAAGGGCCCTACGCAATTGTGAATATATTTCTTGTAGCGAATTCAGCTTTATTTATCTATACCTATTTTTTGCCTTCTGTTTGAAGAAAAAATTATATAAAAACTTTGGATAATATCATCTTTCCAGGCGGTAAAAATACCTAAAAACAAAAAATATCTTTATAAGCAAAAAAAAACTAAGTAAAATATTAAACTTCTTTAATTTATACTCACGCTTATTTTATATTTTGCAGGTGACGTAAAGAGTAGTTAAATCTGATATAATAATTAAAACCGTAAACAAAACAGCTTGAAGTTTTAAAGCTACATAAACTGAAAAGTAATTTCAAATTATAATCTCATTATTATAAAACATAAAGAAATTTAACTAGAATTTTGATAACCTCCTATTCTGCTCACTTATTTGATTGCGGTTTGCATTTTGTGGGTGATGTTATAAACAATTAACTGGGATTTTTAAATTTACTAATTCAATTTAATCGCAATATGGAAACGGTTTAATAATTTAAAATTAAGTTCAAAACTAATAATTCGCCGGGTTTTAATTAAATTCTTCATCAGGTTCGCGATTAATTTTAGTTGTAATAAAAACACTTCACCTTTTTAATAAAGAATTATGAACATTATTAGTCTTGCTAATAAAGTGAGCGAGAACAGAAGCTATGGGCTCATCTGGTGGTGTGGAATGTTTATCTTGGGGATGCAGATGGGAGAGCACCCTCAAACATAATTAGCCTTGTCCAAACATTTTCCTCTTCTTGCACATTAACCAGGTGGAGGTACAGTACACATCTACAGGCAGCAACACACATGTACAACATGCAAAACGGTACATTTCAAACAAACATGTAGGCAGGAATCAAAGGGTTGACACGATTCCGACACGGCGTGCGCTGGAGAAAAGCCAGAGACTGGTGTAATCCCGGAGATGATGTGTAAACAAATTTACTCAAAACACAATAAGCTCCAAGTTCCGAAACTATGCATAATAGATGAACGTGTTTCGTTGAGTCCGGTGTTTTGTGTTTGCTTTCTGACTTTTCCTCTGTTATCACGGCTGCCTTTTGCCTCAGCAGATCGATGAGAGACGGCAATACGGTGATATGGTTGTTGCAGATGACGTTTTCGGACCAAACAGCAAACGGAAAGGTCTTTTTCTTTTAAAAGCGCGTTACAGTTCGACAAATGTCACGACCCCTAAAACTATCCGCACACATGGTGCTAAAATTGCTTTTCTGATAAAGGCGAAATATATGTTTTTGCGTCGGAAAGTTGTCTCGATCGCGTAATTTTCTCAGCTTGTAATTCCGAGGCAGATAAGATGTGCCTTGTGCAGCGAAGGGCATTAAGGCGCTCCATGTTCGAATAAATGGCCTTAGAGGCCATTGTGGACGCTGCTTTTCACCTGGCGAAATAATCTTATCAGGCCCCCAGCCGGACGTTTCTACGAGCCCCTAATTTCACAATCCGTGAGCACGATGTCATTTCCTCTCCTCCTATTCGAAATAATTTCACTATCTTTCATTCGAGGTTCGTCGACGATGAAGATAAGTTCCGATGAAAATTTCCTCATTTGCATAAAGTAAGAAGCATTGGGAATTGGTGTTGTAAAATTACATCAAAAACTGCATACCACCTAAAACTTAACTACTTTATTCTCTGATGAAAATCTTACAACAGATTGTTCTATTACCCATTTCTTCATGCTCTCTAAATTTACTGCATTTTTATAGCCTTCAAATTTTTAAAGTATAAATTTTTCTATTTAGTGCAACAACCGTAACAACTGAAAACTGCTTTGATCATAAAACTAACCTTTCTCATTTGCGCGACGTGCTTTCCCCAGTATAATTTGGACTTTATTGAATATTCTAGTAAGGGTCATTTTATTTTTCCAATCTCACGCCAAAATCACAAGGCATTACAAATACTTCAATTTAGTACAATTGCGCCATTATGAAATCAAATGCAATAAAATTGCTGACAAACTGTTCATGGGTCATACGCTCGAACCACACGACGCTATGTCGTACACAACTTCCATCATTGTATCCTTGTCATTCACATGCAAAAATACGAGTGTGTCCTTGTCAGGTCGTATACGAAATTTTGTCGAGTGATTCAAGCATAACCCTCCAGAAAGCTATGAATATTCTCAACTTTTCAAGAAAGGAACTGCGGGATCATTAAGTAATTATTCCATGTTACGATTACGGTATACTTTATACTTTGTGGCCTGTATAATAAAACCTTAGACTACATACAAGAAATTCCTTCCGAGAGTTTTATTTATGTTCAAAGTGGTCTAATCGGTCAATTAGCATTAATAAGTCCCAGAGGAACGCGATTACCATGTGATTTAAGTGCATGGTCTTCTTACACAATTTTAATATCATAACGTTACCAACTAGAATATCCAATATGGTAAACATCAGTTATATAGTTTCTTTACCATCATGATAAATCACTGCAAATAATTTATATTGTTTTTCTATTGTTTGATGTTAATTTTGTATCAATTAATTGGAAATTCCAATTGCTTAATTATCTTGGTGCATTTACCAAGTTTAAATTCAAAGCATTTTAAATGCAAAATGAGCACAACTGGTAGTTTCACAAAAGTCAGTTCTTGCCATGTTTCAACTTCTTCTTCTTTTTATGGACTGATAATTCAAGGGCTTATTTGATGGTATTGACATTCTCAATCTTTCTTCTTATAGTCCTTATCAATTTTGATGTTAGCGAACATCATTGTGATTCAAACTTTGCAGTGAAGAGGCTCACTGTTGTTGTGTTGATACAATTCGCAGGTTTTTAAACCAGGATATTCTCCTCCTACCTGGTCCTCCTTTTCCTCCTATTTTTCCATGTAGAATTTCTCATTATGTGTCCTAGATATTCTAGATTTTGTGATATTAATATCTAGAGAAGTTCTTTTTCTTTGTCAATTCTTCGAGGACATCTTCGTTGGTCACATGCTCTATCCAAGGGGTTTGTTGGATTTTAGGATTTAATGATAAAGTCCACGACTTCACTCCATATAGTAGTACTGGTAAGAGGTAAGACATAATATTTTAGTAATCTGATCTTCATTGACAAGGGTATAAATTTCTCTATTCGGCATTTGATTTCAAGTGAGTGGTTCCATCTGTTATTGATTGTTGTTCCGAGGTACGAGTATGTGTTGTTTGTACTTTCACAATTACTTTGCCGTTCACTATTAGTTGGCCAGGATGGTCTGTACTTTTGGATATTATTATGTACTTTGTTTTCTTGATGTTAACTGGCACTCCATACCTTTGACTGATTTCCTCTATTCTGGTCTCGAGGTTCTCGAGACTGTCTCCAAATACTCCTATATCATCAGTTTATCTTAATTCCAGCATCTATGTCTTCTAACGCTTCTTGAAAATTTTGTTCAGTGTATATGTTAAATAGTGTTGATTATAGAAGACATTTCCAGTTTTATCACTTCTTGTTGGCCATCAAGTCTAAACATTCCAACATTTTATAAATTCCAGTTGGCTCAAAAGGTCTAATAATTAACAGAAACAAACTTTTTTTTGTAACAGAATGAAGATTAAGTCTATGTTCTTGTGGCAGTCAAAAAAGTCTTTAATAAACTTAATCATGTTATCAATTAACAGTGTATAATTCCAATTATCTTTGGGAGAGGTAATTTTAGTTAAAGTCAAAAATTGAAAACTAATATTTTTATGATCAAGTTTCTAATTTACAAGAATCTCACCAATCTTATGATAATTTGGTTTCCAGAAATCTTGACTTCTACTTTTTTCAAGAGTTGTATTTTTAGTCCATGAATTTGTATCATTTTTTTAGCTTACTCCTATTTTCTATATTTTCATTAATTGTGTTATCTTCTACTACTTCAATCAATCTTTCAATTTCAATTGAAGCAACAACATCTGTGTAACCTTTTTGAAGACTGGGTTTCTTTTGTTTTCGGTCTATTTACATTGAAATAATAAAAAAAATCATGTTTTCATTATGGGCCTCAAATTGATGTCAGTAAGATGTCAATTTTAATTTATTTCAATTTCTTCATGATTTCTGGAAGCAGATAAAGGTGCGTATGTAAATCGGATCGTAACCAATCATTATGGTATACGTCATGTTAGCAGGCTCGGTCTTCGCCTTGCCTGCAAATATTCATTACTTGTAGCATAATGATTGACGTTACGATCTTTATGAGATACATAAATAACTATTATAAGTAAATATGAACTGATAAAATTTATGCGTTTGGTTTGTATATGGTAAAATAAACATTAGTCAAATGGAAAATGTTTTAAAATTAATTCATGCACCCCTATCTAATTCCAAACTACAAAATAATAATTATAATTGCAAGTGTATAATTCTTTGATGTTTGTTATTTGTAGTTGGTGAATAATTAAAGGAAAACACTAAAGACGCAATGGCTGTTTGTATATAATATTTACAAACGCAATCAATTTTCAACGAGGCATGTATGTAAACTGTAAACCCAGGCGGATCAGAAGCCATAAATCCTCCATACTCCATGCATCTTGTGCTTACTCTCTTTATAGAAACATGCCGGAGATTGAGGCAAGCTCGGTTTGGGCTCTGAAAAGCAAACTCTTATCTGGAGGGTTTTACTTTTTGATCATGATAAAACCTCCTTCTACCGCGATGCAGATAATTCATTAGCATTAATTAATTCGAATTAGATTTACGAGGCGATACGTAGGATCGATTTCGTTCGACATCGTGAGATTGATACGAGTCTGATTAAAGTTTTCTAATTACGCCCTCTGCTCTAGGTGAAAAAATAAAGAGGCGCTAGCACTCCGAAAATTCAAGTGCGACTCGATTAAATCTTGCGGGAACGAGTTTCCCCTGAAGAGTAAAAAAGGAGTCTAATTTCCAATTTAATCCCGCAGATAACACGCCTTTAAGAAAAGTTCTTTGCGTAAATTCATTTTCAGTTTTTCTTCCCTTTTTGTAAATATACTATACCAAACAATACAATTTCTTTCCGTTTAATTTTAATTAAAGCAAGCCCTTCATTTGCATCCGAAAGAGTGCTTTAGAATTTTTTGCCACTCAAGAGGAGAATGCACGTAATGGAGTAATATGCAGTATCCTCAGAGGAAGGCGGACATAATTTTTTCGAGCTACTCGAGTAAATTGGAAGCCTTTTATTTTCGTTATTTTTTAAACCAGCTGTTTTGTTTCTTCGGCCTTACACCGCAGCAGAGATGGCGCTCGTGTTTAGTTCAATTAAAATCCTGATTATTTTAATGAGAGAAGCTAGATTAAGATGCGCTCTCACGGAGAAATCGAATTTTCCGAGGATGCATTGTACGGAAATTCAATTAATAACAAACTAATTACGTTCTACAAGCCTGCATTACATCAATATGAATTAATTTTACCTTTTTAATCCTCCTTATTATAAATTCATTACTAATATTTTATTAACAAATCCCACTAGATTTTTTTAGCATATATTCCCAAGATCATCTTAAATAATAAAAAATATACCTGGTTTAAACTTATGACCATTAAATCCGGTGTTTTTAAGCGATTCTAGTTCTCCTTTAAAACGATTTGATTCTTTGCCAATTTTCGTACTATTAACACGTTTTTTTTGCTCGTCGTATATTTTTTTGACGTTTTGGGAGAATTGAATTTGCGGCAAGCATGCATTTAGCAGGATTAACATAAATTGCGTCTTAGGTCGTGTCTTAATTCCCTCATTCATATGCAGGCGGTGATCGTCGAGGCGGCCATGATGAATATCTTAAACCTTACTTCTATCACAAATAAGTTTTTAATGGCAAAACTAAAATTTAAGTTCCTTAAACAATAGGATACCTAAGCTTTTATGCCGAATAAGCTTAAAGTTAAATGCACATTCACAAGTTTTACTAATTTTTAAATTACTTACAGAATTTTAATAGAGGTAAAATACAGGGTGTCGCAAAATTCAGTTTATAAGCCATATCTCATAGTTGACATGAAAAATCAAATCAACATAAGTTTTTAATTGCATCAAATTGACATTCCAATTGCATCCATAAAATATTATTGGTTTTGAGCACCCTTAAGAAGCAATCTTCAAAACTTTTTTTCAATGGTACCCTTTACTTTTGTAAACAGAATGGACCAGATTTTTCAACAAATCTTCTGATCCGAAAGGTATATTAAATATAATAATGAAGTTTACCTTATGCTTAGTTTAATAAATTCAGTATTATAAAGTAGATGAAATTTGATTCTCAAAAACCAAAAAAGTAGAGGTCTAACTGTTTTAGTTTTGAATTTTAGGTCACCGATTTCTGTGAAACATTAACCAATCTTCGAAGAGATTTAAGAAATCTTTCGCTAGACACTAGAGCTAAGCTCAACCAATAACACTAGAATTTATAAATACCTACACGTGAAATTTACATAATTATTTACTCCACTAGTAGCTTCATTAAATGACCACCAGGGACCGTATCTGATCTCTGAAATCGCGAATACTATTTATTTTGTTCCTACTTTTGGCTTGCATAATTTACATATTGGCAGCCGTTAAGTAGCTACATTCAGCAGAGTGGGACAGACATAACGTAAGTTTATGGTGTCTTTGTTCTTTCAAGATCTAGACAACGCAATTGGTAACAACAATAATACAGAAATCCTTGAGGAATAATGAAAAATATTGCAAAACATACTAATTTTCCTTTTTCAGATTTTCCATTATTTCTAAAGAAAATGTTGAATTAAAAAGGTCGTTTTTTTCTTCTTCTGAAATCTCATTATTAATTATTATTAAGAAAATTAGAGTTCCTAGTTCTTCTCTTTCACCTAATAAAGCGCGAAAAAAAAAATAAAAGAAACAAATTTATTGTATTTTTACAACCACCTGTTCAAAAATCATTTAGGGTGGGTTGCACGAAAAAGTTTTGGTTAAAACCAGTTTTAAACTGACAAGTATGACAGAAAATACATGCAAAAAACATCATACTTGTCAGTTTGAGCTTGGTTTTAGCTAAAACCGAGCTTAAACTCTTTCTTTTAAAAAAAGTCATTTAGTAAAGTAGTTTTAGAAGATGAATCTCTTAATTTGTTTTTCTTTAAAAATAATCAAAAAACTGAAAAAAAAACTTTATTATTTTAAGAGTAGTAAAAGGCAGAGTTGAGTTACTGTTCAAAATTTGAGATCTTTAAACATTTTGCAAACTGATGAGGATGGTTTCAGGTTTCTGGTAGTGTTGTACGAACATCATATTTTTTAAAGTTCGAACTTTTCATTCAAATGTTTGAACTTTGAAATAGTTCGAACCGTTCGAACATTATGCAAAAGTTCGGGTTCAGAAAAAGTTCGAGTTCGTAAAAAGTTCGGTTTCGAAAATAGTTCGAGTTCGGAAAAAGTTCGGAATCGCAAAAAGTTCGGGTTCGGAAAAAGTTCGAGTTCGGCAATTGAGCACAACATATACCGGGTGTCCACGAAACTAGGCCCCTGTAATTTCTTTATTTATGAAAATAAATATTTGAAATTTTACTGTTATATGGTATAAGAAAACGCCTTTATCAAACTGAAATTTTTTTCAAATTTCAGTTTCAGTAATGACATCAATTTCTCATTTTAAACGTACTCCATATTTTTTGTAGTTATTATTAAATTATGGTAAGTCCTAAGTACGATTGTGACAAAAAGAAATTTTTTCTCAACTTTCAAAAAAAAATTTGGAGATTTTTTTTGGTAATTTTTTTAATCAAATTATTAAAATTACTCTTAAATAATTTAAATACGTAAAATAAATTGTAAATTATGAAATTCATTAACCCATTTTTCAGAAACTAATTTATATAATTTTTAAAATGCTTTTTTTCCAAATATCTTTATATTTTCAAATGGCATGACCGTAAGGCCGATTTAGATAGAGCATTTTTTCGGATTACACTGATACTCAACTTGTAGGTATAAGTTTATAAACTTATGAAAGTTCGAACAGTTCGAACTTTTTATTTTTTAAAGTTCGAACATTGATTCAAATGTTATTAGCGTTTATTGATAGACCCAACTCTTTGACAATGAAATTTGATTGATTTGCTGACGACACACCCTGTATACACATATTGTAATAAAAATAAAAATTAATGTGTTCGGTAATAAAACTGAAGAAACTGCTGCATGGACCTTCATTCAAAATATCTAATTTTAAATTTGGTGGGGGTAGATTTGGACGCCAAATAAAATAAATCTATTATGATGGGGGACGCTGACCATTTTTACTACAAAAAATGGTAGGGATAATTGGGCAAAATATAATGAAAGACAGGTAGGAGCAGAATTGGACGTCAATTTCGAAAAAAATAGCGTCCATTTCTGCCCTCAGCTTAAGCTAGGATGGATTGATTTTTCAAAAATGCATAAATTAGCGTCCAAATCTACTCTAACCTTAAATTCGACCGGGTAAATACCCGGGAGGGGGTCGAGAGGGCCTTGCCTCTTCCCAAAGACCTGTATTTTATTATTGAATGGCTACTATAATAATTTAAATAATTCTAATCTTTAAATATTGATATTATATTTTTGAGGAGCCAAGAAATACTCGACTTTAAAAATATTTATATAGACAACTTCAAGGGGGTTTGCCCCCCAAAAATAAATCCTGGGTGCGGCACTGAATACAACACCTCGTATTTTGCTACAAGTCAAAGGCAATGTGCTTTTAATAAAAGGATATAAAAGTAAATATTGAATCCCACAATCCATTGAACCCAAGAAGCAATGTATCGTGTTTCTTAGAGCAAATTGATACATTATGAAATAACATAATAATATTTCGTCCTTTTATGTTATACAATTTCAAAATATGCAACTATCCGCTAGGTAAAGAAGCATTGCGTATCAATTGAGACGTATTATTGAATTTCATGTTTAAATTCCCACGAGTTACATGTTTGCACTGTAATAAAGCTTCCCATATCTAGTACGTGTTTGATTTTTACAATTAAGGAATTTGAAAAAAAAAACAGGAAGTTTCCACATATTTAATGTATAAGACTTATAAGACTTTTTCTCATAAGGCGAGATTACACTTTTTGAAAGTTCACACTAAACATTAATTTTTTTTTTCAGAAAAAAATGGCACTACAATCGTTCAATAAAGGGAAATGGCACCTATTTCCTTGTTCGTTCTGTCCTTTCTGTGGAGGACATTTGGGAAAGCATCAAAATAGTGTGTATCCACCTTTAAATTAAAACGAAATTGTACTTTTATACGTATACTATAATACGTAAATTGCAGGCAATAAAAAGGGGGAAATTTATAACGCATGAATGTTTTACTTCTTTGCTTGTAAAACGTCTGAATATCATTTAAATGCATTGGCTTTTTATTTTAATGGATCGGTTTTGTTTAGACTGTTCAATGTAAGCAATAGGCAATTATGCAAGAATTCAGTCGCTTGTCACTCACGTCCTGACCCACTTGATAAAATACATGTACGCAAAAACAAATATAAGTTGCATTTAAATTGCCACCGTAATATATTGCTGCCGTTGTGCGCTGTGTGGCGCGCTTAGTACGCGCTCTGAATATGAAAATTGCGAGCCCCCGTCATGTTTCGGCCCTAAATTTTCCCCAGCTTCGCGTGATTATCTTTATATATCATGCAGGGTGGATGTAAGAGCCTCGGACGCGTGTATTCGTATTCATGTCGCGCATATTTCTACCGTGCCAACTTTTGCAACATTGCAGTTTAATATTTTGTCTATTGATTAGTGGTGGAGCTCTCTGGAGCATATTTTACTCAAGAGACTCAACATCCATGATCCATAACAGAATCAAAGACCACATCGTGTACAAGATTCCATCTGATCATCCAACCAAATCGCACCCTCAACTTTTATATTATTTTAAACCAATCCACCTCCTAACATGAGCACTCAACGTTTTAGAGTTTCGACACTTCATTAGAATTCTTTGAATAACAGAACCGTCGTGGTCTCGCGGATGATAGGGAGAGGGAAGGCAAAAGGTCGCTAAAGAATTCTCATTAGTTGATCCCAAAAAACGACGGTTAGAATTTTACGCGACGGGTTTCACGACCGTTGCAATCGATGAAATTCCAATTTGACAACGCGTTTTCATTACGCCACCGTCATATTACACAAAAGGGCGACGTTGGTGCGCTTCCAGCCATCGGGAACTTTTCAAATTTAAGAATGCTAATTTATTTCGGCTGACGTGTGGCAGCTGCTGCCGACCGGCTTCTGTCAAAGCTCCTTCTAATCCCCCGACCAAAAAATGACGATTATCACGCGCACCCCGCATTTTCCATAAAAGAAAACATTTCAATTAAATGTTTTAAAATATTAGGCACTTGCGCAGCTTCGCGAGGCCTGCTTTAAAGAGATTACGTGGTAAGAGACGAGTGTCATTTGAACCCGCAATTTGCGCATAAGAATTTCCTCCTTGCTAACGAAAACCAGCAAAGTTCAAGAGGGAGCAAAATAAGAAAAAATAAGAAAGCGGTGATCAGTCTTTTTGACAGACAAGGTAACTTTTTAAGCCTGATGCTTTTTTTATTCGACCAACCAGCTTCTGTAATGAATTAAAGTGACGAATGACGTTTCGACGGACTACAAAGAAAATCTTAAGTAATTAAAATAAAGCGGGATTTTAATAAGCGCTGATTTCAATTTATCTTAACTTTATTTCAATCAATTACTTATTGACTTTACAAATATTTTTTTCAAAACCAATTTTCTATACTTCTGTATTTCGAACTGTTAATCGTTATAATGATTTATCGATGGGAATTCTAGGAAAAACCCTAGCGGCGAATTTGTTTAACTGTGAAGCAAGTATAAAACTTCGCCATCCTTTATACCTTGACCCTTTAATCATGAATATAGATTTTGGAAAATATCTTGTAACTGAACTTTGAGAAAGAGGTCTCCCCCCGTTGGCGAATTTGAGAAACTGTCAAGTTAGTATAAAATGGGCGTCATCTATTAGTAGTAAAAATTCTCAATACATATAAATGTTGTTAAATTGCAAACGAGCCTTCCAAAAGATTATTTTTTATTTATTTATTTATTCAGGATGTGTTTTTTAAATATAAATTTACCTTTAATGTATTTGCATTTTGCAATGTACCAAAGTCCTGATGAATCATGGGACTTTTGACCCAAGATATTAAAGCACGCCAATTCCTTACCTAGAACAAAAAATATAATCAATAAAAATTTGAGGCGTGGAAAAAAATAAAAATAAAAAAAGTTTACAAATACGATGTTTTTTAATAGGTGGAATCTAATTTTGACAAAAAAATATATTTAGTTTTCCCTTCATATTTTAAAGTATGTAAAATATATTAATAATTTTATACAGGGTGCTGAAAAAGTCGCGAAGACACTTCACACTACGTTGTTGGGAAGTACTGACAAAAGAAAACTATTCAAAAAAATACTTCTAGTATATTATTCAAGATATGATTGCTCAAAGTTTTAAAATTTATTTGCACATTTTTACTTTCCTGGAACTTTAAGCTGAAAAAATTATTTGTATTAATGTTAATTAGAAACAGAAAAACTCCAAAATATAGATTCTTAAATCCAACTTTATTAATTATACCTAAGACATTAAAAAACTGTCGATTTCGGAGCATTATGCTCCATCATCAGGTAAAAATAAGAATATCGTAATGAATTTTATTATTGTTTGGTTTTGTCACTGTCCATATAATTTTATATGTATATCAAATTTATTAAGATATATATTCTTCTGTAATTAATAATCAATGGTATCTTGAAAGTATACTTTCAAAACAATGTTATCAAGTTTATTTCTTTAAAAGATAAAAATAATATACCGAGTGTAAACGAAACACGGGTCACCTCTATAACTTTCTTATTTATGAAAATAAAATTTGACTACCATATGTTGTATGGTCCAAGAAAACACCTTTTTTGGCACTAAAAAGTTCTTCAATATCACTTCCGGTTTTTTTAAATGTAACACCTAATTTTTTTGTTCATAATTATATATATTATTATTTATTTTTGAAATTTTGAAAAATCCCGAGTACAAAAAATATGAAAAACTGGCATAAGTAAATTGATTACACACCCTATATATGGGATACCAAAATAATCGTATTAAAATCTTATTTTTGAAAAGCGAAGTTACCGGCATCTTTCCATTAAAAAAAAGTTATTTGCAAAAACGTTACTCAAAAAAGTTCATAAATTAATATCTCAAAAACTGCTTAAATAATTTTACAAAATACAATTTTCCTTAGGTATTTGTATTATTTGGATTGAGTTTTGATAGTTATTATCATTTTAGAGAGAAGAAAAAAAAACCTTTTTTTTTTCAAAATTTCAAAAAAAAAATAAAAAAAAATTATCACAAACATATACTCTTTTTATAAAATAATTTTATATTTTGAACAAAAAAAATGGGTGTTACGTTTAAAATAATAAAGTTGATGTCACTTCAGGTAGATGTCATATTGAAAAAATTTTTAGCGCGTAAAATGTATTTTCTTGATTCATACAATATAGTAAAATTTCAAAGTTTTATTTTGATAAATAAAAAACTTATAGAGGTGATCCGTGTTTCGTCTCCACCCGGTATATACAATGGTTCCGCTTAATATTTTTTCATAATTTAAAAAAAGGAAAACGTAAGACAAAAGAGATATTTATACAGAGTGAGCTTTTAGTGCAAAATCGGAAGATATATCTTTTATTTTTAGAGATAGAAAAAAAAACTAAAATTACAAAATTGCATGGTTTATGAATACGCATAACCAGAAATTATTTTGTCTATACAGGGTGTTCCAGCACAAGGTATTCCATCTTTTTTTAAATGGAACACCATTTATATTTTTTAATTTTTAGAAGAAAAAAACTGTCTTAAGGAACACAACGATATTTTTTATTTTATTTTAAAATTTGAACACGCACTCAATTTTTTTCGGACATTTTCTTTACAATGTATCAAATTTCGACAGATTTTCACAAAATTTTATCGAAAACTTATTTGTATAAAAGTTAAAGAACACTTAAAGAGGAACAATATTTTGTAAAAAAATACAGGGTGTTCCATTTAAAAAAAAATAAAATACATCCCTATCGAGTTATCATATTTCACGCCAACGTACCAAAAATACATCAATATTAAAAAATGAAATAAAATTTGTTTTTTAAATATTCAAAATAAAGCCAATATAAATTTCTAAAAATATGACTAAATGTAATAAATTTTAAAGAAAATTTCAGATAAAAAATTAAGGGCACACTCAAATTTAAAAAAAAATATCATTGTATTCTTTAACTTTAAAAAATGGGTGGGACAGCTTGCGCTCCAATTACGAAACACCAAGTATAGACAAAAATAATTTCTGGTTATGTCCATCCATAAAGCATGCAATTTTGTAATTTAGGTTTTTTTCCTATCTCTAAAAATAAAAGATATATCTTCCGATTTCACACTAAAAACTCAACTAAATAAAAACAAAATATGTATAAAAAACTATATATTTATAAATTAATTATTTGATGATTATTTTAAAAAAATTTAAGAAAAATATAAACTAAAAACAAAATTTAGGTTCCGAAAAGTTGCAAAGAACGATTTTTAGTAAATTTTCATGAAAAATTGGTGCAATGAAGGAGCTTTTTGGATCAAATAAGCGGCCCAATTTTACATTATATACATATTGGGATAGGGACTTTATATTTTAGTCCAAATAGCCAGTGGTCCTATTAAGTAGAATCCACTGTAATATGCTATACAATTTATTATAAATTTATTTTTTTTTTAATTATTAGTTGTAAATATTAAATTATATATTATACAAGTATCACAAATCGAAATTAAAAAATTTATAAAAAGTTTCCATTATATTTTTCAAAAGTCATCAATATCTTTAGATGTTTTAATCAATAAACCCAAAACAGCGCAACCTAAAAAACTTTAAATAAGAATAGTTTATAAAAAATATTTAAATATTTTACATAGTAAACCTGTCGAAAAGAAAATAAATGTTATATCACAGTTCCATTCGAGCATGTACCCTAAAATTTCACTTGTACAAAAACTTCCAAGCCTTCCACTAAACACGGAAACAGAAACTGCCATAGTTCTTAAATAAGTTGGATATATATCAACGACTGCACTGTTAACCAAAATTGCGGATAAACCTGATATAAGTATAAATAATATGAATAAAACATTGATCAAAATGTTGCCTATGGCCCAATAAAGAGCAATTCCACAAATTCCCGAAATCAAAAGAAATCCAACTATAAAAAAACAAGAATTACTTTTTAAAATATTATTTCGATTATTATCATACCTAATATTGGTCGAAATCCTAAAATTTTTATAAGACCTATGATTATTATGTAACCAATAAAATAACCGGCACCCACGATTAAATTTTCTCGAAAAATTGATACATCCAAATCCAAACATGAAAGTTTTTCAACTTTTTGAGCATTACTATAATTTATAGCTTGGCACGATGTAACATTTCCACTTCCTTGATTTAATTTCGTCAAAATTTCCGAATACCATAAGAAAATTCCTCCAGAAACCCCGTAAATAAAAATTTGCAAAAAACATATTATAAGCGAATTTTTTAAAAATCGCAATTTAAAAACTGAAAATATTTGTTTTATAAAATTATTTTTATTAAAATTTCCAGGTGGTTTTAATTTTATAACCGGATAATCTTTTCGTTTTGTATTCGTGGTGTAGATTTTATTCAAAATCACTAGGGCTTCATCGTTCTTCCCCATTTGCAATAAAAATTTCGGTGATTCTGGAAGTTGTATTAAAGCGAAACTTGCTAATAAGCTTGGAGTTCCAAGTAATAAAGTGTATAATCGCCATGAAGAAAAATTGAAGTAGCCAAAAATAGGGAGATATAAATCAATGGGAAAAATTATCCATCCTAGAGCTGGATTGATCATGAGCGCTACTCCTATAAAAAGTGTTGATGTTATTATTGCTGTTGGTCGATATTTACTTTCTGTAAATTCAACTAAATAAGCAAATACTGCCGATGAAGGACATGCAATTCTATAAAAATACTTGTTACTATAAGTTGAATAAAAATAGGTTAACTTACAATAATCCTGTGAGAAATCTAAAGGCAGCAAATACGTAGACATTTGGTGCTACTGAAGATATGCATGTGCTTATAAACGAAGCTATAAGGGTGTAAAGTAAAGTATTTCGTCGTCCTTTCGTGTCACAAATGTATCCCCAAATAAATTGGCCCGACATAATTCCCCCGGCGACCGTCCCAGATATAACTGATTTTTCTTTTACCCCCAAATTTAGGTCGCATTCTGCAGCTGGAAGAATATAACTTGGAGAGTAGCATTCGCAATTAACAGCCAACAAAATCAACCCACAAGTAAAAATAAGTTTGTAATTGTAAAAACCAAATCCTAAAATAACAAATAATATAAATTATTAGATTTGAAATTATTAAATAAAATTAACCTGTTTTTTCTAAAGCCTCTTCTATGTTATAAACCACTTCAGTTACTTCACCTTCTTGAATCACTAAAATAAATTTGAGAGGAAATTCTAAATAAACTAATGAATATTTTACCTTTATCCATCATATAATAAAGAATGTTTAGTATAGAAGTCGAATGTTATAATAATATATTGTTGTAATGTAATAATAATATATATAAATAATTTAAAGAGTTATTGCTTAAAGATAAGAAACTTAAACTATTTTAGAGTTATTAAAATTACCCTTTTTTCAAGTCATTTAACATATTTAAGACGCCTCAATACCAAATGTTTTTTTCCGATGTAAACAAACCGTTCTTTTCTTTATATTTTTTTGTTTGCAAATAAATTCCAAAAAACTGAACATACTTACAAAGCTATTAATATGAGTAATATAATATGATAAAAAATTGTTTCTATTTTTTTTGTAAGAATCACAAAAAAATGAAAACAAAAGAATGCTTTGTTTTTGTTTTATTTTTCAACTTTTTATGATTTGTAGCAAAAATAGAAACAAGGCACGTGCAAAAATTTTGAAGTTGTTCGAGTACACTGCTGGAGTAATGTAAAAAAGTATTTGAAGAATGCTTTTATTTTTTAAAGAAAATAAAAATTATTTTTTCTTAAAACAGCAGTAATGTTAATATGAAATACCGTAACACCGATAATTTTTTTATGGTTCTAGTATAATGAAATATAAATAATTTTTATGCCTGTCTGAAATTAGTAATGTGTATATAAATATTAATACGTGTTTATAATTTATGTGACGTATTCTTTGGATAATTCTAAAGGTCTCTGTACACCGGAGGTAACTTTGCTGATAAACTTTGACTTGCAATAAGAGTACCTTTTCTGTAGAACATTGATCAAGGATTATTTTAGTACTTCTAAAATTATAAAAAAACGTAAAAAAAATAAAAGGTATGATCAAAAAAAGTTGATGACCCCTCCACATGTAACGCCCCTGAAAATATTTTTACTTTTATTAACCGTACATGTGTATCCTTGTATGTAAAAACTATCGCCAAAAATTTTAAATTAATCTTGTAATATTTATTTTATTTACAAAAAAATATTTTTTTTTGAAAATTTTTGAAGTGTTATAACTTTTTAAGGAAGAATAAAAAATGTTTGTTTCACTCCCTCTATCACCACAAAAAAATTGTCATAGTTATTCAAGGACACTCTGCATATCTTAATAAATTTGATATACAGGGTCCGCCAATAAACGGAAACACCTAATTATTTTTTGAACCGTATTTATATCTATAAAAACTTAATAATACCTTATTCGTATTGCCGAACATCAAAGAATACCTTGTATCTCAAGAACAACGAGTTTTATCAAAAAATGATTTCTACAAAAGTTTACTCTTATTAATCTTAGAATCCAAAAATATATAGGGTATTGCATTAAAAAAAACGAAACACCCTGTATATTAAAAATAGTAGCTTGTTTAAATCGAATAAGCTTTTGCTAAACTTTTTTTTAATTCAATATGGTTCAAAAAATATTTAGGTGTTTCCATTTTTTTGGCGGATCCTGAATACAATATAAAATAATATGGACATATTTGACAAAAAATGATTTTGTCACTATAAACAAATTTATAACGATATTCTTATTTTTATTATTCTACATTTTTTTTACATTACTCCAGCACTGTACTTCTGAGTACAAGGACAACTTCAAGATTTTTCCAAGTGTCTATATTTCGACTTTCCTATAGCATATTATAGATATGTATTTATAAAAATAAAAAAATCCTTAAATATCTTAAATGACTGAAAAAAATGGTAATTTTAAAAATTATAAAATAGTTAAAAACTCTTATCTTTAAGCAATAAATCTTATGCATATTATTATAACATTACAACAATATGATACATTATAATAACATTCGACTTCTATACTCCACATTCTTTATTATATAGTTTGGGATAAAAGTAAAATAATAGTATTCATTCGATTGTTTAGCAATTACTAATCATATTTATTTTAGTGAAGCGAGAAGATGAAAAAACTGAAGTGGTTTATAATATAGAAGAGGCTTTAGAAAAAACAGGTTATTTTTATTTAATAATTTCAAATCTAATAATTTATATTATTTGTTATTTTAGGATTTGGTTTTTACAATTACAAACTTATTTTTACTTGTGGGTTGATTTTGTTGGCTGTTAATTGCGAATGCTACTCTCCAAGTTATATTCTTCCAGCTGCAGAATGCGACCTAAATTTGGGGGTAAAAGAAAAATCAGTTATATCTGGGATGGTCATCGGGGGAATTATGTCAGGCCAATTTATTTGGGGATACATTTGTGACACGAAAGGACGACGAAATACTTTACTTTACACCCTCATAGCTTCGTTTATAAGCACATGCATATCTTCAGTAGCACCAAATTTCTACATATTTGCTTCTTTTAAATTTCTCACAGGATTATTGTAAGTTAACCTATGTGTATTCAACTTATAGTAACAAGAATTTTTATAGAATTGCATGTCCTTCATCTGCAGTATTTGCTTATTTGGTTGAATTTACAGAAAGCAAATATCGACCAACAGCAATAATAACATCAACAATTTTTATAGGAGCGGCGCTCATAATCAATCCAGCTCTAGGATGGATAATTTTTCCCATTGATTTACATTTACCTATTTTTGGTTACCTCAATTTTTCTTCATGGCGATTATACACTTTATTAATTGGAACTCCAAGCTTATTAGCAAGTTTTGCTTTAACTCAATTTCCAGAATCACCCAAATTTTTATTGCAAACGGGGAAGAAAAATGAAGCCCTAATGGTTTTGACTAAAATTTACACCACGAATACGAAATTAAAAGATTACCCGGTTAAAGAATTAAAATCGTCTGTAAACTTAAATAAAAACACCGAAAATCATTTATATAATTTTATAAAACAAATATTTTCAGTTTTTAAATTGCGATTTTTAAAAAATTCGCTTTTAATATGTTTTTTGCAAATTTTTATTTTCGGCGTATCTGGAGGAATTTTCTTATGGTATTCGGAAATTTTGATGAAATTAAATCAAGGAAGTGGAAATGTTACATCGTGCCAAGCTATAAATTATAGTAGTGCTCGAAAAGTTGAAAAATTATCATGTCTTGATTTGGATGTATCAATTTTTCGTGAAAATTTAATCCTGGGTGCCGGTTATTTAGTTGGTTACATGATAATCGCAAGCCTTATAATGATTTTAGAATTTCAACCAATATTAGGTATGATAATAATCGAAATAATATTTTAAAAAGTAATTCTTGTTTTTTTATAGTTGGATTCCTTTTGATTTCGGGAATTTGTGGAATTGCTCTTTATTGGGCTATAGGCAACATTTTGATCAATGTTTTATTCATGTTGTTTCTACTTTTATCAGGTTTATCAGCAACTTTGGTTAACAGTGTAGTAGTTGAAATATATCCAACTTATTTAAGAGCTACGACAGTTTCTGTTGCCATGTTTAGTGGAAGACTTGGAAGTTTTTGTACAAGTGAAATTTTAGGGTACATGCTCGAATGGAACTGTGATGTAACATTCATTTTCTATTCCTCAGGTTTACTATGTAATATGTTTCAATATTTTTTATAAACTATTCTTATTTAAAGTTTTTTAGGTTGCGCTGTTTTGGGATTATTGATTAAAACTTCGAAAGATATCGATGACTTTTGATACATATGTATAATGGAAAAATACATTATTTTTATTTTTTATAATTTTTTTAACTTCGATATGTGATACTTATACAGTATATAATTTAATATTTACAACTGTTAATATTTAAAAAAATATGCTTATAAAATATTGTATAGCATATTTTTCAATAATCTATATTCTTCGTATTAGGAATGCAAATAAAAGTATATTTTTTATTTCAACTGAGGTTCTTAAAATTACTAAAAAAATATAAATTGGGTAGTCCTTTATGGGAACTGTAAGATATTAGAAAAGCTTTCTATGAAACATAATAAAGCAAAACTAAAAAATATTCACTAAAGATGTAAACTTATAGAGGGTTAAGAAAAATCATTTATTTTAGAAACGAAGAGTTTTTGAGAAAACTTATTTAAATAAAAGTTGTAAAAATTTTAATGGTCCATTAAGTAGGATTATTACCATGACCTTGAAAAGTAGATTAAAGGTCATGCAATAATCATATTAGTTTTTTGTTAATGATAACCATCCATTTTTATTGCGTTTAATTGTAGTTGACCTTTAGAGGTATACACACATATTTTTTAAATTTTTTTGAAAACATCATATTTTAATGAAGCATATTTAAAATGTTTTAAATAAAAATTGTAACTAAATGGCGCATGTAGAAATACTACCATAACTTTGTATGACAGGTTGCCTATCTTATAATCTTATAACTTTTTTAAATAGCCACTTCCCATTGTTATTGCGTATTAATGAGACTTTTAATTGTATTGGAAAGGTTTAAAAACCTCTGCAACTTCCAAACTATTTATTCAAATACAATTCAATAAAAATGCGGGGTTTCCATTTAAAAAAAACTTAAGTGATTGACCTTCAATCTGCTTTTCAAGTTCATGGTAATATTCTAAAAAAATGCGTCACTAAGAATCCTACAATTTTTATTTGAAACATTTTCTCAAAATCACTTCGTTTCAAAAATGAACGCACGTTGTCGAACTTTTTATCCACCCTGTATCTTAGTAAAAACTGTTTTTCCGATATTTTGATAGTGAAGAATAAAGAAAAGGTATAGTCTTCACAAATAGCCAAAAAATGTTGTCAAATCAATTTGGGGATATTAGTACTACGAGGTAATTTATAGCAACAAATTATACCTGAAATTAATGAAAATTAAATACAAGTTTCAAAATTAGCAAAACTTGAACAAGGATAACTATTACACACCAAAATTGTGTTATACGTAGCAAGCTAGGATAGTAGTAATAAAATTAGTTTTCGACGACTACACCAATTTGTTTGAACATTGTTTTGTAATTATCACCGTAGTGGAAACTTCTGGTAAAAGCTTTTATACGTTCAAACCTTTTTCAAAATTAAATAATAATCAATTACAGTGTGATATCATTTTTGTATTAAAATTTTACAATAGAAATTCGTATTAAATTAGAGTTATTATTGTATTTAAGGGGCCATTGTTGTTGAAAGCAAATGTTATTTCTATTAAGCAACAGGAAATATGGGAAAAGCTAGCACTCAAAGGCAGAGAATATGGAAAATTTAGGCTAAAAGAACAAAAAATAACAAAACCAGCGCACGATATGTAAAATCAAACCGGATGCCCTGAAGTCACGAAGCCGTGGTTCAAAGTTTCAAAGCATTTCGGGCTGCTAGAATTTGGGCTTCTATACGAACAGTGGGAGGAAATACAAAGATCAAAATTTGAATTTCTTAAGATCAACATAGTCTGCTTTAAAACAAAATAATAAGGAAGTTTGCAGATAATTCAAGTAAATCCATGACGTCGTAAAATTTCGCCTCGAAGAACAAATGAGATTTGTAGATCAATAAAAGAAGTCCTCCCCAGCCATATCAACAACATGCAGCGGTCAGCCAGAGGCTGCACTAAATCAAATCCTTTTCGATTGTAAACTGGAGCCCTGTTTTACGACCCCCGGAGCAGATTGCGTCGTGCCGTACGCCAAGCTCACATGCACAAACAAAAACTTCTAAAATAATAATAAACCGCCTTCGCCCGAATATCGCCGCATATTGCCCAACAATTGGGTCATAAATTGCGCCCCTATTTGCAAAAGTTGGAGTTCAAGCTGGGCTCGTTAAGGCTTCGCAACATCAATATTTGGATGCGATGTTATGCGGCCTGTTTCATTAGGGCTTTTTGCATTTGGATTAAAGCGAACAGAAAGCGAGGGCCGGATTCCCAACGCAGCCAGCTCCGGAATTGATTTATCCATTTCCATTGATTTACCCAAACTTCCTGATTATACCTGCTCATAGCTATTACGACTAATTAATTATTGATGCGCCGTAATTTTCACCGAATCTATGGTATTCTATGCGCATTTCAGGTCGCACTAAGCGCAGTTTATTAAATAAACCACATTTAACATCAAATAGAATTTTACTCCACATTTGTTTTATAAAATTTAGTTACACCACATGCTAATTCCAACTTTAATTGCATTAATGATTCATCCAGATTTATGTTCAAATAGTTTTTATTTTCTATTCACACTTTATTTTTAACAATCCCTTCTCGGATTCCACTTTGATATCATTTCAGGTTTTGGTTTATCACGCATTAACACTAAATTATAAACACTGGTTTAACAGAAACCCGGCTGCATTCTAGTGTTTTTAATAATGAAATCCTCCAAACAATTCCACTTATAGATCAGACAGACCAAAGCGTAGAGGTGCTCTAATATCTCTAAAGAATAGCCTTAAATCTGAACAAATACAAGATCTCTCGAACGAGTTCTTGAAGCTATCGAAGAACAACGTTCCTGATTTTATTTCATCTAAATATAAGTCCACAATTTTCTGCAATTGATATTTTTTTGGTCTTGTGGGACGTTCATCAGCATAATATCACGTGTCTCGTTAGAAATTACAGAAATACATGACCTCACTCAATATTATCTTTCAATTTACATATTCACAGATAGCGAAATATCTTCAAAGTTTGGTAACAGCTTCCAAAATACTCTTAACTACAACTTCACTAAGGCTGATCTGGATTCCTTAAATATTCACTTACATATATCAGATAGACTGAACTGACTTATTTAATATCAGGACACATCTCTGGCGTCGGACTACTTTTATAACAAATTTTTACAATTTTTACCTGAATTGGTTTGATGTTAATATTATAAAGGAGACCTTTAGAGAAAATACCGGAACAGGATATTTGTCCAATACATGATCAAATATGATGAGCTGCGCACCTCCGCCAAGCAGATTCCAGCAAGGATCCCAAGAAAATCTGGAACATAACTATAAGAATTCTTTTTTAACGAATTTTTTCCATGAGATTTATGAGAATGGCGAGGTGATTTTTGCTAAGATAGAGTCTCTTAATGTGCTGGGTGATTTCATAATTTCCGTCATTTCTTTTGATTGCTCTAGTATATTGGGCTCATCTCTTCACCATCTCTTCACCATCTTTAATCTTATTCTTAATACGGGGACTTTTCCTGAAATTTGGAAATGTGTTATGGTATACCCCAGACACACATCTGGAAGTAAGAGTGATGTAAGCAATTAGCACCTCATTGCAATTTTTCTATAATCTGAGAATCTCTGAATATATTTCACAACAGATTCATAACTCTATTTCTGCACACCAGCATGGATTTTTTAAGAAACGGCCAATTTATCCAATCTTTGTAATATCACGTAATTTATCTCTTCCGGTATGAACGAAAGAAAGTAAGTGGATGTTATCTACACGGATCTTAGTAAAATCTTTGATCGTATTCCTCATGATCTTCTGTTTGAAACTCCAAATATTTTAATAATCGACCGTAAATAATGGTATATGACACTGCCTTTTTGGAAGTGTATATTGGCCTCCAGCGGTTTCTTCAAGGATCGAATCTTGGACCACTTCTATTCAACATCTTTATTAATGAACTTACTACAAAATTAAAATCTCGCCTACTAATGTATGCGGAGGACCTTAAGATTCACATGGAAATTAATTCTACTGCAAGAGAAGGCGAAAAGTATCTACAAGAAAAACTATTTTTTTTTAATGTAGAAAGATTAAAGGTATTTTCGAGATTAGTTTAATGAACTCTTAACCTCCAAATAAAAAAGAATTATTATCATCATTCCTCGTTCAATTTTATACATTTCGGCCATCATATTTATGGGGTAGGGTCTAATTTTTTCGCAACATAAATTTTGACAGGTTGATACTTTTTATAATACCAAAGATATTTATTGACGCTTCCCGTCCGAATTTCATTTCTTGCTTTCGTGAGGGGGCGCTTTTGGTGGAATATTAAGTCTGACAGTGCGCATTTTTTAAGATGTTATTTAAATTCGTAGGAATAAGGAAAACGCATGGCAGTGGTGCCACCACCAACAGGCAGGTGAGGGTCATGTATTTTCTGGAGAGGTTAGAGCTGGCGGGGTGATAAATGGCACGTGACGCCATGAAGGGAAGCACATTTATAATAATTTTCCTTTATCGATGTCGTAAGGGCTCGCGTAAACAACGACCCCACACAACCTTCTCTGTTCGACTGATTTATGGTGCCTTAATGGCCCTCTGCTATAGAAGTTCAAATTTATATCAAAAATGTTGGGCTTTAATAAACTAAATAAATAATGCAGTAATCGCTTTATTCAGTAAATCTCTTTGATTTCTCTCCAGAAATTTATTTGTCAATCGTTGGCTGTATCTAGTCCCAACTGGGAATGTTGCTCATTACTTCTATACACTCGTATACCTCAAGTATTCCACGTGCGCACTTAGGAGTGTGAATTACGAAACCAAAGAGAAACTCAATGTCCTCTGAGAGTAAACATCTACAGTTTACAGGAGGAAACAGGTAAAGAGGAGAAAGGGGAACGGTTTCACGTTTGAAGATAACGCTACACTTGTGCGTGTGTCGTGTGTGCACATTAAGACACGCCTAAATTGACTAGATAAGGCAAAGGTGCGTTAGGCTGCAATAAGGAGGTGAAAATGTCGACGTACTGGATAACTGGACAATACGTGCGACCTCTTTACACTTAATGTACTTTATTTACATGTGGTAAGACGAGAAGTTACTAACGTTACATGACTCTTTGTTTAACTCGTTAACACCTGGCTTTTAAAATTTGTTCATGCAGTAGAAAATATTACTTGATAATACAGTTGCTTAAAATTAGAGAGAAATTTATTTACAAAATAATTTGGACTCGTTAAAACTTTTGGAAAGCTCGTAATATAAAATAAAAACAAATCGAATTAACACCAAAGCATTGTAAAATAATTTTGTTTGGGGTTAAATGTGTGAAGTTTTGCGCATTAAAAGATCAAATTTTTCTCATATTCAATTATCGGGAGATTTTCATAACGAGCTCAAATTACTGCTGGTTGTAAGAAGTGAGAAGCCAAATAAAGTGTAGTTGACAAGTAGTTTGGTCATTAGCTGTGTGTTCTTACTTAACAGAAAAAGGGGTCATGAAGGTTTTTTGTTTTGATATGTTACAACATCTGTAGCTCAAACTTCTTTAGCTCGATTTTTTTTTAAATCTTAGTAACTAGATATCAATTTACATGAAAACAGGTTCCATATTTCGAATTTCTTTAATTTGAAGTTTTCTTTAATTTCGATTAATAGGTACTTAGAAATTTTGAAGTTGATTAACTTTCATAATTTAAATCTATACATGTTTTTAAAATGAACGATCGTAAAAGAAAGCTGAAATTTGATATCATTGTTAGACAAAGTAATTGACAAAGGTCTCAAATACAAAAAGTATACTCCTGCAGATTTTGGTATTTTTCCAACTATACTATCATCATTCATAAAAAATCACGAAAAACCCATGGCCATATCTGAAAAATCTGTAAATAAAGAGAGCGAAAACGTATCAAAATCTTTTCTGGAATGGTTTAAAACGGTTCACGATTTCTGTTGCATTTATTCGGAAAAATGCACTTTTCTTTGCAGATTCGTTGGGGCACACGAGTTATGACGGATATAGATTGCCTCGATCCTCGATTAGTTAAAAAAACATAATATTCTTGTATATTGTTTTTTTAGAACTCATAAGGCGTTATTATTAAAAAGATTTTTAGAAATGAAAAGTGTTTTGGTTGGAAAATTAGCTAATGAAGAAGTTACGAAATTTCTATTTTGCATCAGCCAAAATTATGGCAAAATTAAGGTACTTGAGAGGTCCCTCAAATACTAAGTTTTAAAATCTATAAACATATGCCGATTACTAAATGTAAATTTAATAGTGGATAGTTTTCAAAATATTGCAAAACGAATTTCTGTTGTTAAAAAATTCGAAAGCTTTTTAACGCGAAATTAAATATTCGGCAGTTGATGAATACCACGTTCTATTTTTAATTCTGTGAATGTATAATCTTTTTCTGATTATGAAAGTATGTTAAAAATTTTTGGAATTCCACTCTCTATAATGGCAAAAGTATGAACCTAGATGGTTTTTCTATTTTTTTAATTTTAAATATTTTTGAATAATTTTGTTAATTATTCCTTTTATACATATACAAACTACACAGTATAATGAATAAGCGTTTGTTTCTACAACTTGAATTTTCTATACAGGATGTAACAAAAGTATGGAGTATTTTGAAGAGTTACCAAAAAAAAATTAAGACAAAAGTTTTTTGATTTTTTTCGATGCATATTTTGACATATTTTGTTTTTTCACATTTGTTTTTGTATCTTTGCTATGGCAACCAACTTTGTTTTTTTTAAGTAGCAACCGTATATTTTTTTTCGATTTTCAAAAAGTGAATATTTTTCTAAATATCGGGATGCTATTTTATCCCCAAAAAAATTACAAATTAAAAAAAAATATTTTTAGAAAAAAAAAACAAAAAATATATTTTATTGATACAAATATCTAAACCCAAAACAATTTGAAAATCTAATTTAATATTAATGTTAGCTAGTTAGCAGTGTAGTATTTAAAATTGTTTTGGATTTTCTTCTAAAAATATTTTTTTTTTAATTTTGAATTTTTTTCGTTGGGATAAAATAACATCCCGATATTCAGAAAAATATGCACTTTTTGAAAAACGAAGAAAAATACACGGTTACTACTTAAAAAACAAAGTTGACTGCCATAGCAAAGAAGCAAAAACAAACGTGAAAAAACAAAATATGTGAAAATATGAATAGAAAAAAGTAAAAAAAACTTTTGACTTAAACTTTTTTTTGTAAATCTTCAAAAGAAGAAAATAAATCGATTACTTATGTTACACCCTGTATATCTTTATTTGTTTTCAAAGTACTTTGGCGATTTAAGTTAAGGGTCAGGGAAATTTGACTACCTTAAATATAGTTGAGTATAAAAATAGATTTTCGAGTAAAGATCAACAAGTAGTGGAACTCGGGGCGGAACAGGGTAACTAAGTAAGCTTTTATTTTAATATGAAAGAGTTTGAAAAAAATAATACCATTATTTGTCAATTTAAGTAAAATTTGTAATCTCTACAAAGATTCTAAAGCTAAATTTATAGAAATTAGAAATTAATAATTATTTTTTTTTACGCTTTACGTCCTTCAGATTGTAATTGCTGGTTCAATTTTAGGGTTTTAGGACTGGATAATTAGAAAAATACTGCGTAGATTTGCTTACTAGTTACGAAATTTATTTTAATTTCTTCTTCAGAGCTACAATAAATAATTACAGAATTAAAACTTAATTTTGCCAACATTGAATTACATAAACATACATGTTACAAACATTAAAAAAAAAAAATTAAAAACACAGCGTACATTAACAAGGTTGAGCACATTGATATTGTCAAGCACATTAAAATATTTAAAAACTTCAAAAACATTGAAATATCTACATTTTCAAACACCAAAAATGATTAAAAAAAACCGAAAATCAAAGTTTAAAAACATACAACACTCCAAAATTTCAAATTTTAAAAATTCAAAATTTTTTTTAACAAATTTAAAAATGCTGGACGCATATTAAATCTAAAGACATTAGCCTAAAAACATACCTCATCAACTATTATTTTTCTATTTGTCATTAAAATTCCACAATTCATGGTTTGGATGATTGATAAATGTTTTTGATCTTAATTTTGTTAATCACTGCTAATTTTACTCTTATGATTCTTAATTTTCACTTGGATTACAAATTGTAATTTTTAGTCAGCTGGTACTTGACATTTTCCGTCGTTGACATTTTTCGTAATATCAATATAATTTTTAATATGTTACCAACAACTTGAAACTTAAAACCACAACACCTTGTATTAAAAATTGTTATTTTTTGTTTAATATGTTAAGGACGTTTGAATATACTGTATTTAAATTATTTAAATCTGATCTAAGATTCACACTTTTTTCGTTTTTGTTAATTTCAATGGACTCTTTTAGGAGTCGTTTGGTTAAGTTTTCCTCATTACCTAAGATTTTTATTTTATCGATGTCAAAATCAAATTCATGTTTGTAACTAATTGCATGATTAGCTAATGCAGTTTTTTCTGTGTTAGTTTTATTTTTACAGTCATATTTATGTGATCTAACCCTAGTGCAAATCCAATTTTTGGTTTGTCCTATGTATACTTTTTCACAATCTTTGCAGTTAATTTGGTAAATTACATTACTTCTAAAATCTTTTTTGACTTTATTTTTCGTTTTGCTAAAAAGGTTGCCTACAGTTCTTGAGTTATAAGTTACTATTTTTATGTTTTCTAACTTAACATATTTTTAATTTTTGTGCTTAAAGTTTTTATTTCTGGAATTTTGTAATATTTAATAATAGTGTTGTTGTTCAAAGTGTCATTGTTGTTCGTATTGCCCCCATGATAAAGATATTTTTTAATAATATAATTTGGATAATTATTTTCTTCCAAAATTTGTTGTGCTTTTTTCAAATTTTCCACTTTAAAATCATCATGGCATATGTTATCAATTTTGAACTTAAAACCCTTTATAATACCTATTTTTTGACATAAGTTGTGATTAGATGTATAATTTAATATTCTATTTGAGATAAGTTCTTTTCTTTAAATATCCGTTTTTATGATCCCATTCTTGTCTCTTATTACCCATGTATTCAAGAAATTAATATTTGCATTTACTTCTTGTTCGTGTGTAAACTTTAATTTATCATCAAAACTATTGAACTTATTAATGATCTCATCTAATGCTGTTTCATTATTAGGTATAGTGGTTATTATGTCGTCTACATAAATATAGTATAAGAAGCCTACATTAAAGCTAAGTTTTTTTAAGCATCCATCACTAGTCCAGAAAAAATCGGCGATGTTGGATGGCCCATTGCAGTACCGTATTTTTGCTTGTATATTTTATTATTGAAACAAAAAAAGTTTGACTCAAATATCAAATCTATGATTTTTAAGAACATTATTTTTGGTACTTCCGTAAATTGGCTTATGTCTTGCCATCTATTGTTTATTGCTTTTACTACTAATTCCTTAGATACATTTGTAAATAGAGACGTAACATCTAATGAGATTAATTTGTGGTCTTTAGGTACAGTTTCGTTTTTAATAATATTTACAAATTCATACGTGTTTTTTATGTTAAATTTAAGAGTTGGTATGAGGTTATTTAATATTTGCACTATAAACTTTTCAAGTTTGTATGTAGGGGCGTTAATCACGCTAATTATAGGTCTAAACTTTAAATTACTAGTGTCCTTATGCGTCTTTGGTAATCCATAAGCTCTTGGAATAATTATACTATCATAAATTAGTGTCTGAAAAAAAAATGGAAAATTTCCCATTCTGCCCCACTACCGGGGTAGAATGGGAAATAAACTCGAGGTACAATGGGGGTACTAATTATTGGGGAAGTGTATTTTATAAATCCCATTTCTCGAATGACGACTGCATCAACAGATTGGTTCATAGTATCAGAAACCCCGACTGCTTCTGATATACGTAATCACCATGAAATTAAAAGACTCTATTAATATGAGAATTATTATCAGGAACGCATTCATTGTGTCCCGACGTAACGTTCTTTAGAACACGAATATTGTGGCCTTGAGTTATCACTAGATTTTTACATGTAACTTTCGGAAGAATAGTGTATAGTGCAATTACCCAGAGTAAAAATTAAAATTTGCAAGCTTATTTCTCAACCTTCAGTAAAATCAAAACTTGGCGCAGTCTGATACTTAGGGCGGCCACTCCATATTAAGCAGCACGGTGAACCGAACGTTGTGCGCACAGTTCGCGTGTTTCCGTCGCTCGTGAGTAGCACCCCACCCCTTTTCCGTTCTGCCTCGTGTTCCTCAACGTACGAATGAAATATTACGATTTTGTCGTTATTTTTAATTAAGGTCTGTTTATAGTAAGGAGTTGATCAGCGCGTTGTTGTGTACGGTACGCTTCATCTACGCTATCTTCCGATATATTCCGTTGCATTTATTTGACTCTTAATGTTTCGGAGAAAAGTTATTTGAATAAATGTTGATGGTGAAAAAAAGTTGGTGTTTAAATTTTTTGCTCCTGGTGGTAGTTTAAATTCATGATAAACGAAATGGCAATCAGCAATTACAAATTCAAACATTTGCATGTAGCAATTTGCATAAAAATAGGAATGATGTTGTTGGTGGCTATATTTTTATTGTTTTGAATTAAATTTAAATACTATTAAGTAGTATTTAGTATGTAACATGCGTAGCACACATATGGAAACGCACGAAGGGTGCGCAGCACGCACGGGTTAGCACGCAAATGAATAATTTGGGCTTGACAAGTAGATGCAGACAACAACGAACCAAACTCGATTACGTATTTGTGCGCTAATTAATCATTTATTATAATCGCGTCTGGGGGTTTCCGTGTGCATTATATCTCGCTGTGTCAACTTTATAAATTGGGCGTAATGCGGGAAGCGCTCTTCTCTCCCGCCCCGCAACAGTCAAAGCACACATCTCATTAATTTCGCCACAACTGATAACAAACACACGAATAAATCAAAATGCCGAGCAGAGAGCGCAAATTACGAGGATCAAATTAAATGTTTTATTACATTTCGTTTATTTTTGTATTCCTACCTCGCATGGTATTTCGAAGGACGAGGGACTTTAGGTGTCTAGTATAGACCTACAACCTACAGTCGTACACTGAAAGTGCATTAGATAGAACTCGGATGGGAGAAAAGCCGTAAAAGTGTACGGGTCGCACGATCTGCATACATAAAACGCGTATTTTTCCCCGAGGCATCGATGATGCGATGCGCGCCCGTGCACTTGTAAATATATATAAACTCGCAGCCTGTTTTCCCTCGGGACCCACGCCGGAGGATGGAGGATATAACCGCAGCGCGATGCTACACGTAAACCCTTTGATGGCGCGGAAAAAGCATGCTTTCACAACTAATGGACGAATCTAATCAAAAATTCAACAAAAGCTACAGATTTTAAATTAAACAAAACTCGTACTGTACCAAAGATAAATTTAAACTTATTTCAAACAATGAAAAACAAAGAACAACACGCTATTACTGCATAATTTCTAAACTATTGCAGGTATCATATTGTATTACAAACTTCATTCAAACTAAAACAATGAAAATATAAGCTACTAATCTAAAAAAACTTCATTATTTATCTTTTAGTTTATTTGGTTTTACTCATTTAAGTTTGACTTTATGTATTATATAACAAGATGGACGGTCGTAGCTCGGGATTTTGGCGCTTCAAGATGTAGAACGTTCAAGATGATCATTCAGAGTCTTACTAAATACACTACTGCAATTAGAGAACGAAGCGACTTGCAACATGTACGGGGAGTTAGTGAAAGAACCGTTAGAAGAAGGATACAAGAACATGGATGAAATGCTAGAAGACACGCAAATGACCCACAATTCACCAGGGAACATCGGGTAGAACGGCGTCGCTTTGGTCGCGAACATCAAAACTGGGGTATTCAGGAATGGAGCAATATCGTTTCACTGACGAGTCGAGGTTTTGTCTTAGATCTCCGGATAGACGTCGAAGAGTATTGCGAAGAACTTGCAAAAGATTTACCCAAACCAATATTGTGCCAAGATTAAATTTTGGTGGTGGCTTGATGGGGCGGTATTAACATGAGCAGATAGGTATATTACTGATATTCCGCATGTGGTATATTTTGCTTAATTTGTTAGCAATAGTTTCATGTTGCTCGTGTCATCAAGTAGTACTTGAATAAAGTACAAACAAAGATTTGGCCTCCCAGAAGTCGAATTCCTGCTCCGGATACATTAGGAGAGCTAACTGCAGTAGTGATGCAAGAATGGGAAAAAATTCATCTGGATACTTTTGAAATACTTATTAACAGAATGGCGAAAATTGATACTTGAATTTCTCACAAATCGGAAGAAAACTTCTTTTGAGCTTGCTACTAGTTTATCAGAAGACATTGCTGGAATAATAAGACAAAGCCTTTAGAAACAAACCTGAAGGGGTGTACAGCGAGAACAAAAATATCACACCATAAGAAAAAATTTGGTCTCGAGTGGACTCTTCAACACCAACTTATAAACGTGGTTTGGTCCAACGAGTCTAACTTTTTAGCAGACCTTTTTTTAGTTTTATTAAAACAAATACAGGATTGGCCTGCACCAGATCTCAAATTAATTGAGCACCTTTGGAACATACTTAAGACTATAGTATAACGTCAAAACCAGCTCTAAAAAAATGTTACGAGAGTGGGAAATAATATGCAATTCAAAAGGCCAATAGTTTGCTTCAAGGAATACAGGTTATTTTAAATTCAAGTACCTGAAACCTTTGACCAAAGAGGAGGACCAACGAAATATTAACTTTTTTTACAAAGATATATTTAGTGTGCTAAATTCTCATTTTCATGTTATTCTTTAAAATTTGAGTTTTAATAATTTTTAAAATAAGGAACATTAATATAAATAAAAAAATCTTTAAAATTCAACCCTTACGGTTTTTGCTATTTCCACACTTCACCTCCAACAGAAAAACTCTTTTAATGCTTACAAAAAATCATCAAAGTTAATCTTAAGCGTATTATGAAAAGACCAAATTTAAAGTTTTTATAAAAACAAGCTGAAGCAGAGAGCCATATTTAATAAGGACTGTAGCTCTATTAAACTTAATTTAAAATAATATCAAGTAATTAACACTTAAGTGATACTTGGCAGCTTATGGAGAAGTGTTGCAACTATAGCCATTTCCCAAAATAAGATTTTGAATAATGGTTAATACTCATTGAAATTTCAAATGTCGATGATTTGATAACTAAATTTATTTCAAAAAAATAACCGAACACGTCGATTTTTGTTTTGAGAGGAAAGCACTAGAAAACCAATTTAATCACTCTCACGTAGCTCCCTTAAGCGGGGGGCGTTAAATCCCAAATTTTTTATACCGCCAGAAGGGTTGAATAATATATCATTTGAAAGCTGTTTATAATTGGAAATCAACGGTATAAATTAAATTAAAATTTATCAATTCATTTTAATGAAAAGGGATTTTAGATTTTTTAAATTTGGGTATTACATTTGGTTTTTATTTTATTTTCTTTAAAACGATTCGATCAATTTTAATTTAATTTATACCGTTGAATTCCGATTATTATCAGCTTTCAAATGATGGCAAAAGGGGTTGCCCTTTAAGAAATTTGAGGATTAACGCCCCCTGATTAAGGGAGCGACGTGAGTGTGTCCCCCTCAAAACAAAAATCGACGTGTTCACTTATTTTTTTGAAAAAAAAAAATAGTTATCAGATAATCGACATTTGAAGTTTTCAATGAGACACCATGTATAGGCACCCAATTTTGAAATTTTTCCAGTTTTGAACTGATTTTCTAGACTTTCCTTAAAAATATGCTGCGAATTTTCAAAATTGCTACAGCCAAAAATCAGAAATAAAGAGATTTTCGGGATTATTTATTGAAGTATTGAGTTTATAATATATATGTATAAATTTTAAGGCAAATATTTATTTTTGTTATCCTTATCACGATCAATTAAAAAACTCAAAGAATTATCAAAATATTTGTGGAAATCAGATTTGAAATACATCATAATTGATTAGTGTAAACGATTTGGAAAAAAATATTTCTAGAATTATTTCAACTTAAACTAAATAACATTCGTGGAAAAATAAATATAACATCACTATTTATAATGAGAATTTCTTTATGGGCCATTTTTGGTGTATTTACTTGCATACGTTTAGTAGAAGTAAATTAGCTTCTCATAAGTGCAAACTTTATCATCACCCTGTATGTCTATATAAATGTTGGGGAAAATTCAGTCAAACACTTGATTTCAATTGTAAAGAAAGCAATAACGCCTCTTTTCTACACGCGTACTTTTTCAAAGCAAATATATTAAAACCTCATTTATAAAAATATGAAATAAATTCCGTCAATCTGTTTAGAATATTTTAATATTTAATAAATTTTTAATAATTGCATTTTATCATATGAATATTTATCTTTAAAATTGCGTTATATCCAATTGGCGATTCAAATTAATTTTTATCTCCAAAAAGTACCCAAAATCAAACCTATTTCTGACGTCATCCCATTAGTTCCGCATTCGGCCGCTTAGCTGTTAAAATATAAATCCATTTAAATAAGATATGTTTAAGTGATAAGTTTGAAAAGCGTAAATTTGTCACGTTATCATTTTATGTAGCATTTAATTCAGCATTGGCGTGTATAGGTGATAAACTATCCGTGGTGTTTATTTATTTAAGAACTTTGCGGAAAACGGTAATAGAGGGAAAAGCTATTCCAAGAATTATCTTGTAATTCAAATGTTTAAATAATATAACTTTATAATTCTGATTTATTATGACTACTTTTGAGTATTTCCTAAAAAGAAATTGTATTAAATAATGTTTATTATTTGGGGTGAAGATAAATTTTTGGTGATTCAAATAATTGGTGGCTGTGGTGTAGTATAACACAGTATTAATGTTGGAAAAAAAGAATTGCAAGTTTAGGTGTTTTTGTTTTGTGGTAAAAAGGTCCGAAATAAACGAACTCAGTTAGTCCACCTAATCAGATCGTATTTACTTGGATCCGCATTGTTACGCTTCACACTTTTCAACCGATATGAATCGCACGAGCGGATTATAGAGGGAAACGAAGTAATCCAGGAAAACAAAAGAAACACCCTTTTATGAGTGTGACGTTAAGAAAGCCGTGTTTACTCTTTAATTAGTTTGAGCAAGGCATCTTTTGGTGAATGCGCCTGGCTGACCTGATTTCGTATCTTCCGAATCGATTAATTTCGTTCTTGTGGCGAATGTTTTGGGGTTGATTGAGGCAGGCTTTTCGTCCCCTTGCCCTAGAATTGAACCCACAGTTGCGGCCGATACATTCATAAATCAACGCCGGTGGGATCTGGAGCCCGACCGGAAATGGTCAACACGCTCGCATATGGGATTTTTCGAACCTTTGTAATTAAGTCTTATTCCTAACCTGGCCACCGCAAATAAAACTAAAAGCAAATAAATTTCATGACGTTAAAACTCTAATCCCACTCCAATTTATTTTAATTAATACGTAATCCTCGTTTTCGCTCACTGACATATTGTTGACAAACTTTATATACCGGATGTTTTCTTCCTAATTCTGCTGAGTGTGCAATAAACTCGGGCGCCTTCGCCTTACTTATTTAATATCGGAATAAAGGAAGCATGTAGAATGGTTAAAAGCTTGTCGAAGGAAGGAGCTCTGCTCTGTCCGCTTCCTTGCTCGAGGAGAAGAGGTTGGGGGCGGCAAAGGGCGGATAAACTCGTAAATTGCCAAGCATAGTCACAAAGTTATTTATGTCGTTTAAGTCGACTCGCGGTCACGTAATGTGCGCATAAATTACCTCTCAATTTTGTCCTGCACGAATATTATATCAAATACGTTTACTTCAAATGCTTTAAATTCACAAATTTATTTATTATGCAACGAAGGTAAAAGCACATAAACTCAAACGCTTTAATTGCAATTACACGAATAATAAAAGGCTAAATTAAACTAATTCATATCACAGCTTGGAATTTATATACCAGCGATATTAGTTGCAAACTTTTCATAAAAATAGAGTAGGTACAGCTCTATTTTGTGGACTTTTAATTACACTCTGGAGACACTTTGTTTTTGATTTGGCTTTACAAATACTAAAAATATGCTTAAAGTTTCATTAAAATTACACTGCAGTATTCTACTTTCAATGAAAAGCGTAGTTTTGATGTAAATACGTAAAGAACCTACTGATGTTTAAATTAAAATTGGCTCCTAGGTAATGAAATTTTAAACCTATAGAGTTGTCCTCCAATGGGATCCAATTTATTTAGTTTAGGTTTTCTGGTGCTTTGGATCTAGCTTCTGCACTCTAGCGTAGAATATCTTCAAAGCTTTCATCTTCACCTGAGTTTTCGTCAAAAATTTAGATCCTGCATCAGCATCAGCCACATACTTTTACTGTATTTGGCGGTTTGGGTAATTCCCTAGGTAGTTTATGTAGTCAACTAAAGGCTTTTACTTGTATTTGACTCTCTTCGTTGTTTCTTATTTTATTGGAAAAAATTCGAAGAACTTGAGCTTCAGAAGAATCATACATATTCACCGCCTAACGTTATAGCATACATTATACATGATGATAACATTGGTCTACAGAAATTCACCTTTTCAGTGTAAAAACGTCCAACTTGGTCACAAGTTAAAGAAAAGGTGGTATTATGGAAGATATTCTATTGACAGAAGAAGAAATTTACGTAAAACTAAAAACATTCTAGCCCATTGTCACTTCTGGACTCGATATGGTTCCTGGTTTTATATCAAAGGATTGTTTCCATGTTTTGAAAATGACATTTACATTTATTTTTAATCATATTCTTAAAACAGGAATAATTGTAGACCAATTTCTAGTCTTAGCAAAGTATCCATGGTTTTATTGGTTTTATTGCACGTCGTCTACTGCCACAAACCCGATAAATTTTACGCAGGATACTTCAACTACTATGGATAAGAATCAACAAATGGACGCGATACATACAGATCACACTAAGGCATCTGATTGGATGGACCACAAAATACTGGTAGATCGTTTTCATGAAATAAATGTTACTTATAGAATCTTATGTCAGTATGTGTGCTACAGTGGTGTTACATAACGGTATTCTTCAAGGTTCAAATTTAAGCCCTCTCTTATTTGTCATTTTTATAAATTTTGTATCCGATGTTGTCTACTGTGGTATTTTATTATACGCTGATGACATAAAGCTTTACTTCGTTATTAGTAGTTAGATTGACTGTGTTAATCTACACTATAATATCAATATAAAATCATAGGAATTCAGAAAGGTATAGACCGAGATCTTTTTGCTCATCCAGTATATTCGAGAACATTCTAGAGTATTCCACTCGTACTCAATAACCTTCCAGAAGGTTTCATTAAAAAAATCTCCTAATGTTACTTCCTATTAGTCTCTTTAGAAAATCGTTCATGAGATAAACCTACTGGACAACCCTTGGTTGCGGTTACTATCATCTTGATAAAACCCAAAGAGGCCGCAACAAATTAGTGTAAGCTAGGTTTCCATCAATGTCAATCCCATATCGTAGCAACTCTTTTTATGGATGTGAGATGTGAATGAGGTCTTGTCAAAGGTACCTCTTGTATTCTCTAAAATTTCTAGACCTTATTCAGGATATAATTGTTTTCCATGAAGCTTTTATTTCCAAAGTGATTATTTAAATGTTCGAAAACTATAGAAGTATATTACAGAAATGAGTATATGGATTATGGTTAAATTTGAGTGAATAACTCATGATGTACGCATAATAATGTCCTTAACGTATAGCAGAGATTATAATCCGAAGCGTCCCAGTTAATTTGAATGAATTGGTCAAAATAATTCATGAGTGCATTAAATCTGGGCTGGAAATCAGAATAGCGGATAATGCGACATGGGAGCGCGCGCGCCATGATTATGAATTACATCGCAACGTCTACAAGGAATACGTTGGAATTCAATTTATTCAGCTCTCAACCGTATCAGAATTGGATGTAATTACTTGTCCGGCATGTGTAATGTATTTATACTTCATCCGTCGGCGGGCAGCCATATGGTTGGTCTGCAGGCCTGCCATTCCACGGCTCACTTAATTAATTTTCGCGTCACTCGACCATATTCGGATTTAATGTTGATACAGAATTATAACATGGGTTGCGCTTGCTCCACCCGACGGATTTACCACTGAAAACATCCGAACATTGTTTTAAGCTGCAATAATACCAAATTAAACCGTGCATTAACCGAATCAACAACTTTAACATCAAAGTATTATATTTGTTTTTTCATTACCTTTATTTCCACCAAAAATTAAAACGACTTCATTAAGAATATTAGATCGGAAATGATTATCAATTTGTGTATAAAATTTCTGACTCAGTAACCAAAAGATAAATTGGACCTTGCTTATCAAAAAGCCACCAAGCTACATTTTTAGAAAAATGGGATTATGGCTCCAGAATAATTCTGGAGTCGTTTGGTGCTATAATCGCATTTTTGATAAGCAATCAGGAAGACCTATGGCATGGCCACCCAAAGTCCCTGATCGTACGCATACAATGGAAATAAACTTAGTAAATTGTTATATTGAGGCAAGCTTTTTTTTGATTTTTGGTGATGTACGTTAGTACATTAGTCCATTTATTCTATAAATAGATGTTTGTTATTGTCGAATGCAAATGTAAGCTGTAGTAATGTTACACAACAGCTCGGCAGAAGCTGATTAATAATTAATAACATTTATTATCCTCCTTCTTGGTGAATCCAACTCACTTAATTATCTCATAATCTTAAACTCGATCTATGCAAATAGAGCACGATGTAAATATAAGACGGTGCTAAAGACATCACGCTTTCGCATTTGCAACGTCTTATGCAAAGCAACCGCAAAAATCTAGCACGTTCTTATCTCTCTGTGATAAACATCTCATCTCTACATTAAGATTTGTGTGCGGGCTCACATGTCACACATTCATCAACCGATTCCAGGGGGTACACTGTGCACCCTCGCATCCACTTCACCCACTATAATAAACGCTTTCAAAAACGTTTTCAATGGATCTCAGTTATTCATCTTCTGGATTACATAAATTATCACACGAATGTATCGCTGGAATAACATAAACGTCGCGCTGTTGGATGAAAAGAAATTGTAATATTGTGTGGAAAATTGTTTGGAGGGGAGTATATGATATCAGTTATATGAGGGAGGATTATCTACAGATGGCGTCACGTCTACTAAAATACAATTTTTATATACATATATACCTAAATTACTTCACAGGATTAATGGTCAAAATAGTTATTTTATCAACGAGGAAATATTTACTAATATTTTTCATTTTTACTCCCGTGTAAAAATAAAAATAGCTATTTATGCAACAAGTGCAAAAAGTGGATAATATTTGTACGCGACGTGAAAATTGTACAACGAGACCATCTGATGACAGATATTGACGTTTTTAAATTTGTCATTTATGATCAGTTGTCAGTGCATAAAGTAATGCTTTTTTATACTAGTGCAGAAAAGCATTGCTTCTTTTTACTAAGTGCCAGAAACCATGACTTTATGCACTGACAACTTATCATAAATAGCCTACTTTTCCACGAATGTAGAAAAAATAATTTTTGTTTTGAAGATACAATGAAAATTTCTTAAACCAGATTTTCTGATATCCCATCAAACTTTTGTGTGAAAATTTACTTTAAACTGTAATTGACAAAGTAGTGAAGATTTTTTTTGACATTATACAAGCACTTTTTTGAATACAATTTAGTAAGGCAACTGAATTTTTTTCATCAATGGATATTTGGAATCAGTTTCCTTCTAAATAATATAGTATTACATAAAAAAAGTGCCTGTAAAACCAAAACAATATTTAGAAAAGGTGTAAAATTTAACTGTTTAGTCGTCGAATTGTTGATATACCAAGAAATCTGTACTATACTTTTTCAATTCAACCAACTTTCTCCAGTAATAAAAAATATAGTAAAGTAGTCGCGTGAAATACCCTGTATAATAAAAATACGTGTATAATTCAATAATGATCCAAAGATACGGTCTGTTGAAAATTTATGGAAAAAAAGTAGTTAAATCAAACATCAATTGTAAACTAATGATTAAAAGTAGTAACTACAGTTATAATACGATATTATTGAAGTTAAAATTAGTTTTAATTAAAAGTTTCATATTCGCAACTGTATCAACGTTAAAATTTTATGTTTTATTTAGTTGAACGTTTATAAATTTATGTATTTTCCCAGCATTTTAGTTGATTGAAATGAAATTCGATAAAATATTTCACACCCTTAAAACTAAAATTAAATAAATCGTTCTGTACATTCGATGTAATAATTATTGTACTCATGTAAAGCTCTAACTTTTCGAGTAATCGAACACATCCATTACTCGTGGAGTTTACTCAACTGCTGGCAATATTTTTCTATTTATTAGCTACTGTTGTCAAAGTGCGATCGGGGAAGCTTAAACTATTGACGTTTTAGTTTATCTCGATTTTACTTCATGCGACAGGCGGCATTATTACATTTGCAATTTTAAACATATAAAATATAAACCATTTAGTTTTGTAAAAATATACACCTCTTTGCATTTATTTCATATTCAATCTGCACTTTTTAATAGCTAGCAGCGTATTTAGTGCCTTGTTACACTTTTAATAACAAGAGATTATGAAGAGAACAGTAATTAGTATTTATTACATCGCATTGCGCGTTTTAATGTACTATTTTAATGCTCATGTATTATATTCTTTTTAATATACGTAATAAGAGGATAATTAATTTAAATGATTCATGAAACTTTACAATTAGCTATTTTTGTATCTTTCCACAAATGTAGATTTAACTAAAATATATTTTTCATTTTCTTACTTAAAATTCGAAATATTTTTACTATTTTCAAAAACATTTACGAGTGTTTTATTTCACTATCTTTAATATACAGGGTGTAACAAAAATAACGCATAATAGTTGTAATTTTTTAATTTAAAGAGTTTAACTAATTAAAAAAGTTTTTCAGTTTTTCAGTTTTTCTACATCTTTCTTCATTTTGTTGCCAGAGGGATTTTTTCTGTATTCGGCCATGCTATTTTATAATAAAAAAAAATAAATTAAAATTTTGAAAAAAATAAGGTTGTTTCCATACGAAAATTCCTCAACGATTGGTGATCCATACTGATCGCCTGCTACTTTTCATCTTGCATATGCATAGGTCGTTTATGCGTTTGCTTGAGTTCTACTTCCTTACCATGATGCTGGTCTAATTAAGTTCAAGTAAGTGGTTGTTGTTGGTACCTTTGCGCTGATTGTAATTGTGTTTTTTGTTCTTATAGTTCATTATATTGACTAATGTCTCTGAAGATGAGGTGTCCTAGTACCCTCGAAATGCATTAGATTTGGATATAATAAATTTGTAACATTTGATTGGTTGTGAAGACTTTTATTTCTCCCTTCATTGAAATAAGGTTGTCGTTGACAAAAATAATATTCGGATTTTTATTATTTGTAGTTAAAAATAAAACTTGTAATCTTGTGCCCAACTTTATTAAATTAATAAAATTTAGTATTTTTATGAAATAAAAATAAAAAATAATTTCTATACCGGGTGTTCACGAAACTAGGGTCACCCCCGAAATTTCATTATTTATGAAAGTAAAATAATTGTAGTAGAAAATAAAACTTTTAATCTAATATCCAACTTTATTAATTTAATAACACTAAATTTTACATATTTCATATTGCACAAAAATTAAATTAGAGCTGCATAATAAAATAGCCTCTGAAAAAAAATTGGAGTATTTTGAGAGTGAAACTGCAAGGAATTAAATGACTGTATTAAATATTAAAAAATATTTTTGTATTGTTAATTGGACAATCCTTATCAAAAAGTAACCAAACGAGATTTTTAGAAAAATAGGATTATGGCACCAGAGTAATTCTGCAGTTGGTGCCATAATTTCTAAAAATGTCGCTTGGTTCCTTTTTGATAAGCATGGTTCAATTTGTATAGGTCTTTGAGATGTGGAAAGAAAACACGCGATATTAGGATATTTAATTACCTAGAGGGCGCTGTTCGCCCCCTGTGTTGATTTAGCGAACTAATTTCGGGTGGACAGGAAAATGATAAAAACATTCATTTGCATAAATTTCCAAAAATAACAAATTATATCAAAAATTTATTTTTGGTATAAAAAGGAACAAACATGAAAAATACTAAACTTAGTTCCAAATTTCCCAATATATTTTAAATTATAAGATGCTTTGAATACATTTTAGGGATATCTTGAAAAAAATCAGGTGTAATTATATCTTATTTGTGAATAAAAGCAATAAAATATAAAAAAAACATGACATAAAATTGAAAATTGAAAAGGATGCTTTCATGTTTCTTTTTAATTAAGGCTTTTAAAGTTTGTACGCTTTGCTCGTTTAGTTTTTGCGCAATATAATGCTGGAATTGCCGGTATTCTCTTTTTGTTATAATCTCTTCTCTAAAATGTACAAATTTAATTATCCTCCAAAGTATCTCGATGTAAATAAGAAATAATTTTGCTCTTATTTTTAATTTAATTAACCAATTAATTTTAATAATTACTACGGCCCATAAAAAATATTTAATGAGTAATTAAAAGTAACAATGAACTTATTTTAGCGCAAACAAAATGAAACTTTATCGAGGTGGTTGAGTAATAATAATTAAAATGTGCGTATTTACATTTCAACCCTCATAATGGAGTGTCTTGTCGAGGTTGATGCGTGGAGCGAGTAGCGTGCTCATAGGCTTCCATTTTATTTTTATTCATTAAACCATCGCGTAATTTTGTGGCCGCTAAAATTAAAATATGCTGGATTTAACACATTAAGTGATTAAAACGTGCCTTTTCCCAACATGCAAATTACAGCTATTGTTAATCAAATAATGAAATACTATTTACTAAATAATGATACTAGTTTGTGTACTAAGTACTTGTCTAACTCTACTCTAATTTTACTAACTCTCCATTAATTATTTTAAATACTAATTCACCACATACATTTAATTACTTTGTAAATACCTGAGTTAGACCCATTTATAAAAAACTGGGGATAAGAGATTACAACAAAAATCAACTAAATCATGGATAAATCAAGGTTCTGAAGGATGAAACCATGAACACCAGGTATAAAATGTTTGTCCATGATAATAGTCTCTTTGGAAAGCAACCAAAAATATGACAAAACCTGTAATGCAGATTTCTCCAATGAGATAAATAAATGGAAAGTGGTCGCAGAACAATTACCAGAAAGCTCAAAGATTTGCTGAATACCCACGAGAAATTTTCGAAACAACTGAGACTCAAGTAAACCTGAATCAAATGTTGAATAAGAAACTGATGAAATTAAGCTCGTAACTCCTACAGAAGTCATAATACAGAGATTCCTAAATACTAAGAAACATCGTTGATGGTGCATCAGAAACAACGATCTACATAGAGATCTACACATAGACACTGTAGCTAATGAAATTCAGAATTATGCCCAGAAGGAAAGGTTACATTAACACGAAAATATTGAAGTTGGATACGAATCTAATAAGAAGACTGAAGACCTGAAGAGGACTAAACCCTTCGAGTTGGTGTGGTGTGAGCCATCATTATAAACATTATGTAACTTCCAGCATCGATAACATAGATTGCTAATAGTGTTTGTAATACTATTGTATGAACAATATTTATGCACTCATTTAAATTCGTATACACATGAGTCGTTTTTTGCAACCATTGTAGAGTAAATCATTTTAAATAGAATTGTGAATTTATCTGACAAGGAGCGACGACGTTATCCTTAATGTAAAAGCCAGTTGTAGAAGCTGAAAGTAATTGAATTGAAAACGACGTAGCGTCTGAAACTCACAGTAGACCTAAACATTTATTTTAGTTCTTCTAATATACAATATAGGAGCATTAAAAGTAAAGTGATGGAATAAAAATTTTGAAAATGGAATCAACTTCATACATCCCAAAAGTTTTTAGTATCAAAGTCTTGTAAATCGATTTAAAATAAAGGCAACGATATAAATTACGTCCGCAACGAAAGAAGATCTTTATCAAAGGAAATACAAACCTTGTTAAAATTTCATTATCCGGATCTCTTAACCGAAATGACGAAAAAGAACAAAAACAGCGATTAGTACAAAAAAGGTTTCCTCTTTGATTTTTTGCGGCCTACTCAACCTGCGACCTGCTCCCTCGTTCGTCTTAATACGGTTTTGTCTCCCTCGTTATTTACCTCGAGGTAAAAATGACAATAAATACGGCAGGCGGGACCAATAAAAAATAATACAAGGGATCAAAACAAAAAGAGCTTTGTTTGGATTATTTTTGTTTAAAGCTTGCACCTTACATATTTTAACCAGAAATTATGGCTTATTAGTTTACTTTACTTGACCCCGTTTTTACAAAATATACATAAATATTATACAAATAACATACTAATATACCAAATTACCAAAAAGTAAAAAATTACTGTTCTTAATGTAGTGTGTAATATCGTTTACGAAAAGCAGAAATAGAATTGGACCAGAGTGGGATCCTCGAGGGACACCCGACATCACATTAATAATTTTAGACGTACTGTCCCCAGTCTTAGCTTTTCTAAAAGTGTAAAGTCAACCCTATAAAATCTCTTGCAAAAATCTGTGTATATGGAATCAACCTCAAAAGATTCCTCCAAGGTAGCAGACTCATGATACTGGAGAAGGTTTGTGTCTGAAAGAAGCTGTTCCTCAATAATCCAGAATTTTAGAAATTGCTAATAAGATGCAAACTCCTCCATAATTTTCGATTATATTGCGCTTTCCAGCCTTGTGGATTGGATGAACAAAACTTTTCATCCATAAAGTAGGAAGAGTCTCCTTGCTTAAATATTTTGAAAATAGTAAGAAAATAGCCTTCGCAATTGAAAATTTAAAATTTGTCATTACTAAAATCTTAAATAAATTCCAAAAATTTAAAGTTTATTTTAGAGTTTAGAGCGAGTTAGTTGATTACATTCTTTAAAAATCCGACCAAATTGTTTTTATTAAACTGTTTGATAGAAACAATACACTGGAAATGTGATATTTATCTTTGTAAAAAAACGGATGATGTTCAGGGAAGTTCTGGGCTATTTGAAATGAAATATAAAAAACATAAAAGCGAGTCTTTGTTGATTTATTTTAATTAATTAATTAATTTCATGCATGAGTTTGCAATTTATCAATTATAACCAATTTTTTATTAAATACTCGTTTACAATTTTATAAATAAAAATGAGTGCTATTTTTATGTTTTGAACGTTTTGTTTCAAAAAATATTCTGCAGTTTTTCAGATTAATTAAAATAATTTCTTTTTAATTATTGATTGTACCTGTTGATATTAATCGCTTGGTCTAAATGAAATCGAAAAATCGATTTATGTTATATGGTAAGTCCAGCAATTTAATTAAAACTTTTGGTAATATTGGAAAGTAAATCTGCAGTAGTAGTTTTTAAATTTTGAAACATTTAAAGTTTGTTTGGGGTAATTTGGTCGGAAGTACTAATAGAAAGGCAATGTTTGTTCAGCACAGCTATTTGACGTATCGGAGGTTCCTGGAGCAAGTTTAGTTGTTTTCCATGTGCCCTGAGGCCGCACTTAGTTCGCCATCTCGCCTTGCCAAACTTTGCAGACACTTCCCTACCAATATTGTTCCTCGAACCACATTACAGGCTCCTCATCGTCTATGAATAACCTCAAACATATTTTAAAAAATTATTTAAAAAAAACGACTCATAAAGAAAATCAATTGAAATCCGGCGAAATTTAATATGTCTGAGTTTGATTTACGTTTTATGTTTCGTATAAGATTTTTTGATTGATTTTTCTATTATAATGTGAGTTAAAACTTTCTTTGCCCTTTATGCCAATTCATCTTGTTTTCCTTGCGCGATAAATTTCGACGTGTTTTGATATCGCTGCATTTTTCCAAATCCGGCATTTTCTAATTTTCATATTTATGAGAACGAGATGGCCCCATTCCAAGATTGATTGAAGCTGCAAAGATACGAAAATTCTCAACAACTTTCCGCTATTTACAATAAACTTTGACAAACTCAACCCTCTGCTTTAAATAATATTTTATAGATTTCCTTATTGATGACTGATTGTTGACCTTTATAAAACATCATAACCTTCTCAAGTGTAATTTTAGGCGCATATTTACAGATATTTTCCATGATTTCCAACGTTATCTTTAATAGATTTTTTTGGTAATACGAGAGACACGAAAGGAGTTCTCCATTAAAATCCCACATTTACTCATCATTTCGTTAAACTACCGTTAGATTGATTCCACATTTTTCCATCTTCATATTCGTACTTCAACAAAAGAAGATGTTATAGAATAAACTAAAATGTGATTCGAAAATTATTGGGTTATGTATAAATTACATGCATTAATAAGTAATTCTGAACGTAATGCTTTTAAATTACTGCAATTATGGAGTATTCAATTAAAGTGATCTAAAAATACACAATTATTAGCTTAATAAGTTTGCTTTTCCTGAAATTGAATTTATAGGTGCATGGAGTCTACAAAGTAGTGCAATGTAAAAATAACCACGAAGCGACATTGAAATCTAATTTGTAGATCGAAAAGTTAAACTTACACATGAACACAGTAAACACACAACTTCCCACAATCTATTTATGGCACCATCACTCCAGAACTCCAGAGAGGAAAGAACGGAAGTTTTTATTTTTAGGTTCATAAATCGCGGGAGTACGCAACATAAATAACGAAAGTTACAGGCGGTTAATGTAATTATTCGGGCTTGTTTTGTTTCAATCGGTAGCGTTGTAAATATTTCGACAGGAGTGCGCCTCTATTCGTTTTGCCTTTTTTTCAAGGGTAACAGGTGTTGCGTCGCTCGCTTTAATCAATGTGAACATAAATTCCCCGAGCTGTTTAAAATGTTCAGCATTTGTTGTGGTGCAAATACAAGCGCGATACGTTTGATGAGCGTGATGAGAATCCCCGGTTTCAAAAGCAAGTACCTACTTCAACAAAAAATATAGCTTTGTGATTGTTATTCTAATTTGTTGCACTGCAACATGTTAGAATCGTCAATGGTTTCAGTTTTGAGTATTTTGATTTACACCTGGTCAAACGCACTCCATGTCATTCATCTGCTCTGAAATAGGTGACGAATGACTACTCGAATTTGGTAACGAAATTCTTTTTATTACACTTTTACCCAAAGTTAACCTATTTTCATTGATAGAGTATGTGGTAGAGTACTCTAGTTTAGTTTTTAGCCAAGATCACTTTGTCGAATTCAATTTTAAAATACAACCGTTTCATTATTCATTCATTCAACCTCAACTGTACGGTTAAGTAAAGTAGAGTGGAGTAAAAATTGGTGGTGGGAGAAGGCAATCCCAATCTACTCTAACGAAATCTAGTACTGTACTCTACTAACGCTCCTTTCATTAGTAGATCTACAAGGATTTACCCAAATTGCTTCATCACTTACTCTACTAAAGGCTAATTTTCATTAGTCCAGTTAAAGACAGATTAATTTGAGCGAGTACTTACTATGCTATCTTTCTAATTGATTTGATTAAATTTTGATAAAATAGTATAGGAATGGTAAAGAAACTCTGCTACTTGCTTGTAGTTGGGATTTGGTAGAGTAAAATAAAAATCGGTAGTAGGAGAAGGCAAGCGGTTGAGTTAGTCTACTCTACTCTATCAAAATCTAGTACTAGAGTAGACATCGAGCTCTACACTAATAATTCTGTTTTCATTGGTTCCAAGGATACTGTTCGTACTTCCTCATCCCTCAAATTACTCTACCACTTACTCCACTAATGATAACTAGACTTATTAAAGTATAATTGGTAGAGTAATTTAGGTGAGTACAAAAAATCTTTGCAAGTCTACCAAAGGAAACGCAATTACCACAGTTGAGTAGGTTTGTACTGTGATATAGTAACTCCAACACTTATAGAGTACAAGATTTTAGTAGAGTAGGATTGCACTCAAGAACCCTTTAATAAGTGAAAGAAGACATTCAGCTGTGGAAAAAGAAGCATATGCAATTGTGGAAGCTCTAAGAAAATGTAGACATAACAAAATTGAAAGATATTTTAAATTATATATAGATCGAAAATCGGTGGCTTATAATCTTAAATATGGTAAGAAAATATTACGATGGAGATTAGAACTTTCAAGTTATAAATATGATATACTTAATTTATAGTCCAGGAAAAATAATATTGTTCTAATATTAAATCTTTCAAGATGCTCCATGATTCATTATGCCATCCATTGAAGATGTAAGAAAGACAACATTAGAATGTTCTATTTGTGCTCAATTAAAACCATCGGTTTTAAAAGTGTCTGGAAAATTAATTAAAGCAACGTCGCCTTTAAATGGTTATACAGGGTGACCCAACGAAAACGAAACGGTTAAGTTTTAAAATAGTTAATAAAAAATTTGAAAAAACGCTCGAACAAGTAAACTTTGGTTTGCAATTCATCCCTGTGCGGTATGGACATAACCCCAAAAATGATGATAGGTATGGTGGGGAGAGTAAGATTCGTTTTATAGATATTTCAATTTAAAAATGCAAAATGTAATATGTTAAATTTTAAATACTTTTAAAACATACCAATTGATTTAATTTCCGTTTTTTTTTATGTTACTCGTGGTAAAAAGATCATTTCAATGAGGGATTACTCACTCTATCAAGACAATTAAAATTTAAGGAGTGGTGTTCATTAAAACGCATAATAGGGTAAGTAATATCTTGTTGGAAAGATCTTTTTACCTCAAGTAACATGCAAAAAACAAATTTTAAATCAATCGACTAGTTTTAAAGATATTTAAAATTTAACATGTTATATTGTGGACTTTTAATTTGAAATATCTTTAAAACGAATTTACTTCTGTATTTCGTAAGTTACTCGGGGTAAAAAGATCTTTCCAACGAGGTATTACTTACCCCACCATGCCTATTATAATTTTAGGGATTGTCTCCATACTGCACAGGGATGAATGGATTTTTGCATCATTTCCATTCCAAAATATGTCCCACTCGAAACCAAAGTTGACCTGTCCGAGAGTTTTTGCAAGTTTTTTTATTTACTACTTTAAAACGGAACCGTTTCGTTTTCGTTGGGCCACCCTGTATATTGATTTCAAAGGACCTCTTCCTTCAATATCGAAAAATCCTTATATACTAACAATTGTTGATGAAAATTCAAGATTTCCATTTGCTATTCCCTGAAAAGAAAGAGATGCACAAATTGAGAAGGAAGTATTAGAAATTGTAATCGCCTGTGAAAATTATCATTATTTTATTTGACGCCGTGAAATCGTGACATTAATAAATATATAAGAGATGGTAGGCCAAAATTTGAAAAAAAAATTCCAATTGCCAAGAAGCTACTGAAAAGGAAGAAATGATTTAAGTATTCAAAGCTTTTTGGAAATAGGTTAGTAATTTATTCTGTTCATTTTGGAATAATGTAGAGTTTGAAAAGTGCAAAAAAAATATTATTTTGTTCATGAAAGTCCGAAGATATTTCATCCTTGCTTGAAAATTGCATGATTTGCCAAAAATACCAAAAATCTAACCCTATGCAACTTTTAATTGTCCATGAAATACCTCCAACATCGTGGCATACTGTTGGTTATTTTAACTACCAATAGATGGCGTCCGTTTTATACTGGGTTGACAGTTCCACAAATTCACCAACAGAGGGAAAGCTGTTTCCTAAAATTCAGTTATAAGATATTTTCCAAAATCGTTATATTTAAGGGTCGAGGAATTATCAAATATTGATATTTGAATGATTTAACCAAGGTTTTGGTGTAGATTGTATAAGTATTCACAGTTTCATAAATTCACCGGTAAGGGGAGAGTTCTTTCCTAAAATTCCCAATTGGAATTGATTTACCTTCATAAACGATCAAACGTAGATCATCATTCAAAATCAATCTCTGAAGTTCTTATTTATTTTATGTGATAAGTTTTAAATCCAGTAATTAAATCAATTCGATTTTTTAAATGGGTTTTGTGGATCAGTTTTATGTCAAAAAAATAATTTGAACAAATTTATTTTAGCCAACGTTTCGAACACTTTTTTGTTCATCCTCAGGGCACTACAATTACAAATTACTGCAGTAATATTTGCCATATATCTTTATTTAATTGTAATTGTAGTGCCCTGAGGATGAACAAATAAAGTGTTCGAAACGTTGGCTAAAATAAAATTTTTTTACATGAAACTGATCCACAAAACCCATCCAAAAAAATTGAATTGACTTATTTATTTTATATGGTTTACCTACTGATTTGATCTAAAAATTTCACATGGGTGCAAAAACTTAGATGGACCCGTTGCTTGGGTCATCTTTAATTTAAGTTAGCGATGTTCATATTCATCTATTAACTCTTGAAATTTGTTACGGATGAGCAACTGTGTTGCGAAATGCATTGAACTTCAAAGTTATTTTAATAAAGATTTTAACAACTAATTTTGGTTTGTTTTGCTGTTGAAGACGTTACCTTTACCCTCGTTTCATTAAGAACATAGAATAAGGACTCAATTAAATAGAAAAATTGAAACGATGGTTACTTTATGAATGTTAAAGCTAAAAAATAAAAAAAAATATGGTAAGTACAACAAGATAACTGATTGTGGAAACTGAATCAATAGAATAGTTAGAGAAAAAGATGTGTTACCAGAATCATACCACTAGAAATGGGCGATGGACCAATCTTAAGAAGACAGTTAGTTATAAAAACAGCACTCAACTCTACTACATTTTCTATAATTCGGTAGAGTAAAAAGCAAGTCCTAAATGGTGTTAATAGGAGCGAAATAATTTTTTGTGTTAAGTCTTAAATTTACCTATTATTAAAAAACACAAAATATGTTCATTTCAGGTATAACAAGCTTTTTAAAAAAACTCGCGGTTGTATGTCCAAATTATTGCGATAAATTAAAAACAATTAAATTTTCTCTTAAAAAGCGACGGGGTTGTGGTTAATGAATAAAGTGCACTCCTTTTTTGTGTTTACAGAATATAGACGGGTTTGTTTGTCATGTGCACTCCATAATTAATTATGTTCCGGTTTTAATCATTGCGCTAATTTAAATGGACACACTTTACAAAAGCTGGACGAACAAAAAACAGTAGGCTCTACAAAATTTGGCAATGTTCCTTCCACTCTCTGCGCACTCCGGAATGCTCCGGGTGCATCCCGGAATTACCATAGGAACGGTTCATTTTCGGAAGAGCAAGCACACTTGTAAATGTCAGGAAACTGCTCGTTGCATGCAGTTATCCGAGTCTGTCCTCTCATGATTCATATCGCACTTATTCAAATTCCCCATAAGGTTGCTCTATTTTCCTGAGGTTCGAAAAATTCGAGGAGAACTTCTCAGACAGCCAGCACAGCGTGGACAAGATGCTTCAGAATCTAAAACGCGCCCCCAATTAGTGAACGTAGCGTGAAATAAATCAACAGAAATGGAGGATTTCCATTCTAAACGTAATTATTTCCGCGTAATTTTTGAGCCGCAATAAAATCGGCGCGGACAAAAGTCTTTCGGGCAATAAAGCCTGAAAGATCGACTTGGAAAACTCGCTTTATGGGCACGGCCCAATGGTAATGGCTTCATATTTCAAACAAACCCCTTCGAAAACGTGCACCCCTTTCATTTTTTCTTTCTACAAACGACACGCATTCTTCGCAAAAAATCGACTATTAAATACGCCTCACTGGAGAATGAAAATAAAACTATAAGTCACTCATTATTGCGTCCATTATTATCAAAATACCCTCTTAACCAAAACATTCTTTGGAATCACTAAAACCTTCTACCACAAATAAAAGCATCTCACATAAATTCGAGTATAACGTATAATAAATATCTTAATCTAAAGCGAATAGGACCATACATGTATTCCAAAAGTAAATTGAGGTTTTTAGATTTTGTTTGAATAATTTCAATCGATTCAAGCGATTTTCTTGTAATAGCTACTTTATCAGTATAGCTCCCACTTTGTGTGATTTGAGTTGATGTCGGTGTTTTTCAAGATCGGGTTTGGACTTTCGTGTAGTTTATATTATAATCATGTAGCTTTGATGTAATAATGGTAAAAAATTTAAAGGATGAAAACATGCGTAAGTACGAGTACTTGTAAATTTTCCAGAGCGAGTAATTTTGTAATGGGGCGCATTTCCCGCTTGAATAAAGCATTGCGTGGAAATGTGCATAAAGGAGCCGACGAGTAAGTCAATCGCAATTGCACATAGAGTTTGTATACATGCAGTTTTCCGGCTCGTCGAGCACATCAGAGCATTTTCCATTTTTGTATGCAATCGCCAAATCGGTTGTTGTGTTGGTAAATCGGGACGACGAAGCCAATTGTAAATTAATCAGAAGTGCGTGGAAAATCTACAATCGTTGGCTGAAAAATATATTAAAATCAGCTTAATTCAATCAAAAGCTTAATTATCACGCTTTACCACCGGAAAATATAAACTTTGAAATGCAATAACGTTTTAACGGTGTACATATTATCTCCTCAATTAACCAAACCGCCGACGTCACTGTCGCATGCATTTATTGGATGTGATTAACATGCGAAACTATTAATTAAGCGCCGATTAGGACAGGGTGATTAATGACCGTCCGAAACGGGAAGTGGTCGAGTGAGGCCCGGAACGGAATTCGGAATTACAGATCCCAACTTAATTTCGAGTTTTAATTCAAATTACAAAAGACGGCCATAAAAATTAATTGCAATAGGAAGTTCTTATTGTGCAGGTCTGAAAACAAACACCTCGTGTCGCGCTAAATCCTCAGGAATAGCATGCCCCCTCGGGTACACAAAGGGATTAAACCTAATTCAATCCTGGCCCATTAACGCGGACAATACATAAAAATAAACTGGCGATAATGGAAAAATTCTGTAGCGCACCGTTTCGCGCCAGGATTATCGAATTATCGGCGCCAAGGTGAGCCATGTGATTTATGTGCCAATTATCTTAATTACTTTTTAATAGAAAAAGTTTCAAAGCGACAAAAAACAAATTAAATTCGCAGAGAAAACACTTTTTTCATTTCTATTTCAGCACAATTTTTACATTAAGCAGCTTTACACAATATTTTCATAAAAAAAAAACTTATTTGGAAAGAATGTTTTGGGCCGCGGAATTTTTATTATTTTTGGCAAGTTTGTAGGGAATTTGTTTGAACCTTTTAGTCCAAAAGCGAACACGTCACGGCCGGCAATACGCGGTCATGTTTTTTCATTTTTATTATTTAAGGTTCGTGCTTCGCTTGAGGAATTCTTAAAAAATATTTTTACGAGCGCGTTTGTTGAAATAAAATGAAATGAAACTCTCTTTTGATGCCAGATAATTTTTTAAATTAAATGATGTTTATGTAGATTGAAATGCCCAAAATGTGGGTTATCGATTTTAACAGGATATAATTTGTTTCGAATTCCACTCGTTTCATGTTCATAAATAAGGATTAATCTCACAAAACATTTTTTTTTTCCAAAGAGTTTTATTTTTAAATAACTTCAAACAGCAGAGATACTTAAATATACAGTCCTGCTTGTCAAAAAAACGAAAAAAAAAGTAGCGGACACCATACATGAGATTTGGAAGTTCCAGGTTTGAATCCTGGCCACAAGGACAATTTTGCATTAACTCATTCCTCCAAGCTACTAGTCTTTAAAAAAAACATACAGCAACGAGAAGTTTGCAAAAAAATATTATGGATTTGTTATTGAACCCAATATATTTTGAGGTTATGGATTTAATATTTCAAATTGCCTAAAGTACTTAATTTATCAAGAAAAATGGTTGGCCGTTATAGATTTGGTATTACCACAAAAAGTAGTAGGTACTAATTTTTATAAGCTTCAATTCAGGTTTAATACAATGTTGTATAACTTAAATATTTTGTTACTTTTACCCTTTTTTTAAACCAGTCAAAGAGTTTCTTGATGTCATTTGTCTTATTTTGATTAATTAGTAACAGTATAAGTTATGAAACCTATTTTATTAGTTGTATTTTCATGAAATATAACAAATAAGACACTTTTGAAATTTTTTTATCGATTCATTCCGAAGTTATTACTACACTGACTATTTTTGTTTTGTTGAAATCTGGGACATCGGGCTTCGGGGAGGGGGTTGTACCAAAAATATGTGCAAAATTTATTGAAACTACAAAACCAAAGCAAAATAAAACTAAAAAATTACATTATTTAACCAATCTAAAAAATTAATAGTCAAAAAAACTAATTAAAACTTCAACGAAGAGAAAGAACGAAAGAAATAATAAATCCTAAAAATGGAAGATGAGGTGCTATTAGGGTCCTGCATCCAAGACCTCCAAACTTTCATAACCAAAAATTCCGAAAAATTCTTTGGTACTTCGATGAAGTTCCGGATTTTCTTCCGCAGTATTGTTTTTGGCTGTTCTTCGGTTAGTTTTTGTTCCTAAGGACGGCCGTTCTTTGAAACAGAAATACTATGACTTTGCATTGACTTAGTTAATGGTGTGAAGTATCATTCTCCTCCAGGCATCCATGGAATAGAAGACTTCTTTTTTTCTTCAGTCAAATTCTATGCATATGATTGTATAGACTTAAACACCATGTCCAATTATTAGTTAATCCTGCGAGTCCAATTTTACATAAAGCCAGGTTTTCGGTGAAGGTCTTGCGAGAAAAAGTTTGGTGTTCCCTATAGCACCATATTGAACAATTTCGAAAAACCATGTTTTTTTTAATTCTTTGATACTTCGATTAAGTTCAGGATTTTCTCCCCTAGTATTATTTTTAGCTCCTTTTCTCTTTGAAATACGAAATATGTACAATGGCTTCACTCAATGGATTCTATGGAGTCTCATCCTCTTCTAGGCATCCATGACATATACATAGATAGAGTGATAAATTCGCTTCAATTAAGTAAATTCAAAACGTCGAGAAACAAAATGTGGAAAAATTTACAGAACGCCTACTGATTCCTGACTTAAAACCGCAAATTTTGGACTCGAAGTGTGTTCTTGTACTCAAAGATTCAATTTGATTTATTAAAAAATAAATTGTTAGCAAAACTAGTGCTGCAGTACTTTAATATAAACAAAGAAACTGTTCTTTCGGTTAATGCATAAAAAAAGAGGCATGGGAGCAGTATTACTGCAAAATAATTTACCTTGCGCTTTTGCTTCCAAAGTAATGAATGATGTTCAAACCAGACATGCTCAAATAGAAAAGAACTTTTAGCAATTTGTTTACAAGAATGCCTTTTGGTTTCAAGTGGGCGCCGGAAATATTTCATGAGGATGGAGTTGAGGTTTTTCCAAAATTATAGTTTTTGCAATATTAATTGTAGATAACTGTTTTGGAGTTGGTTGAACTTAAAACTTTTCAAGAAGTTTGTTAGTAAAAATGTTATTGTTTATAACTGAAATGTTAAGCAAAGAAAATTAAGGGCAAATCTCCTTATTTGCATCCCAATTTATGCCTATTATAACTAATATAACTAACTATATGCAAACAAGGGACGTCGGAGAAAGCGTGATTACATAGGATTACGTTTCCGAACGGCAATTTAACGTTTAAATAAGAGTTTTGGGCGGCTTAAGCGATGCAAAAATAAGGTATTAAAGTGTATAAATAGACACACACAATAAGCAACGAAGCCGTCTTTCGTGCACGAAACATCGTAATCCTGGTTGAAACTGAGAGAGCAATTTGCCACTTATTTTATGCTCGAGATAAAGATATCTCCATCGTTATATTTTATTCTAATTAATCCGCTGCTTAAAGCGAGTTAAGACTCGCAGGAAATTTCAATTGTGTTGGCTGCAATCACACCGAGCGTGATGAAAAGTTAAAACCAGAAATTCAATATTTACGCACTAAAAGGATTTTAGTACTCTAATTGTTTTCACACAAACCGCTCCTGTTGTTTCCTTCGTTTTGGACTATTTTAGATAAAACTGTGCTTCGATACGGATACTTTCGAGACAATGCACACCGGAGAATTGTAGATTAAATGCGGGACAGGGAAACTTTTCTAAAAATCTGTAAAGCTTTCAACTTTTTCAACGCTGCAAACTGATAAGTTCGAGTTAGAGGGTGAGGTACACAATCAACTCGTTCGCAATTCTTCTCTTCGCGCAAAAAGTTTACATTTGTAGAATCGTCTACAATTCTGCAATCTCCAACTGCTGAGGGTCATGCAAGATTTAATGCAATGTTGATATTGGAAGGAGATGTCTCTTTGATCGTTTCAAGGGGGCACTTTCGAGAGGACCCCTATTTGCTTCCAGACGCTACTTGTGTTTAAGCGTCGGCGTCTAGAGAAAATCGTCCCGAGATGCAGTTCAATTTCGCTCTGGAGAGGGTTGCGTGGAATTGGGTGGTCCATTAGCGAAATTTATGAAGTGTGGCGGCGACAGATGGAACTACGAGCGTATTAACTAATTTTATTACATCTAAGTCGGACACGTCCTTGCCTCCAATCCATTTAATGGCTTAACCTGATAGCACACGTAAACACATTTTATTTTTATTACTTTTTTCCCTTACCAGCACTTAATGACAAAAAATGGACCAAGTAATTAACTTACACCAATACTAATGCTCGCTGTAGACCAATTTGATGACGGTTGTCTAAATCTATTGTAGCCTATTTTAATACATCAAAACGTGGAGCTTCCAATTCTAGGTAGACTCATTCTGCACTTACAAGTGCAAATACCTTGTATGCATACAAGTACAGTCTGTCAGAACGAGCGTCAATAACAGCGTTTAATCTGTAGTAATCTCCGCAGGTGCTAAAACGTTTGATTGATTATGCTCCAATTAATTATTGGATTAATTAGTAAAGTGTCGATGCGAGCTTTACACAACATGCACAATATGAGGGATTTTTATTTTTATTACGATTTGTTTGAGGGAGTTTTATTATTTCCTTTTTATTCATTTGCTTCCATAACTTCATGATGTGAAATTTATTTGCATTTATTTAAAAATTGTATTACCCGGCATGAAACATCCACGTTTGTACTTTTATTTGACGAAAACCTGTTTTATCTTTGATGAAAGTCGATCAATAATACATTTAAAAATATATACATGAAGCTGCTGATATATCCAATTACATTACCGTTGTTGACACAATCACTCAATTGGAAATTTAAAATATTGATGAAAAAAATCTAAAGTGAGAATTCGCACAAATATATGTGGCTTTTATGCCAACTTCAGCAACAAATTTCTTGATAAAAGTACTCAACCGCTTTTTAACTTATTCTCGCAGGATAATTCAGAACTCCAGGAAGGATTGAATAAAATGAAGGAAGTAACTTCCTTGATTCTCATAAAAAAATTATAAAAGGAAGTTTGGCCGAAAATTTTTCTTTAAAATCGTCGAAAAGATGTATTTTTCCGGAGTACAGGAGACACCCATAAAATTTTCTAGTATCATTTTTTGAGGAATCTACTCAAGAAATAATAAAAATAATTTTTCTAAAAAAAATAAATGAAATCATAAAATATACAAGGTGACCCAGCGCTGTAAAGAAATAACGTTACTCAAAAAAATGAAAAAAATATCGACATGCTGCTTTCGATAGTACAATACTTTTACGCGAACACTCTAACAATATTTTAATTATATACCGGGTGTTCATTCAAGATGGAACAGCCAGTATATTATGACATTTTAGGATTTCTTATCAAAAAATAATCATACTTTGTATAAACTTTTATGGATCTTTCTTCACTCGTTTTGCTGATTTTTAAGCGAAAATCCATTTCTGAAAAATCACTTCACTAAAATGACAATTTAGACAAAAAATTTCAATATCTTCTAGTTTATAGATATTATGTCAAATCCAAATTTTGGGATAAGTTTTTATCAGGGTGCTTCAATCGCTGGAAAGCTTCTAAAAAATGCAATCGATTGATGTTAAAATATACAGGGTGTTTCATATGAAAATTTTGAATAATTGGTCAATTAGCGTTTCATGAGGCACCCTGATAAAAGCTTATCACAAATTTAAATTTGACATGATAGCTGTAAACAAGACGATATTGCAATTTTATTAAAATTCAACCCAAAATGTTACTTGCTTTAGAGCAGTAATTTTTCAAAAATGGATCTATATTTGCTTAAATGGCAAATATCGCAAAACGAGTGAAGATATTACTATAAAATGTTACACAAAGTATAATTATTTTTTGATAAGAAATCTAAAAATGTCACAATATACTAGGTTTTTTATTTAAAAACACATAACTTTGGTCCGTCATCATGAAATGGGTACCCGGTATACAGGGTGTTCCGTTTGTGATTCTCCAAACGTCGGGGTTAAAAACTAGAGTAAATTTAATCGAGAAAAAAAAGTGGTTGTCTATATTTTTAAGTTTTGGAGCTACAACGTTTTGAATTTTAGGTCACCCATTTTTGTTAAAAATCACAAAAACGCTAATTACATTTTAACCAAAGTGCGTGGGAATTCAAAATATGTCATTAGTAAGCTAAAACCATCCTCTTTCAATTAATAACAGTAGTACAAAAATTGTTTTATTGGAAGCAAAAGTAACAATTTATGGTGCGAGTACGCAGCGTTTGCAGGACGAGTCAACGAAGCGATGAGTCCTGCAAATGCGTCCGAATAAAACATGCAATTTTTTCTTCAAACGTCGATTACTGAAAGTAAAATTCATTAATATTTTTTCCTTTTCACACTACCACAGTACGACCTTCTCTAATGAATGTTTATGTTGGTTTCTGTGATTGTATTGACATTTGACACACGTCATTTGAATTTAAATGTTTTAAATACAATACCACGAAAAATAATATTTCTGTTTGTACACAAAATATAAGTAGAATTAAATAATATTTTTAAACAAAATTCAGGGATTCTTTACAGTTTGACAGAAAACCAATGACAGAAATGCACCACTCCGCCAGATGTGGCAGAAGCTGCTAATGTGGCAAAATATATATTAAACATATACAGTCTAACTGCTGCATAAAATTTACTAAAATTCTTTTGATTTGACTACTTATTTGGCATATAATTTATAAAGACGTCCGCGGGCGGCAGCAAGTCTTTTGCTGCCTTCGTGAGCGGCTGCAAAAGTACTTTGACAGCTTAGACATTGAAGTCCATGCTTAACCTCTCTCGTTGTGTCATATAATATTACGGATTACTGACGGTTGAAGAAAAAAAAATTAGGTTGTTTAGTTTTTGTTTTACTGTTGTTACCAATGGAAAGAGTTTTAACTTGCTAAGGATTATTTTTGTAAATCCATTCACTTTGGTTAAAATGTAATTTGCGATTTTGAGATATTTGTCAAAAATCGGTGACCTAAAATTCAAAACGCTGTAGCTACAAAACAAAAACTGTTTTACCCCCATTTATTTGTTTCTTCTCTATTAAAGTTTTCAACTTCAACCACTAACGGAACACCCTGTATTATTAAAATGTTTTTGGTATGTGTTCAGAGTAAGGTTACTTCTTCACTGGGACTCCCTGTATTCTAATCTTTCAAAGTATAATTCATAAATAAAAATTCCAATCGATTTGTTTTAAAGCGTTTTAAAATTAGATTATTAATGGATTAATAAATCATTTTTAGTTTTTTTGTGATTTTAAGGGCCATATTTTTAATATTGATATGTAATTTGCGTGTAACTTGATTACCAATGTTCTGGTTGAACATGCGACATGTCGTTAATTGCATAATGCGCCCGATTGCAATTAATAAATGCCAATAAAATTAGATCAGCGTGCATTTTAAAACATAAAATGTCCGCCGCGTTTCCATTACTGACGTTTCGAGACCGCAATTCCATTTTATGGATTTATTGCAGAGGCGGCCTGAAAAAAATCACCTGCAATTGACATTAATGATTTGTTTGCGGCTTACTCCGTGCATTATTTCAACCAAATATAAAAACTTTTACATTAATTATCTCTTTCAAAAAACAATTCGTTTTAATGTAGTACAAAATAATAAATCTGTTCGCGTATAATAGAAATGGGGAATAAAAATCCTTTCGTCACTATTAGAGCACTAATTAAAACTTATAACCATATGTGCCACTACAACAGATAAATTTAAATTTTAATTGAAGTCTTGAATATTAAAATATTTTAATTACTATTCAATGATTATAATTATAAAGCAATTAATAGTAATTAGAGTATTACTTTTGATTGGCATTAATTCATTTATTACAAGAAAAATGATCTAAAATTATTTGGAGACATATTGATTATTAAAATTCCTTACTTTCTAATTTAAAAAGTTGAAGACAAATTAATTGAAGGTCTTGATTTCTGCTGTTACGTCGAACGTTAATCCAGAGATGAAAATTGGATATTTTACCTGAAAATAAAAAATAGAGTTAAAAACTGTAATTACTGAAGACTTAAGGGTTGGTTGTTTAAAATGTTGTCGAGAAAGTTAGGAATTGCATTAGCGCAAGTCGACATTAATTAATCGGGATGATTATTATCCCATCACAATAAAATGTAGGAAGACATTTCGGAAGTTAGTGATAACAAGATTTCATAGGAAGTGGTTTGTAGGTGAAGTAAGTCGTTGCCAAAATGAGGTTTAACTGTGGAACGAGGCAAGCCAGAGCGATAAGAGATACCGCGACACGACTGGTACATGACAGGGTTGACAAATTAATAATACGGGCTTATCACGAACGACCCTCTTATCGGACCCGTCGGCTAATTACTGTTCCCATCTGACGTCCAACTGGAAATCAAGCAGCGGGAATAATGCCCTATACTTGAAATCAATAACCTTTTCATTGTTGTGGGCCGCAATTTAAAATAAAGTAAAATCGGAAAAGATGCTGTAAATATCGCAAAGTATGTAAGCCCGGTAGTAAATAAGTGCACAAAAAGTTTAATATAAAATAACGCAACGTGTGCATCCGAACAACCGGGCTTATCCTGTTTTATTGCGTCATACACTACGTTTGCAGCTTTCCTCCCATTTTCTTCCCAACAAATTTATAGGACGTTTGTTTTAATTAAAGGTATTTGGCCCTAATTGATCTCCGCGTCAATTCCAACCAAATTGTAGATTGTAGGCGTTAATCATTCTTTCACTTTTAATCAAGATTACTTAAAAAGCACAAGAAGACGAATTAAGAGGGTCCCACGGGTCGTGCGGGTTGCCAGCCAGCTGCTTGACCCGACCCCGGATGATCCCGACTTTAAATAAAATCCAACCCACATCCCAAGGGACGCACGCTTAATTTACGTCTCTGGAATGTGTAAAGCGTTTATTGTATCGATTAGGTTAATACCCACATGCTTTATTTATTCTTTTCTTTTTTTCTTTCCATTTCGAATAGCTGCTTTTTTCCTCCTCATTCCCGCCTCGTAATTTATTGAAATTTTATGCGCGAGTGCGTACTGAATAACAAAAACCTATTAAAGTGGTAAATTTCATTTACTCGGCTTTAACAAATAATTAATAAATATTACAAGCATTAAGCAAACATTTAATTAAACACGGATTTACTTTGTAAGAAAGGGATTTCAAAGTTAAAAATTCAAACAAATTACAATGGAACGAGATTATTATGCCAAGAGGATCAGAAAAATCAGTCGACATTAATTAAATCTTGCTTGATATAGATAATCCGTCTTTAGTCCAGTCAACGAAATATTATAGAAACTTCAGGGATGAGTTTTTGAGTCATTAGAAGGCAAACATCCTACTTTTTCTAAATTTCCATAAATTTTCTATCTTTAACCGTTCTTTGGTTATCCGCTTCTAACAATTACCTATTCCGGAAAACCCTGTTTCGGATCACATTTTTCGTCAAACTGTAAGGAATACTTCATGGGGACTCTCTTGACACCACCTACAGAAAAATGAATCTTCCAAGGAAACTCAAACGTGATCGAATTCTTCTTCCTCGTCCTCATTGATGGGGATCCAGTTTTTGCAGTTGAGGCATGCCTTTCTTCAATTGCATCTTCCTAACTCGTAATCTTTTTGACACTACCCCCCATTTTTCACTTCCCAACTACGAATTCCTACACCCCCATCCACTGCTGGATCTGGGAGTACACCTTATTATATGAGGTGTGCTCCAGTCCCAACTACTGCAGGTCTTGAGAAGAGTATGTTGCTGTGCACACTTTTCTCTGCTAGGCTTAACAAGGAATATGTCATGCTGGGAAAGAATTTGTACCAACTACAGGACTGTCAAATCCATATGTTTGCCTATCTGAAGAAGAAACTCACTTTTCAATGGCTGTAGATATAATTTTCACATCTGCTCGGAGGGGATTTATATTATTTTCCTCCAGTTTTTGCATCAACAGCTTGATTAGAAAGTTTTTGTTGTTGGCCTTCCTGTTGACCTCCTGTTTTAATGTGATTTCAGTTTTTTTGTTGAAAAGTATATCCACGCACTTCTTCAGTCTTCAGTCGATTCTGTTCTGCAACTTTTGTACTTTTTCATATGTTTGTATACCCATCAAAAGCAGCAGTACAACTTCTTCCACAATAGTGGTTCTTTGGAAATCGTACGAGTCTATCACAAGTAGATGATACCAATTTTGTTAGACCTTAGCGTTTTCCGGAATTATGCAATTTTCAGAAGTGGATAACTCGAGAACGGTTTAAAATAGAAACTTTTTGTAAACACATAAAATTTAGGAAATTTTGTCCACTTTCATAAAGGTATTTTTTTTTCTCTAGTTTTCGAGTTATAAGCAAAAACTCAAAAAAATGTTAAAATTTAAGACCTTCCGGGAACCCAACTGGGCTTGGGCCACCTTCTAGAGTTGGGAACTTTTAGTATATTGTATTTATCCACTGCTCCACGTAGGCCTCCCTTAATTCTTTCCATTTACTCTTTTGCGATGTGGTTCCATTTTCGTCGTGTTATCGGCTTAACGTCGTTTAGCCATCTTTTCTGCACTCATCCCATCTTTGTCGCCCTAGATCGCCATTGCGTTACTTTATATAATCCTTTTCTGTCCTGGCAACGTGTCCCACCCAGTTCCATTTCAGTTCGACCAACTTCTCAGCTACGTCTTTAATTTTAGATCGTCTTCTGATCTCTTCTATGGTAATTTTATCTCTCCATAGTCTAGTCCAAACGTCGGGAAGTATACATATATCATATACTTTTCGTTTAAGACTATGAGGGATGTTTTTGCTCTTAAGGATATAACTGAGTTTGCCGAAAGCTGCCTAGCTTTGTCGTCCTCTTCATTTGAACTCTGCAGATTGATTTACCTTTCCAAATTTTATATTATGACCAAAGTATACGTACTGCTCTACTTGTTCAATACGTTGGCCGTCCATATAGTGTGTTACTTCTGGACTATAATCTTGGTCATTTTTGGGTTCATATACAAATCCACTGATTTGGATCTTGTATTTAGCTGCTCTAACATCCTGAAAAGTTTTTGAAGATTTGAACTTATTAGAACAATATCGTCTGCAAATTGGAGGTGGTTTAAACATCTAACCATTTAGAGTTATGCCTTTCGTATGGCATTTGCTTCTTCTTCTAAGACGAGAGTAAATAATTTAGGCGATATTGTATCCCCTCTTTATTCTGTCCTGATTTTGTTGGTGTTTGTATCTTCATCTATGGGTACTTCAAAGCTGGCGTTTTGAAATACTTGGTTTATTAGATGTTTATATCTCCAGTCGATTGTTCATTTCAGCAAAAAAAAGGCCCACAACTCAATTGAGTCCAAGGCCTTTTTGTAATCAACAAAAGCCAAGTGTAGAGGAACATTATATTCTGTGCATTTTACTATTAACATGCGAATGGTCTGTATATGATCCGTTTTGCTATATTTTTTGTTGTTATGAGGGCTGGAAAAGTCAAATTTGTTTGTGAAGCGATTTGTTATAATTTTCATAAGAAGTTTATACATGAGATAGAAGACTGATTAGTCTGTAGTTTCTGATATCAATATTGTCTCCTTTTTTGTGCAACAATATAACTTGTGCGTTTTACCAAACGGTAGGTATTCGATCCTCTTCGATATACTTATTTAATAGAAGTTTTACGGTATTTAGTACAGTTTCCCCACCCAATTTTATCATATCAGAAGATATTCTATCATCACCAGGATCTTTGCGATTCTTGAGGTGATTTAGAGCTTTTTTTATCTGGAAAGTTGAGATTTCAGGTACATACATCTTCTGAATTTACATTCATGACTATTTCGTCATTAGTGGCTTCTTTATTGTTTACTCTTTGACCATGGTGGTTCATTTTTCCATTTGACAGTTCCGTTCTAAGTACTTTTGTGGTTTTCTATTACCTATCTCCTGTATGAGTTCTGCGTTGCTTCTTCTAATGTCTCTTCTAATATTTTTGCGACACCAAATCCATCCTTGAAGTCAAAAATTTTGCCCCCCTCCATGCACTCTACACCTCTTTTTTAGCATTTGTTGACTGGACTATTTCTGAAGAAGGCGTCTAATTGAGTATAACTGAATAGCCAGCACGATAACCTGACCTACACGATTTTCTTCTTTTAAGTAATAAATTAATTTGTAACTAAAATAGAATGCGATTACGGAACTGGTGTCTGCGGTTAAAGTGTTTGAATTAGAAATTAAAATTCAGATTTGTTTTTGAAAGTTGAGTTGAAGTGTGGTTCTTGTAATTTACATATCATATTCTATTTAAGTAAGGATAAGAGGGTATAATCCAGAGTCAATAAAAGGGGTCGTCATGAGTAAAGTCTGCATCGGGTCTTAAGCGATGGGTATACAAACACATTCGTATATACAGGACGGACGAGAAAGTAGGTCCAACCTAGCTTTTGGAAAAAATCCTCTTAACTGAAAGCTAAACATTATCGATTTGGAGTGACATTCCGGCGGTTTTAACGTTTCGAAAATGAACAAGGAAGGAATTCGGTGGTGAAGTCGGAAAAGGGGCTACGATTTGTAACAATAACCTTGGGGGCAAGCGGCAGTAATAAGGGTTCTGGTATTGTCTGGAGCGGACGATGTCCGCATGTAATCGCAGTCGTTGGCTCCCCGCTGCCCCCCTTTCCTAAAGCCTTCCTGTTTGGCGCGGCAAATGCTAAATAACCGCGCGCCGGAGCAAAATTAACGCCATCCATCACGACGACTTTTCCTCCCGAGGGGCAATTTTTTCCGCCAAGTTTTTCGCTACCCCTACGCGATCCATTATTTATGTGTTACGCGATGGCGCTCCCAACGATTCCTCGACGGCGTTTTAATGCGTCCGACGAAAATACAAAATCTAACTTTCACAATTTTATACCACCACTATAAAGCCTTTATTAATTAATTAAAAACGAGACATCTAATAAAATCATTCTAAAAACCACAATTCATTCCAGATTACACATGGCGTTGAACTCCGCTTAGTCACAATAAGGATAAAAACACTCAAAAACATCTTTGAGTTTTTAGCTTCTGTCAGGGTACTCACAAGTTCGAACATCTTCAGATCATCGGGATAAAATTAACAAAAGTGGTCCGCGATTTGACCCTTGAAGGACCCCAGAAGTGACATTTGCCATTTCATTAAGTTTTACTATCTGATTTATATTTATAAGATAGCTGTGAATTGATTGAACAATGTTTTTACCAAAGACCAATAGCTTTGGAGAAGTAATTAAAAATGGAAACGGCTTGGTCCATCTTCTCCAAGGCTTCATATAAAAACGTTTCAAAAATTAATAGATAGGTGGTAGTGGATCGGCTTGAATGGAAACCGTGATATTGACTTATATACCAGACCAGCGATATCTGGCCATTTAGTCAGTAAGCCCTCCAGGCCCAAAATATTAAATTGAATCACCATTATTACCAAAAAACCTTTATTTAGGAGCATTAAGGTAAATTTATTTACAATTGTTTAGTTCAATGGTTATATGAAGATACAGTTAAGTATAAAATGCCTCTCATGCATAAATAACTAAATTGAATGAAATTTTTAAATGAAATTTATTTCATTCTCAAGTTTAATAAAAGAACCCTCTCGTGAGATAAGATTATTGTGGGGAAGCAATTGAGTTTTATTATTGGTTGTAAAGCTGGATTCTCTTTTATAATAAGGACCATTGATTCACTATAATTTAGATTTAATGGGGGCACAAATTGGTTACAAACGCAACTGATATTAAGTTTTGCGGGACGATTAAATTATTGATTGTAGCAAAATCTAACCGAAACTGTATAATTTTATAGCTAGTTTATTTACAATAAAGAAATATAATAAAGCCATTAGCGACCTTAAGTTTACCACCAAAACTAAATTTAGCACATAAACTATTTATTCAAGTCGATACTTTATTGTGTAACAAGGAAATACATAAATTTATCTTTCTAGAATCCTACAATTTAATCTATTTGATTATTGATTAATAAACCTGAATTCTAATACATTTGAAAGTGTATGGGTCATTTCTTCTAGGTAATAAATAGTTATTTATGCACCAAGGGAGTAAAGTGGGTGTTGTAATCCCGACCATGAAAGTTGTTGCCCGAGACGAAGTAGGGGGCAACAATCATAGAAGGGATTATATTCACTTTACTCCCTCGGTGCATATTAATTTTTATGCCCCACCGCACGCACCTTCAACTAGGGAGTGACCATAGAGCTATACTTCTATAGGATTAGCGTTTCCTACTATACCCAAACTGATTAATGTAATTATTGTAAGGAAGTGCAAAAAAATATTATATCTCTTTCACTCCACGAAAATTGCCAAAATTCTGTCGTTTTTTTTTTTGGAGTGTCCATCTTTTTATTATAATAAACCAACAATGTTGTCCATCTAGTAGTAAATTAACTACTAAAAATTCTTGTATTTGAAGCAAAGTTTAAATTATTAAATAATTCACTTTTTTGTTATAAAGTAGGTAATAAAAATTTCAACATTTTAACAGCGCCCTTTAATTTTATCCCACAAATCCCAAGTTGTAAAAAGGATTCATGAAATATGCCATCAATTTTTATCATAAAAATTTATCCAAGTCCAAATTTGTCACACAATTTGTATAATAAAACTCCAGCTTCCAACATTAAAAATTTATTACTTTTGACGCTCCACCATTTTAAACTTTAAAGCACATTTTTTTACAGGCCTTTGTGGTTCATTTGGTGTTTGTAGTAGCGTTTGAAAGGGCTATAAAAGATATTTGTTTAAGTAAAGTCCCTGACCTACGCTGTTAGTATTTATCAAAAGAAAATTGGACGATAAAGTGATCGTAAAGATAAAATTGTTAAAAAACAAGTTCGTAAAAGTAGTCGCATGAAATAATACCTCATAACGCTACACATAACGTTTTATTACTCTATTTGAAATGGACAGAGGCCATTACGAAATCGTAGCAAATGTTATATGTGTACCACCCATCGAATATAAGTGTAAATTTTATGATTAAGTAAAGCATTTCTTTAATAAATAAAACCTTCAAGTACATGTACGTTACATCAATCTTAAAAGCAGAATTAAAGGTAAAAATGATGGCTTTCAGGGATGTTACTTTACTTTTATATTTTATAATGATGCAACTTTACATCTAATTCAATTTTAACATCTATAAACATAAAACCATATTTTACTAAGGGATAATTCTATATGGGAAAAACAAAATTTTAAAACTTCCTTTTTAAGAAACACAATGTTTTTTGTATCAAAATTAATCAACGTTATAGCAACATTGCGTAAATCGAGGGACACACTGTATACAGAGATGTAGCTTCGTTATTTCATATCCGATTTTAGTAAGTGGTATGTCAAATTATATGGTTTGAAGAATACTACTATCAGATAATAAAAGATTAATTTTATTTTTGAAAACATCAGAGGAGGAGGATGCAATTTTCTTTTTCAAATGGCAACATATTTTTTTCCATTGAAAAAAATCATTAACAAAAATAATTTAAACCAATTATACCAACATTTTTTTAAAACTTTTTTTATTATTATTTTTTTTTAAATTTAATTCAATTGTTTTTTTTTTGTTTTTGAGTTTTTATTTTTTTAAGTTATGTTTTTTAATTTATTATTAATAAATTAAAAAATCAAAAACAAAAAAAAAAACAATTGAATCATATTAAAAATAAATAATAATAATAAAAAAAATTTTAAAAAATTAATTTAAAAAAAATATTCGTATAATTGGTTTAGATTATTTTTGTTATTTTTTTTCAATCGAAAAAAATATATTGCCATTTGAAAAAGGAAAGTTGCCTCCTCCTCCTCTGATGTTTTCAAAAGTAAAATTATTTTTTTATTATCTGATAGTAGTATTCTTCAAACCATTTAATTTGACTTTTTACTTATTAAAATCGGATAAGAAATAACGAAGCTACATCGTTGGGCGTTTTTTGTGCACCCCTCGGTATATTATATAAAGTTAACTACATAAAATGTATATTAAATTAAAAGAGGAAAATTTTCATGCCCTAATACTGTTTTGAGAACGAAGTCCCAAGCGACATGAGAGATTTCCTGTCAAGAGTTTGTTGAACAAGTTTAAACTTCACTAATAACATTTCAACACCTTAAAATCGATATTTGGAGATCCCTCGTTTAAATAAAGAAAATTAAATTCGTCCCATTTATGTTTTGGAAATCAGGAGAATTTTATGATTGATACTTCGGTCTGTAAAAATAAAAATAAAAAAACGAAACTAGGGTGTTGGGGACGGGTCGCGAACGTCAAAACATTTCAAAAAAAAACAAGAGCAGAGGTTGAGGGTTCGGCGCTCGTAAATCAAAGAAAAGGGCGCTCACATCGAGCAACAAAATACGCACGACCGGCCTTCTTTTGTTCCTTTTATATAGACGCTATTGCGCTCCACTTTCCGCAAACGAATTTTCAAATTAATGGAAAATGAATAAACATAACGCGATTATATTTTGAACTTGAATCAAACAAACAAAACATATTTTATTTTAGAAATTGAAAATCGTTGTACAAGGGTAATAATATTTGAATCGCTCAGGTTTTGGAATTGGTTTACTTTGATTTCATACGGTTTTTGAGAAAAACTCGATTAAAACGTACCTCTGGCGTTATAAGGAGTTTACATTAATACTCTTACTTGTTTACTTTTGCCATTGATGACGGAAATACTATCGCATTATGGAGAACTCAAAAAGCTACCCTTTGTACAAAGAAGCTAAAGATCGATAGACATTCCAATTTCAAATGACCATTGTTGGTGTTTTGATTAGTAAGTATACTGTGGACTTATTTATTGTTAGATCTAACGCAAAGGATATAAAAGAAAAATATTTTATTTTTTTAGCAACATGAATTTCTTTGAAGGTTGGATTTAATTAGGTCGTTCTTACAAGTCGCCAATCGTTTCTCATGGATTGCAGCTCCTCTAGCGGGAGTTTGGAGAACTTCAAGACTCGATGAAAAGCTTTTTTCTTTATTATACGAAATCAAAAATAATATTTTTCCGGATTAATTTATAAAAAGAGATTTTGTTAGTTTTGTAATGAAACAAAGAACTGCTTAAAGCTGATAAAAAAGTGTTTAGGTAGAAAAGATGTTGTGAGTAAATAAATTATTTTCGTAAGAGAAACAAAACGTCTCTTCGCACATATCGCGTTTGCAATCAGCGCCTCTTTTTTTCAGGGATAATCTCGTTTGATGGACTGAAAAGGGTCTAATGTCGAGAGGGCCCTTTATGCAGGAAAAGGGCGCGCGCGAACGTTTTTGCTCTCGCTCGTTTCTCACTCGGTTTCTCGTAAATCAAAAAGGGTCGATTATGTATACACTTCTAAATTAAAGAATCATAATGAACTCTTTGCCGTGAAAAAGCGGAGCACTTGAAGTAAAGCCTTGACGGGGAAGGACGTGGTGGAGTTGGAGTTGGAGTGAGCCGCCCCCGAGCCTCGCACAAACTGCACCCGCGTGAGCAATCTGCACGCCACAATAACAAAAATTACGACTCCCAATGTTTTATTTTTACCCGCTATTCAACTACTTCAGTTAACATAAAATAAGGGCAAGGGGAATAAAATTCCATTTATTAGCGGAATCTATAAATGTTTTTATTACTAACCATAAAATTACTTACGTAATTACAAGAAAATAAAGCTTAGAGAAATTTTAAAGTAATAAGATTTTATAATTCTTTCATAAGTTTTAAAAATCAAAGTGTTTGTCGAAATATTCGGGCAAACTTTACTCAATATAATAATTTGGGCCACTCTGTACATATTTTTTAGAAAAAGATATTTTCCAAAATCCGGTGATTTGCATCATCCAAAATTTTGGCCATTCAAAACAATAACGTGGATTTCAAAGACCTCATTTCAAGTTTAGAAAGAATAAAATTGTTTTAAGATTTAAGAAGATACTCGGTGAAATGTGTAACTCCACATTTCGCCCGCAAAAGTATTGAAAAATGCTCTGATTTTTCAAACCATTTGGTGAGATTACTAATTGAGCAAAATGAATAATTTTAATTGCATTAGAAAGAACGTTTATTGTGTTAGTACGATAAAAGAGGCTTTTTTTAATTTTTTTACTCAAAATTGTGCTAAAAAGGTCTAAAAAATAGTATATTTTTGCAAATTTTAAGATTTTTTTTTTACAATTTTGATTAAAAAAAATAGAAAAAAGCGTCTTCTATCGTACTAACACAATAAACGTTCTTTCTAATGCAATTAAAATTTTTCATTTTGCTCAATTAGTAATCTCACCAAATGGTTTGAAAAATCACCATTTTCAATACTTTTGAGGGCGAAATGCGGATTTACACATTTCACCGAGTATCCTCTTAAAGAACAACCGTCACTTGCATATTGTTTTGCAATTTGTCATAGTATTTCCCGTAGGATGGGGTACGAGTTTTAAGCCTTATGTTGGGAGGAAGTAAAATGTGTGTATTAAAATTGAAAATTTATTTCGTCAAGGAAATTGGAAGTGTACCCAGGAGCTAATGTTGAAAGAAGGCGCATCTTAATATAATAAGGGATTTATGCGACGACGTCACATAAATTATTAATGGAGCAAAATTTGCTTTAGAAGGGACAATTCCACCCTTCCAAATATTAAACACACAACTCTAACTTACATCGAGTTATAGAATATCCAAAATAGCATCTAGGCCGGGAAATAAATAAATCAACAATATACAGGGTGTCCCACTTTTTTTTCAGCAAAAAATTTAGATAGTAAATGTCTTTCAGAACAAAAAAATCCTATGAATCCTAAGATTTTTTCGATTTTTTAACTTGATAAATTTTCATGATCTTTATGAAACACCCTGTATAAATTGCTTTTTTTTAAATTATTGGAAGTTTTTAAATTTCCCTCCATGAAATCAATCGAAATACAGACAAAATCCAAAGCAAACATGATTTAAATAAAAAAATTCAAAATAAAATGAAATTTATAGAGGGTGTTTCACAAAATTTTACTTCTTAAGGTGACAGTGAGTCAAATATTGAAAAACCGATGTTTTTATCTTTCCTGATTTTTTAAATGTTTCAAATTGGAAACTAAAAAAATAATTAAATACCAAACTTAAGTAAAAATTGTACATTTATATGCAATTTTTATTTTTCATTTATCTAGATTTATAAGAGCGTAGTTTTGCAAAAATAAAAATATCAACATCAAATTTAAACCCAAATCATCGTCAATCTTCATCATCATAAATATAGAAATTTTCTTGCAAAATTACACAAATGTAATTGTAGATACATAACAAAGATTATAAATGAAAGTAAAATTCTTGCTTTAGTTTGGTAGTTTTTTATTCTTTTGACTTTACAATTCGAAAAACTTTGAAAAAAATCAAGAAAGATAAAAACGTATGGTTTTCATCATTTGACTCCCTATCACCTTAAGAAACAGAAAAAACATATTATTTCATAGGAAAATTGTTATTCATTTGCTATCTAAAAAAATTTTCTGGAAAAAAAGTGGGACACCCTGTATAAAAAAATTATGCATATAGAAAAAAATTAAACATTTGATTTTTCATATTTTCTCTATTGTACTATCTTTTAAAATGTTGTCATGTCGGTAATCCTTGTAAATAAATTAAACATTTTATTGAAAATTAATGCAAATATTCAAAATGTTGCCCATTTTATTTAGGGTTTAATTTATTTACAAATAATTGAATTAATTTTTATTTTCAATAAAATGTTTGATTTATTTACATTTTTTTTCCAAAACGCAATAAAATTTTGCATAGGTATTCATTTTCAGTTGTAATATAAAAAAAATGCTATTTAAACAAAAGAGCGATGACGTCATGGGGACTTATGCAATGATGTCCAAACTTTTAACAAGCTCAAAATGACGGCTTCTAATTTTGTAAGTTAACCTGTCCGAGCGTTTTTTTAATGGTACCATTCAATTAATACTGAATTTATTCCATGTTAGAATTGCACCCTGTATACATATTTTCCTATTTTTGTTTCGAGATAGATGATTATGAATGTCATTGTTTAATTTACATTTTATATTATGATTTTGTTTATTATACAGGGTGAATCATTTCACTTGAGACAACTAAACATCTCAGAAATTTAAAAGTTTAATAAAAGTTATTTTGGAAGGGAAGAAGAATAGTTTAAGTTTTTTAAATGAATACCTATAATTTTTTAGGAATTTCAAAATATACTCAAAAAAGAAGCTTATCCAATTCCTCAAGTTATAATCTTAATACTGTCTATTTATTTTATACTTTATTTTGTACAACCACGCTATTTTACAATATATCTAGTTAATAGATGTAATAACTAGTTAATGTATAAAATAACAAAACTATTCTATAATTTAAGTGTCGTAGATCGAGTACTTCATGAAATAAATAGTTGTACTAGGAATATGTCCTTATAGTATACAGGGCGGTGATAAAGTTTGGAACCAAGGTCATAACATCCGTAAAAATTTTTTTTGTAAAAATCGCAACAAATTGACGAAGAAGCTATTAACAATAGTATTCAGAGTGGCTACACTCGAATGGGACAATGCCAAATGGTCAATGGGGAACAATTTGAACATTTTCGTTAAAATTTGTTACTTGTAAATTAAAAATTTACTTTTTTTTGTAATTTTTCATTGAGAATTAATAATTTTTTTTTTGAGTAAATTTATTTTCTTTTTTCAAAAATGGTTGAAATTTTTTTAAATATTTTTATGTGATCATTAATATGATAAAAAGGTCTATGAAAAATGTGTAAAAAAAGTAGGGGTTTCCATTTAAAAAAATTGATGATGACGTCATAGTGAAGTTATCAGTGACGTCATGAATATTTTTTTCATTCCAAAAGATGGCATTTTTAAAACAAAAATTGACCTATCCGAGCGATTTTTACAAAAAAAATTTTTACGGAAGTTATGACCTTGGTTCCAAACTTTATCACCACCCTGTATATCAGATATACATACATAAGGACAAGTATATTTATTACTACCCTATTAAATCATCTCCTTATAATGGATCACACCAATCTTTTACAATACATATTAAATACTGTATTGATTCAAGAATATATCCTTGAGGAACACCTTGTATTAAGTATTAATTCCTTGCCAAATATTGTAATAACAAATTCTGATCAACTGTATCAAATGCTGTTTTTTTAATCTATAAAGTTTTTCCCAGGACAAACTAGTTTATCTGAAAGGTCTTAGGATCAACTGATTCAGTTCTTAGAATGGTTGATTGTTTATAAGGTTGTGTGTGTGAGGAAAGAAGAGTGACTCATAACTATACTTTTCCATATATTATCAAATATTATCACTTAACCGGTTTCGAACTAAGTCATCTATAGAAGTGAAGGCCAAAAAAGAAGACGAAGAACATCATAGTAGTAGTCATTTTGCTGCACATTCGTGATGTATTTGGTTAAAAAAGGCTTAAAAAATTGAGCCAAAAGGAGGTAAAGAAATTTGAAAAACAATGAAGACACTCAAACATGGATTTAGTTCAAATTTCAACATTTTTTTACTTTACTTTTACCAAGGTGCTTTTTTCTAATCAAATACTTCAGGAAATGTTCAACAAAATGACGACTACTTTGATGTTTTTCATATTGCTTTTCAAAAGTTTCCTTGACGTTCACTTCTGAAGATGACTTAGGTCGAAACCGGTCAAGTGATAATATCTGATAATATGAGGAAAAGTTTCTCTATTTTTCCTTAACTGATTTAGCTTAGTCCAATCTAGTTTATCCTAAAATAAATGTGGAAGCAATTTGAAGTTCACTTGCAACTCAAGAATTTTCATCATCATCATTATCTTTGCCGCTTTCTTTTTGTGGCTATGAACTAGTTTGAACTACTCTGAACATTTCAAAACATTTCAGAACATATCGCGCATGTTCTTTTCAACATGATTCTGATATGTTCGATCTTGTAACCCCCTTTGCCCTTGGTGCACATACCTAAAATCTGGAACAAGTAAACAAGTTGCACTTTTAGAGATCCAATGTGATTGTGGCTTATTTGTAGGTTAGTTTAGCAAGGGAACGCGCTAGTTGTCGTTGGAGTGTTATGTTTGAACTCAGAGTGCAAATTGTTCAGAACAGTTCAGAATAAACCAGGAATTTTAGTCCCAAAACAGCGGCTCTTTTAAAATGTTTTTTTTATAACCCAATCTTTTTGTAATTTTTTTTTTCTAAAAGTTTTTGAAAGTTATCTTCCTCCTAGATCCCAAGCATATTATAATAATTTTAAAGACGAAGTGGTAGTTAAAAGCTCCTAATATGGCTTTATAAGGGGACTGTTTTATTGAAGAATTAAAGTTCGAATTTTTCATAAACTGAATGTATCTCAAGCCTTCCGACCATTTAGTTAATATTTTATCCTTAAACTCAGAACTAATTGTACAATCACGCGCAAAGATATCGAGGACACAAAATTCATTTCTTTCAAATTTCGTATCATCTCGTATCTTCCATCTCTTGCTATTAGTCAGAATATTTCTTTTGTCCTCGGTATCTTTGGGCGAGGTTGTACGCTCAACATCTTGGTTGTCACTTTTGACCTTGTCTCTGTCTGTACCTGGGTTTTCCTTGTACAATATTTAGTTCGGATCAAAGACTAGCGAGTTAATTTGCCACATGATGAATTTTTTCCGTTGTCTAGCTCCAGAATGCATGTGGCCTACGATTAAAACACTGAAGGAAGCGTAAATTCGAGGACCATGAGGTGGGATTAGACATTCCCAAATAAATTAGACCAGTATAGGTTTAAATTATCCAGTTTATTGGATCCTCCGTGATTTGAATTCCTCATATATTTGAGGAGTTGTTTAACAACTTTATTTCTTGATTATTGAATGTATGATAACTCAAATATTACCGATTGCTTCGGTTTTGAGCGGAATGACATCATTACTGATGGATGATATCATATGCAGTTTCTAATTTAATTATAATTAAGAATGTTTATTAAATAATTTAACGTTATATTGCCTGCCTGATGATGGATTTATTAACCTGAAACATGTTCTTTGAATAAAGTTGAATACAGGGTATTTCCTGGATTTTACTTATTACTTACTTATTCAAATCTTTCGAATCCCCGTTTTTTTTTTTAGTTTGAACTGTGCTGAACCAGTTGGTCCTAGAGCCCTTCGGATAAACTAGAACCGAGTACTGATATTCATCAAAAACTTTTAATTTATTAAAAAAAGTTAATCTAGTTTTAATAATTTTTTCATAAATTTTTGTTGAATAAATTGGTCGATATTTTCTTTTTTATGTTCATTTTTAAAAATTGGTATAATATGGGAAATTTTTAATATACCAATAGGAAAATCCCCCTTTCCATGAAATTATTGAATACGTAGGCAAGAGGAACAACGGTAATCGAATCAATATCGTTTAATCACATGAAGGATTAAATCATTAATTTCTCTCGGTAGTAGATATTAATTATACTCACTTCATTTTTGTACAATTATAACTGAAATGTATGTAATAAAAATATTTGTAGCTTTCTGATTGGAGGAAAGTGTGTAATAGTGTCCTAGAACTGTGTATTATAAAGTAAGGTTATTAAAAGGCATTGTTTTTTAAATGGTGACGTAATAAGTGTATTATTCAACTGTAGAAAGTGGAATGATTGTCGAAAAATAAATCAGTGATATATGATTTGTAAATTTATAAAAGTGATGTACTTGTATATCCCGGAGCAGTTTTTATGTTCCGGAAGAGCATAGATTGTTTTTAAATTCGCGTTTTATCGCTTCGGCCATCAGTTCGCGCGCGAATACGTGGGGGCGGTTGTAGGGGGCGGCGGATAATGTGCGTACCTAATGTAAATTTATCGCGGTGAATTGGATCGATAAATAATTCGGTTTCCTTTCGTTTCCCGTTTCTGGCGACTGTAAATTTGTACGGCAGTTATCCCAATGGTTATACTCATACGCGCTCGTATGTATTTTCAACCCCCCACGGATATGTGCGGCCGGATAGAGGGCGCCACTTTACCTCGTGATAAATAGCCTACTGCCTAAGGCGGGAATTCTCACTAAAAGCAAAAATATCAGCTGCTGCTTGTAATTAGGAACTCAAAACGCACTCTTGCCTCTTGACCTCGCAGATGAGAACAAACTTGCCTCACAATGGCCTTTCTAGAAACATTAAAAAAATCCACGTGTTCATTAACGCCTTTCGCGCATTTTAAAGCGCTTTAATTTTCGCCTCCACCAAGATTTATGGTGATAAATCGGTCGTTTAACAATGGCCGTTTAAATTATTAATGGGGGAAACCTCTTGTTTCGGTGTGCACATTTTTCGGCAAGGATCGATCGAAAAGCCCGCTTCCGAACGGAAAAGGGCCGTCCGTCGATGATAATTCATTACTTAAATTTAAGGCCGTCATAGTCAGGATGAGCACCGGTGTACAAATGGAAAAGCACATAAATCTTGCAATAAAATGCTTTTACCGCACCACTGGATCACAAAGGAGCATTCCCTTTTCCAAAAATTATTACAGCTTCGTTTATACAAATTTTTATTAATTAAGCATCAATGCGCTTTCATTTTTTGCTTTCCCACAACTTCTCTATTCGCACTTGAATGTTTTAATTAACGATTGTTGGATTACAGTTATTCGTTTGAAATTTTAATCATAACGAGCATCTTCTTAAATCTTAAGTATATGAGAATCTAATTTACTTCCACTAAACTTATGCAACTAAATACACCAAAAATTGCCCATAAAGAAATTCTCATTATAAATAATGATGTTACATTTATTTTTCCACGAATGTTATTTAGTTTAAGTTGAAGTAATTCTATAAATATTTTTTTCCAAATCGTTTACACTAATCAATTCTGATGTATTTCAAATCTGTTTTCTACAAATATTTTTATAATTCTTCGAGTTTTTAAAATTTATACAGGGTGATGATAAAGTTTGGAACCTAATTCATAACTGCCGTATTTAATTTTTTTGAGAAAATCGCTCGGACAGGTCAATTTTAGTTTTTAAAATCCCATCTCTTGGTATAATAAAAATATTAATGACGTCACTGAAAAAAATAAGTTTGGTTCATTTCCGGTCAATCCGTTGGCGAAAAAAAATATTCATTTGTTTTACTGCATTGTACACAAAAATTGTCTGTATTAGTCAAAAAAAAATTTTTGGTACCACCGAAAATAGCCATATTTTGAAAATCGCATTTTCTTGTTTTTTCAAGATAGCGTTGGAACGATGCGATATTCACATTTTTTGTAAATGAATTATTAATATTCGAAAAAATCTCTACTACTTTGTCCATTTAACCGACTTTATATCTCCAATAATAACAAAGATACCCATACAGTCCAACGTCAAATGGGACACCCTGTAGATGTGTAGATTATTTGCATAATTAACTGATTTTATAAAAGTTTATTTTTGATTCCGATATGGAGTATTCAGCATTTGTATCCAAAAATAGAATTTGTAATTAAACGACTTTCAGTGATAATTTAAAAAAGTCCTTTCCTGATAATGTAGGATAATGTAAGCAAAACAATGCTGCGTGCACAGTTTGTTTTGGCTGCGAATTTTTAACAATGGCCACGAATAACACCAGCCGGTTTTGCATGTTTTGTTTCAGGATGTATTGTTGGCGGTACAAAAAAATGCTTTCCAATGCTAAGGCCAACTTATTTAAAGTATGCCTTTTAATAAATTGATTTTCCACAAGTAATTAATCAAAGCTCAAAAAGTAAACACCAATATTGGGCTTTAATAAAACGAAAACAACCTGCCAAAGCAGAAGATATTATCGATTAACTTGAAATAATGAAGCCTTGTTTTTCTCTTCTCTTTGAAAAAAAAATCCCTTAATTCTTTGTTTTTACTTTAACCTAAAATATTTTTCTGCTGGTTTCACCAATAATTGTATTTTAATAAGTTGGGAAGAACCAATAAAAATATTTACCATTTATTAATTACCCACATAAGTGAAATACTCTATCACTCAGTTTCTCCAACATGTATTTTGATGTACCTTAATCAAGCTCAGCTTAAGTCGAGCTTGTGTTGCACCAAGGCTTTATTAACGACGTCTTGGCTAGGGTAGATTTGGCCGTGTAGCTCCCAGCCTTCTTCTAATTGGCTGTTTCAAAAATCAGCTGTGTATCATAAGCATACATTGTACATTGGTTATCGATGAACGATCATGTCGATGAAACCGGTGTCGATAATCTACTTATGTATAAGCTCTGCTTAACTCAAATAAGACCAGATTTCGGCGTGGTGCAACCAAGCACGATGAACTTGCGTCTTTAGACGTAGCTTAAGATATAATTTGGTCTTAGGATATGTTGGAGAAACCGAACGTAAATACCTTTGTAATATTTCTTTGCTCGATGCTAGTTGCTTATTAACTTCTTATCACAACAGGCCCTAAATTATCTAAGTAAATTTAATAATTGAGATGTTGTAATTATAAAATAACTTTATGAAAATGATTACTAAATTAATCGCATAAATATTGTTGAAATCTACTCTTGAAAAGGCTTTTTAGAAAAGTTTTGTGCATCCTTTCATTATTTTTCGGTTTCCATATTTGAGCTAATTCTCAATTTTAAAGCTTGTATGTTTTGTTAGATTTTAAACAATTCCGCATTCTGGGTGCTTGTAAATTCTACGCGTTTTCACTCATTGATGTAATCCGAGACGAAAACTGGGTAATTTAATTACGCTTCGTTGGGCCCCTCGTAACACGAACCGACGGTTGTTATCTGCAAGAAAAATCCCCCTTGAAAGCAACTCTTGCTTTATTCAACCAGTCGACCGCGCAACTACAGTAACACTGACGCAATTTCCCTTTCACCACTATAATAAAAGAAAAGTTAAACAAAAAAAACTACTGTTTTAAAGAAAGGGGTTAGAAAATTGCCAGTTTCAAACATACACCAAAAAACTACCAAAGCCTTTTTAGTACAATACTTCAAGTTCACTACTTAAACGAAGTTTATTCACCTTGTGAGCTTAATGAACAGAAAGATACCTAAGTGTAATAAATAGCTAATATTAAATACATATTTATATTGTTCAACAGTGTAATGGAATTAGGAGAAATTTTGATCAATCTGAGGAAAACACCCACAAAGCTTTTTGTGTTCTAAATAATTTCATGCATTCGAATACCGCTAAAAACACTGTACCCTACTTTTACGTCAAAAATCATACTTTTTGCACTTTTAGGAATATCAGTTACCAATAGAGGGCGCTCTACATGAAAACAAGCATGGCGGAAGTGAGGTAGTGTCAGTCAAAAACAGTTTATGTTGCAAATCTTAATTAAATTTAGGGCCAACTTCCTGAATGAATGTTGCAAAGAGCCATGAGTCTATAAATGTATTTCTTTTAATAAGAACAAAAGTAAATTTATACTCTTTAAAAAATTTGAAGCTTATAACATTTGTATTGTTGAAATAGTTCTGGAACACTGAAGCAAATTTTTGTGATAAAGGCATATAGTTTCTAAAACCAGAAAAAGTCGAAGCAAAAATATTTTCTTCAAAATGTATGTGTTTTGAGAGATTGTGTAAAGATATCCAAAATGATTGGAAGTTAGTTTTTAATAATGAAGTTCATTATCTTTTGGTTATTTATGTAATGGTAAATCAATAGATGTAAATAAAATTAAAACTAATCAATTTTTATTTTGTGGGAGACCATTTTTTATGGTAACACCTATTACTTCAAAAATCTTAAATGGCAATAGGGGTCAAGTGATACATCATTTTATACAGATGTCGTTTTTTTTTTAATTTTATGGAATATTTGAGAAGTTATACTATTTATACCTTAGATCTGAAAAGGTGTTTTTCACAGATGACATGGGCTAAAAGAATTTTTAAAGCTTGATTGACAGTTTTGGGGTTTATATCAAAAATTATTTGTTTTCAAAATAGCCTAGATGGGAACTTTGAATAGATTTTTAAAAATAAGAAAATCAACAAGAAACAACGCCACTGCTGCTCAACAAAATGTATACAGGGTGTTACAAAAGTAACACACATAATTTTTAATTTAAAGAGTTACATAAAAAAAGTTAAATACAAAATCTTTTCAGTTATTTTGGCATTTTTTAGTTTTCTTTAGAAATTTTAAAAGAGCGCATTTTTCTGCTTTCGGAAATGCTATTTTACGATAATAAAAAAAAACAAAAATTTTGAAGAAAAATTAAGGGTGTCTCATTTATAAACCTGAAAAGTTTTATTTGGATTGTAAATATCATTTTGAACAAATTATATTTTATGAACCAATATTTATTTTCGACTCTATGAAGTTAGGGCAATATGACCTAAAAATTAATAAAATTTTCAAATTGTTTTAAAAAAACGTAAAGGTCCATAAAAAACTTTTTATTCAGAATGACATTTACTATCCAAAATATATTTGCGAGTTAATAAAAACGACACCCTTATTTTTATATTTTTTATTTTATTTTTTTATTATGAAATAGCATTGCCAAACACAGAAAATTAGCTCTTTTAAAAGGTACAAAGAAAACATACTAATGCTATTTAAAAAACAATAGTTGGTTGCTCTAGGGACAAAGTAGAGACAGTCATACAAAAACTATAACTGTCAAAATATGTCCTAAAATTAACCAAAAAAAGCTTCCGTATTTAACTTTTTTATGTAACTCTTTAAATTAAAAAGTTACTAATGGGTTACTCTTGTTGCATCCTGTTTGTACAGGGTGGTGATAAAGTTTGGAACAAAATTCGTAACTGCCGTATTTAATTCTGTGGTCAGTAGTAGCATAAGAGTTTGAATGTGCTGAAAAATTTCATAAACACACATCCATCCCAATTTTCAGAATTAGGCTTGTGGCCTAACCAATTCTTAATACTTGATAATACAGGGTGGTGATAAAGTTTGGAACAAAATTCGTAACTGCCGTATTTAATTTTTTTAAGAAAATCGCTCGAACAGGTCAATTTTTGTTTTAAAAATGCCATCTATTGATATAAAAAAATATCAATGACGTCGTTGCTAAATCAACAAGCCTAATTCTGAAAATTGAGATGGATGTGTGTTCATTAAATTTTGAGCACATTGAAACTATTTTGCAACTACTGAGCACAATTTTTTGATATTGAAGGGATCGGTGCAAAAATGGGCCAACTCCATTTTTTATCGAAGCATTGTACTGTTTTGTATAAATTGGTCTTCAATTTATGCTCATGAAGCTTTTCCAACAATTAAAGGGCTCGGTGCAAAAACAGGCAACTCCATAATTTTCAATATTTGTACAATACATTATGTTTTTGATTTGACCGAATACTGTACGAATCAACCTATGGTTCTCAAAATATATTCCAAAAAAAGTGAATTTACTAAAAAATTGACTTGACCGGTTATTGCACGATAGTCTTCAATTATACTATGCAGAAAAAATGGTCTGCATTTTTCAGGAGTAGGTGGATTAATATGGTCACACCAATAATGGAGGATCTGTGCATTTAGATTTGAATTTGAAATTGAAGTATTCGGCTTAGAAATTTTAAAGACTGAGGATACCATATACCACAAAATTATTAACAGGTATTAGATTAATGGGGACTTTTAATACATTATTTAGAATGATGATGTCTACTAATAATCAGTTATCCAGAAATTTTTCCGCAGTAGAATCTTAATTCGTCTGGACTAAGTGATAACACTGAGCAACAAATTTCGAACAAAAAATTGTATCCTTTTTAATTTTCAAACTAAACTACTTATGTTAGTTAAACAAAAAATACAGAAGCCTATAATCAGCGACCCTGATTAAAATATAAAGACACCTCTAAATTTTTCATTGCAGTCGCTGATTACAAGCTAGAAGAAATAGATAAGAAGATGAATAGGTACTGAAATACTTAAAAAGCAAAAAAATAGGATAGGTATTAAAAGTAGTCGAGGAGCTAAGTCAGTTGTAAAAACAAACAGTGGTGGCACCTTAAGAATGTAAAATTTAATAAAATCCTTAATATCCAGTAAACTCACTGTTTATCATTAAGGAGTGTATTACAGAAACAAGAACTAATCCTTGATTTTAAAGGTCAACAAATTGCAAAATAAAAATTAGGCCTTTTCAAAAATTATTTTTTTATAAACCAATAAAGTTTTTAATCATATTTGTTAGAAGCTTTGAGTAATTTAAATGTTGCGTATATTTTGTACTACACATAAATGAGTAAATCGATTCGTACAAATAAACATTGCTTGTTTATTAATGCTAATCAGTGCTGGGAATTTAATTTGCGACCTCGATTATAATGAATGCATCTTTTAATGATAATCAAGCCAGAGTAAAAAATCCTTAATTAGATATGACTCATAAGAAAATATTGCAATATCATTACCATTACCAATGTTATGATAGGTCATTTTATTTTAAAAGTTAGAATCTTTGTATTGAAAAAATTCAAAACTATAGATAATTAGGGACGTTGTTAAGGTGATATTTGCCTTCCTAAAAAGTTATAATGGTTACCCAAAGTCATCAACACAATTTAGAATCCATAGATGAAGCTACTTTGCTTAGTGCATGTCCAGCACGATCACCTACCCTAAACTACTAAAATTTAAAATGAAGGATTAAAAAATGAAAGATAAAATTATTATTTAAAAATGTTGATAAATACTTGATTAATTTAAAAGTAATATTGCTTCCAAAAATTAATTACGAAAATAAACATTTTTTGATTAAAGTGCCTGGTTTATCTAAATATTAATAAAGGCTAAAAATGAGTTTAAAAATATTGCAATAAACATTGATAACTAGTAATATTTATTATTTTGTATTTATTAATAGCCTTTCCAAATAACTTTTGACAAATAATAAAACCGTTGCAGTTTAACATGAAATTTTCAGGTTGGGTTTTTTGTTTTTTAAATGAAATAATAGCAATTAGTGCTGACAAAAAAAGGACATAAAGCAACAATAAAAGTTTGTTGCTGGTGTAATAACACGATGCGAATATATTTACATTTCTGCGCTAGTAAAACCCAAACATTTTTAACGTTATTTTTATATTTTTATACAAAGCTCGGCTGTTTCCTTGGGGGTGCAGGCTAATTAAAACACCAATATTAATTTTAAGCTTAATAGGATGCCGTGGCGAGGTTTAGAGAAGAAAAAGAAGCGACCCCCCGCGTGTTATTAAATTTTAATAAAATGCAACGACGGGGACGCACGGCGTCGGCAGGAGTTGCACTCAAGATCGATGCTTTTGCGCGCACCGGACGCGAATATTAAAAAATAGCAGCAAGAGGCAAGAAATTCATTACGCCAAGCGCATAATAAACGCTAAACAAAAAGGGCAAAATTAAGCGCGCTCTACGAAATGGGAGCGTTTGTAGTTTATACATACTCCAAAGCCTTGGAAATTAAGTCGGTAAATGTTTGCTGACAAATTTCATATTAATATTATAAAATAATCGCTAATGAAAGTGATAGTCGCGTGGTTTGAGGATTTATCACCGCCTTTAATTAAAAATCTTGAATGTGGGTTATGCTAGATTATTTGCGCTTGTTACACCGCACACTGCTTAAATTATGCGTGAGAAAATTTTACACGAATTAAAAACCAAAATAATTACGACAAGTTTAAATATTCATGTGCTTTTATTACTATTTAGTTGAAACTTTAAATTCATCAAAAACTTTTCGACAACTGCTCCTTTAATTAGAACCCCGCTTGCGCTTAATTTTAATGTAATAAGATTTTAATTAAACGACTTTTATTTATTTTAGTTATTAACACCATTATTATTACAATTATGCCTACTAAATTCTCTTTAAATTTTAGAGATAAAATTTAATTATCACATTAACTGCAGAAAAACGTTATACTTAAGGCATTATCGGCATTTGATGTCATTTATACCTTGATTAAAAGCACCAACATCCTGAAACTATGAAGATACTCATCCTAATAACCCACTTGATGCATTAATTAGCAAACAAGGATTTTTTAAATCGTTAGGGCTTGATTATAGTAGAGAGTTCATGAGCTCGTTGACCGAACGCTGTAACAAAATTCGAAAACCTAGAAAAAATAACTGGGCTGTACCGAATATGAATATTGTTTTTTTTTGCAAATGAAATCATGTCTATTTTCTTCCAATTATTACTTTTTGGTTGCAAATAATTCTCATACTGTTATTTAATTAATTATTATGATTAACAAAAAAGTGAAAAAAAAAATACGGGACTGCACAGTAAACTTGCCACAATCTATTTAAAAAAATTGAAAACAGCTTTTGCTTTAGTCATATTCGGTACAGCCCAGTTTTTCTTTCTAGGTTTTTGAATTTTGTTACAAGATCATCAAAAAAATATTCTGATGGAAAAGATATATTTTTCTTTCATGACATAAATGAAAATTCCAATAATGTCAAAAGTCCTAACAGCAAGTAAACTAATTCCAACCCACCAATTTGGTGTTTTAGACCACAACATGCAACCACAGAGTAAGTTCGTAGGATATGCAAAGATATAAACCAAGAAATGTAGGACAAAAAATACTGCTCTGGAGGCTTCCTGGTTATATTGCAGGCCTTCGATAAAGTATGGCATATTACTGGTCTCCTATACAAATTGAGAAAAGCCCTACCCTGGAATTATTTCCTAATCCAAAAATTTTAGCTCCAAGATCGTTTTTTTTTCTTATAAAACATCATCGTAAGCATACATCACAATTTTCAAAAAACTCAGGTGTGCCTCGTTCTTGGACCTGAATTATACCCAATTTATACCACAAACCTGCACACGACAATCAAGTCACCATAGCACATATAGTCCAATCATTTGGTAGTTTTAACTGGAATATTTTTCGGGAGTTTTGAAAATTGATAATTTCATAGATTTCGTTGTGCTTTTTCCCAATTTCAACTTTGCCAGCTCGCCGCCATATTGAAAAAATTTTTACGATAAAAACAAATTCAAAATTAAACTAGAAAAAAATCTCTACAATTTATGACTTCTTTTTCGTAAAATCAATAGTTTAGGTGTACGAGCGTTTTGGTCTAAAAACTAATTTCCAAACCACCTTAAGGTAGAGTAAGCCACAGGAGGGAATACAATAAATATTTAAAAATTTTACCGAACGTAAATACTGTGAATAGGCGCACTTTAAAAAATATTTGGTTAAAATCGCTTGAGTAGTTTTTTTGGAAAAAAATCGCAAAGTTTCTAAAAACCTTTGGTACAAATACGGTCCTGGACGGAGCAATTTTCAACCGAAAATTATAATTTTTACGGAATTTATTGGGGAAGGTGACGGTGCGAATTTTAAGCTATTAAACGTTCCGGTGTTGCTAAAAGTTTCGAAGATATTAATTATTTTGTAAAAAGTGAAAAAATTTCAGAGGGCAATTTTGGCTACATTTTCATTCATAACTCGATAACGAAAAAAGATAGCGAAGTGATTCCTCATTTGTCATTAAGCTGACCTTGAAAGCTTTCAGATAAGGTGTATTACATAGGGGTAAAATAGAATTTGAGGGTATGATTAGACGCGTCAAAAATTGTGACTTTTTAAAATGGGGTCTTACAAAAGTTTTGAGTTATTTTTTCAAAATTCAAAAAACCCTATACGTGGGCGGTTTGGGTTCGAGTAGCACATTCTACTGATCTTTTGAAATTGAAAATCGGTTAAAAAATGGCCCGACGGAAGCCACTCACCCCTAAATTCAAAATTTCGACTTAATTTAGGCATAACTTTCGAACCACTTCTAAAATAAAAATTTCCTACGCGCTACCGGATGTAAAAATTATTCGTTTATAAGGCAGTGTAGAAAAATTTAATCATTTTTGGAAACTGTAGGCCAAAGTGGTAGAAACCTCAAGGTAGTGTGGAAAAGGTTTTTGCCATACCGCGTATTGTAGTACACTTTACGGCGTTCGTACGCCAAAACTATTGATTTTACGAAAAAAAGGTTATGACATAAATTGAAGGAAATTTTCTTTAGTTTAATTTTGAATATAAATGTTTTTATTGTAAAATGAGTCGGAAAGGAGATATTGTCAAAAAATTGCTTTTAGGCGCCATTTTTCCAATATAGCGGTGCGAGCGACAAAGATACTATACGTGGTGGCAAAGTTGAAATTCGGAAAGCGTACATCGAAATCTATAAAATTACAAATTTTCAAAACTCCCGGAAAACATTCCAGGTAACCCCCTTTTTTACTCCCAAATGACTGGACTAATATGTACACTATATAATACTATCAACACACCAAGACCCAAAGATGGCATTTCAGAAATTGCAAACTCATCTAGATTAAATACATAGTGCATGCAAGCAAATGGAACGAAGTCAACCAATGTGACCTTCTGCAATCGAAATCCTACGCACTTGTTTCACTAAATAACCAACAAATCCAACAAAAAAGAAGATATTAAATACTTAGGTATCCACCTGAATCATAAGTTAAACTGGAAAAACATTTTTTCTTCATAAAAAGAAAGCAACTTGGTATCAAACTATAGAAACTAAACTGGCTCATAGGAAACAAATCACAACTCACAATTCCAAATAAACCCCTAGTGTACAAAAGCATCTTGAAACCAATCTGGAGTTATGGGATCCAACTATGGGGAACGGCAACACTCTACAACATCCAGATTCTGGAACGGTTTCAATCAAATATCCCCCGTGTGATAACAAACTCACTATGGTGTGTTCCACATAACATCATCAGAAATCACCTCCGAATACAGACTGTTAAGGAAGAAATAGTTAAATCTGCTCAAAAATATGAAGAAAGACTACAACTACACTCTAGTAAACTAGCAACTATCCTCATGAGAAAACCAGAAAGACGAAAAGTTTAGAGCTATAATTGGACCATGCTTATCAAAAAGTTTGGTGCCATAATATAATTTTTCTAAAAATGTCGCTTGGTCCCTTTTGGATAAGCATGGTCCAATTATGAAACAGAAATATTAGTTGATTATGTATTTTATTGTTCAAAATGTTAACCAATACCTGAAACCCTGCGCCAAAAACGTTTTTAGTCACTTTTTTCTACCCTCCCGCCGAAACTCACATCGATGGAGTGGAAAAACCTGGGATGATGATATTGGGGTAAAACTGAAGTTGTTGAAACTATAAAATTTTACCATGAATATTTCTGATTTTAACTAAGATAAATGGTTTAGAGAACGGCCCGAATGCTAGGTCCAATTTTTGAGGAACCCCATATTTGTGACAAAGAAGATATGATGTATTAATGAGAGCAACTGAGAAGGCATAAGAAACCCCTTGTCACAAAAATGCTTTGATATTGTGTGTCTATATTTCCAACGTATTTGATATTTTTGGTATACCAATTAAATTAGCTTGTTTATTATAGTTTTGGAGTAGAAGGTCGAGCTGTCAGAAATTTGTGACTGTGTAATCAAGCAAAGTTGAGACGTAAAATATTTCTTGCGCCATTAATTCCTTCTATAATGGACGTTATGGTGGTCGTCAGTTTTAAATTAGAGTGCATTCCTGTTTGCAATAGATTACGTTGTATCTGCTCGCGCCAGTGTCTGGGTGCGGCGACGGTGGTTATTTACCGTTCGGGTTTACGTCACCCTCACTCCGACGTGATTACCAGGGAATGCATTATTTGCGTTCTGCAAAATGCGGACGGATGTTTTGCTTCACCTCTTTGACCCGTTTTTATTGCACCGCATAAAAACTTGCACTAAAACAAATGCGCATCATAAATGGAAGTTGGAAAAACTTTTCTTCCGCCTCCAACAACTGCGAAACAAAATAATTGGATATTTTATTACCGTCCATTCGTTTGAAAAACTCTTTGGAAAGTATATGGAAGATCGAATTGTTCAATATTCTAACCCAATCTATGGGTCGTAAGATACGATTTCCACCTTATGTATTCTTTGGTATATATTTGAGAGGATTCGTTTTGCTCAGCAAAAAAGCTATTTTACATGTATTAGCACCAATCCAAATAACTGTTTTAAAGACTCACTTATTTCCAGTTTTAAAGATGCAATAAAAACTTAATTTTCAGGGGGGGTATGCTCGAATCACTCGATACGAGTCGTATACGACTTCCATCATTATATCATTGTCACTCGAATGTAAAAAATAAGAGTCATGTCGTATACGATCTTGGCAAGTGATTCGAGAATAGCCCCCTGGCTTGGCGCATATTGTTCCATATACTCTGTGGTTCCATTAAGTTAGAAAATTGGGAAATAAAAATTTAAAGGGTTTATAAAAAGGTTCCAATTTATTTTAAGGCATGTTTATGTTGATTTTTATTTAAATTTTATATCAGTTTAGTTACTTTGTAAGAGTTATTGTCATCGAATAAAGTTTCATTGTGGAGACCAAGCTCGGAACTCTTAAAAGGCATTAACCGCGTTACGTACAGTGTAAGCGATTATCTTCAACTCCGGGCCCGGGATCGATGGCGGCTTCGCTTCCCCCTTTGCCCGGCAACGGTTTCGTTTTACTAAAGAGAAGCCGGGAAACCCCCTCGTTGCCCGGAGAGGCCGTAGCCACCGGCGTGTACATACGATGACATCAAGCAGATCAATTACCCCCGATAAGAGCATAATTCCGGAGTCGTTCCTGAACGTACATTACTTTTCCATTCCAGGACCAACTTCTTGCACCCTAGGAGGGATTAACACGTCGACGCTGTTCGCTAAAGTTGGGTAAATCCCTCGTACGGATTTTAGCTCCTGCATTTATTGCGCAGCACCTTACGTTAAACAATGTTAACAATTAATAATGATTCTGATGGAATTACGACGAAACTTTGAGGTTGATGAAACAATTGCGGCCAAAGTTAATTAACGTTCAAGTTGGCGCGAGGATTATTAGGCGTAATCTTGACTCTCCCCACGAAGGACGTCGTCGGATTGGAATGTGCCCATTTCCTATTTGCTCAAATATTCTCCGAGTATGCAGCAACAATGTTAAGGGGATTCATCGTTTCATATTAATATATACGCAGGAGTCGTGTTCTTCAGGCCTTCCCCTCAAGTTACAGACGACTTCGGCGTGCCACGCATAAATTACAAGGGTTGCTACAATTAGACTATTATCAATCAAGATACCGTGTCCTTATCAAAATTCCAAAAAATTACTACAAAAACTTTTTCTTCAGAAATTCAAATTAATATCCCAACCTACTCGCACTAGGATTTTTTCCGTAGACTCAATACCACATTTGCCAAAACGAGTTTCTTTATGTCCATCATCAGTAGAGTAGTTGCAGAATCTACAACTCTACAGATTGCAGCAAGTGAAATTCAAACGTATAAACAATATGGTGTCCTTTTGAAGAAAGCTTAAGAGCTGTACGATCTGTTACTATTAGTGATAGAAAGGTCATTGACAATCCTCTAAATTTGATCACAGGTTATGACGTGTTCTAAAACAGTAGGATGAAGAATTGCGAGATGTCTTCACAAACGAGTCATTATTCACCGAAGAGGGAATGCGAAAGGGCACCAAATCCTCTTAATATTCAGCATTCCAACCTGTAAACTTTAATGAGAAGCAAGGAATAACGAAATTTGAAGTGGGGGATGGAGGTCATCTACTTCACAAAGTTTGACCATCAAACTCATCATTTGGTTACACCCGGTACATACTTTTCGACGGAACAGATGCTGCATAAAAAGACTCGAAGAGCTCTCAGCATCTTCGTAGAAGCAGATAACACTCATCTTCGAAAATAATCTTTGATGAAAAAACTATGACTCGAGAGAAATTCTTGTCAAACGACAAAAACAAAATAGTAGAGGAAGATGCTGACAAACTCATCATCAATACAGTTGTCACTCTTACCTCTTCTTATGGCGAGCACATCGACTTCTTGACAATCCTCATAGGAATGCCCCACCAATTAATTTCAACAAATAATATGAATGAAACAAAGCTATAGTTGTGATCTGTCCAGTATGTGCTTCTCAAAGTGGAGCTTTTCTTTTTCATCCAAGCCTTTATTCTCAACACCAACTTTTCACTTGATGAGACAACAGCAGCAGGGGAGCGGATAATAGTTGCTCTGTAAGGTGGTTCGCTGAAGAAAGGGATACCACATTGTTTTTGTTTAAATTTCACTTTCCTTCCAATCTGTAGGGCTACGTGGTAGTTGACTGTAGCTTCTCCAACCTGTGCACTGCTGATGAACATAATGCAATCCTGAATTAATTATTCATTGGTCTAAAATCATAAAAAACACAGCAAAAAATAAAAACTACATGATCTGATGCAAGGTACCCCCTTTTTCAGGTGATAAGGTTACTGGACTATTACTACTTATCTTAAAGTGCACTCGAAAAATATAAGTATTAACTAATGAAAACATCCGGCCTCTTATTACTTCCTTTAATACAAACCTTTAACTCATCGTCAAAAATAAATCCTGCACGTCCAATTACATTACATGAAAAATGCACTTCTGGGCCCGAATTATAAACACTTACGCTACGTAACGATCTACGTTACGTGGCTGTCGTACTCCTTCCATTGATTAAAACGTACGTCGCAGAACGTACATGTTTGAAATTCTGGATTCTTACTGTTGGAAACTCTATGGTTTAACTTGGATCTTAAAAAGGCATATTTCAAGACGAATTGTAATTTGAGAGGAATAGCACCTGAAGGTTTCTGGTATAATTTTAGTATTAAAATTGGAAAATTAATGTAATATTGATGTTCAAAGGATTAATTATTATGAATTTAAAGTTAAAGGCTTATGCATTTTAAAGTTGTACCCTTAAAACCCGTACCATGTTAATTAAAGTTAACCTCGTATCCGCCACGAATTAGCATACTTGCGGAGAAACCTTGGACTTTGTAAATTAGTACCAATTAGCGACTTTCGTGCGTTCTATTAGGAAACTAAGAGGGCGCCAACCACATATTAAGCGTCCCGAATTTCGTTTAAAATATTCCATAATGTAAATTTCTGGCACGCTCGTAAATACGGACGCTGCCAATAACCGAGGCAAATATTTCGCATTATCGTGAACGCATTGCCGCCGCCGCTGCTCGTTCCAGCTGAATGTATGAGTGTGTGAGTTGTTCAGGCCGTCTATGTGAATATACACTCTCAATAATTCATGCTGCATGCCTAACAAATTGTATTTGACAGATTCAAATTAGGACATGTTCTGTCCGGAATATACTCACGCAAACATGGACCTAAATCGGGAACAGTGGATCGAGTATTGCGAGGGGACATTCTATATGACCGAACCGGTTTTTGTATTAATTTATTGATTTCATTCATCCTATATTTGTATTCCTAAATTAATAATGTTCCTAAAATGACATACTTCCCAAATTTCATAATTCTAAAAAGTTATGGATGATAAATTGAAATTGTGATGTATAGCTTCGCTCAATGTTATCAACCATACATGTATAACAGGGGTTGGGTTGAAAGGTTGGGGCTCCATTACCCTCCTACACTTACCACTAGGCTCGGGACTAAACTACAACTTAATTTTTATTAGCGCTACTTGTTTTAACCCCATTCATCCTTTATACTTCGTACCTCTGCCTTTTCAGGCAAAGCTTTTCTTTACTTCGAATTAATCAATGTTACAAACCTCCTACACCCACCATCACCTCCAGAATTTTGAAGAGAACATCCCGTCATTGTTTCAGTTTTTACATTCTTCATAATTTGATGGAACACTTGGTTTTTCGGTAAACTCAAACCTTGCAATTATTCGGGACCATGCTCTGATCATCTTTTGGGAAATCAAGTTGGTTTTGCATTCTGATCTTTTGGTTGAATTGGCATTCCTTATATTGAGTTTTAACGTTGAGCTAAGAGACTTTCAAAATTGTTAGATGAGGCTGATGGCTCGAATATTGTAAAACATTTGGCTGATAGTCACAATTGTACATAGTGTAAAGGAAGTTTCAAGGGGCTGATAGCTCGGAACATATTAAATCACCACATCTGTAAATATTGCATGAAGCTGATAACTCGGAAAGTCTGAGGCTGTTCCAACTTAATTGTTATAAATTGTGTTTCTTGCATAACTTCATAAGAATTGCCTGAAGATGAGGCAACACCCGAAACATGTATAAAGTTGTATATAAGGAATCACCACAGACTTTTATTGGTATTGGTAGAATTTTATTCCTTAGCTTGCCATTTTTTAAGAAGCTTTACCTAAATCAGTATGTTACATCAAAACTTTACAAAAATGAAGTCCGATTATCAGGTCTTCGTTTTTCTTTCATGATTGCAGAGTAGCTTGTAATTTTGTATTAACCCTGCTGATTATGCATTCAAATTTATATCAAAATTATTTACCTATTTTAAAATCGCTTCAAATTTATTCGACTTGATGCACTTAATTCTAATTTGATCAACTGTTGTTGGTGATTAAATAACGATTAGAGTCTTATTTAGAGTTTTGTAGAACTCGAGTGAAATTTTAAATTTCCAGTGATTCAAATGGAATTTAAATTCTTTAAAAACATGCTGAATAAACCTAATTTACTTTAATTGCTCGTCGCAACATGTAAAGCAGTGACAATTTGCGAGAGTTTTGCACTGCAGCTGCGATTTTTATTTACCTACCGTTGCGCTTTGGCAAACTTTGCCGCCATTAACTAGTTTTTAGTTAATTGAACAGAAATCTGTAAAACAAGTCGTGAATTTAAATACTTCACTTCATTAACTTGTCTGTCGATTATTAAAATGACAACTGCAATTTTATTATTTAATAGATATTATTGTCATGTTAAAAATAGCGAGTGTTATTACTACAAATGTCGTTTTAATCAATTATTCTGATTTATGTACTGCCTTCGGGGGAAATTTAAATTTGATTTACGATAGTATTATTAAATTTATTGATGAAATTAAATTGTTTTGAGCTCTGTTGAAGACTAGCTCGTAATTGGTTTTATATTTTTTCGAATTTTAAACCTAGAGCCTACTATTTTACATTTTAAGTAACTAATAAAAATATTTATTATTTTATTTCTTGGAATATACAGTAATTACTCAAACTAAACAACCCTCAAATAAGCAACTTTTGAACTAAGATAACCTTGAAATTGGGAAAACTACTTTCGTTTCGCTTCCCTTGATATAACCAACAAAATGGTTGGTAATAACAGAATTTTTTTACTCCAAAAATTTTACAGAATCTTTTTCTGAATAACGCCTGGACGTGTATTCCTGAACTCAGACTTATAAAATGTTTTCAATGATTTTATAATGCCAGGATCAAGTGGTTGAAGAATGGATATAGTGTTGGGTAGGAAAAACATACACTGAAAATTTCCATCAGGACGTCGATTCCTGAAATCTCACACGGTGAATCCCAATCTCACTTTCCTCGAAGCGCATGCGTCAAAATCTCACGGACGGACGAATCAAAATTCTCTTGGCTTGCACCAAGCGAATTCACGGGTGAGACTTTGGCGCATGCGCTCGAGGCAGGTGAGACTCAATATGTGAGATTTCAGGAATCGACGTCCTGATGGAAATTTTCAATGTATGTTTTTCCCGCCCAACACTATCTGCATTGTTCAACCACTTGATTAAGGCAAAATCGTTGAAAACATTTCATAGATCTGAGTTGTTAAATTCCTTGGTAGGTAAGAATGTTGTAATGCTTATGATTTCCATGGCATGGGATTGAGTTTCGAATTAAGTTATTCAAAATGTGAACGATATAAAGGACCTTATCGTTTTCCTATGTGTTTTTGGGCAAACATAAAAAATAAGTTAAACCTACAAAAATTAACTAAAATACCCCCAATATTAATTATATTTCCAATTTCTTCAATAAATATGAATTATAAATACATTTATGAGATTTTACATTATTTAAAAAAATATTTATTAACACGACAACAGCGGATTTTAAAATTCAAATTTTGACAAGTACTGTCAGATAAATTTTAATTACCTTTCATTTACGTTTAAATTGAAAGCAAATGACTGTTAAAACTAATAAAGTGTTTTCCTTGTGGAACCTATGTTAATAATCTAATACAATCGCCAAAAGGATTAACCTGATGGTAAATACAAATAACCTTTATATAAGGCACTTTAGGATAATGGTTACTGTTACAAACAAGAAGTAATGCCCGGGCTAACAAATACGTACGCGCTTTACAAAGGTATTATCTGGCGACTGACTCACTGTGACTCACACTGGATTGTAATGTTTCCCACATTGGGTGTTATTGTCATGCGCACACATTGCTTGCGTTCATACGTTTATTTATAAAAACAGCTAAAATCGGCGCGTACGCATAAAAAGAAATACGGTACGCGCTCATGTTACATACTGGAATGAAACATTCTAGCAAAGGAGAAATAACTTGCCGAATGTCGTAAATAGTATCTTGCCTACTTGACAGGAAGTGCCAGAGAGTGTGTCCTACAAAAATGGAAGGAATTTACAAGCCCTTTGCCGCCACCGATGTCCCTTATCGGTTCTACTTTTTACTAATAATTATTCTGCATAATTATTCTGCATTTAATTTGGACGTTTCGTTTGAGAGGTAATAATTTCAATGTTGCCTGATTGTGCAATAAAGTCTTACGATAACCTGTAAAAGATATTTTATTTTTATTTGACCCCGTAATATTACAAATCTTATTACAACTATTAAAACTATAGCCATTGAATTTACAGTAAAAGTTTCAGAGCTCCGGGGAACTGGAAAAGTCATTTTTTATCAAATATTTTAAAAATTGCAAAAAAACGACAACTGTGTAAAAATTGTTTAATTGTAAAAAATATATTCTTAAATTATAAGTTTATTTGAATAAAATAAATACTTAAAAATTAATTTCTAATCAAGTCATAACAAATATGTAGTTAATTGTATAATTTTTATACTATTAAAGTCAATAAATCATAGTAAATAAATGGTATAGGCAACCAAACTACTTTGTTTGTTAGAAACAAAGAGGAAAACACCAGCATCGTTGTCTAATTGTGCAAAAATTAATTAATTTCAATTGCGTTTTTTGGCGAAAGCGGTCTCCTAAAGAGCAAAATATTTTACACTATTGTATATTTATTTCTTATTTATATGTGGCATAAGTTTCATTCTTGTACAAAATGCTCCCAAAACCCGATAAGGTCCTTTGAATACAATTTTGGATCATTTTGATACCGATGAGGATGATATTCCGATAGTGAATCTGTATAGATAAGTTATTTCATCAGAATTAATGGATATCTAAATAAACGAGTGAAGTGAAGGAGCTTTGGATAATGCAAATGCAGACAATGATATTTGAATGATCATTAATTATAAAATAGACAATGTAGAAGACGAAATTACAAATTTGGAGTAGACCATTCGTCGTTCTGCGGCTCTCCGTTGTGCTAAAGTACGGTTATGCTGATTTCCGTTATGATTCTTCGCGGCAGCTGCAGAACATTTATCCCTTCCACCCTTCATAACGTAGGTAGCTACGTAACGAGAGTGTTTATAATTGGACCCCCGATTTATACAGAATTTAACCATTAACGAGGGCGGATATTAGGAGTTTATGAATACAATTTGGAAGGTATAAAAACGTTAAAACAACTAGTCGACGCGTTTTTCTTAATTGAATTTGGACTAAAAAAATTAAACGAACATGGGGAAGAGAGGTGCGAACGAATGTAAAAAAACGAATATTAGGCAAACGTCCTGTGGGAATTTATAAACGTTCTGAACAAATTTCTCGTAACAACGCGAAACCGTAATTTATTAAAATGTATACAAAGTGCATGAAATACGGTCGTCGCATTGACACACAGGACGTCGCGCTAAAATATATGCAAATTTGCTTTTGAATTGTGTAGGGGGTACGCGTGTTGAGGGGCATGGGGAGTTAAAATCAACCTCAACTACCGCCCCTATCCCTTGAGTCAACTAATTAAATTTTGTAGCGTGCAAAAATCAACGGTGTCTGTTTATTTTGGCTATCGAAAAATACACTTTGATTTGCAATGAAAGCGGGTTTTAAGCGAGAATTTCTATTTTCGCACATATGAGGAATTGTAGTCGTAAGGCGGTGTTTATGCTGCAGCGTTTTTGCGCGAGGTGTGTTACCTCTACCTAAAGCAACCGATGTACTTAAATTCAAGCGCGTATACTGACGAGTTTTTGCAAGCGGTGAGCGTCGAGGTGAAAACCTCGTTAGTATATTTATGCTCGCCGCTACTCTTGTCTATGCACACAGCCTAACAAAAACAGGTGTTGAGAAAAGTAGACATTTGAAACTGGAGTTAATTAAGTTTTAAGGGTAGGAGGGTTGCACACTTGTTAAATCGACACTCTTAAAATTAATACCACGAACTACACAAGTAAACATCAACACAGCGATATCGCATTACAAAGAAGGTAACAAAGAGAAGGAAGGCAGACAAACGCTCGCAAAATGTTTAATATTGACAATGAAAGACGATAACGTCGGCGCGTTTCAAGCGCGGGGGTGGCTCGTTGCTCGCCGCCTGAAAAGCGTCGAAACAAGACAAAACGAGGAAGTCAGGCGCGGCCGTTTAACGTTACAAAAGACGAGTTTTCCATACGACATTCGCACAATAGATTAAAACGAAGTCGCCCTTTTATTGAGTCTGAATTGAAATTTAAGCCCGGCCCGAGCGGAAAAAAAGTCAACCGTACTTCGTGCTTCTATACGATTCATACCCAAAAGAACTCTTCAATGTTAACCTCTTTTTATGACTCTTCAAATCTTTTTTTCAACCAAATTATAATTTATTTTTCAACTCGAATTTAAATTACAAAAAATACGACAAAACTCGAAAACTTAGTAGATAAATAAAACGAAAAAACTAACACCAAATGTAAAAAAGTTTAAATATTACAATTTCACCCTATTGAATAAAATACGTCATTTTCCATGGTTAAAATACCAACAAAAATAATGCATCATCATATTAAAACAACGGCGGATGTTATTATTTATTTTCACCAGAAACGGGTCCTTCATTTATAAAATTCTGTCAAAATTGATACTGACGCTGATTGACGTTTCTCTAAAAAAGTTACTTCAGTTTTAAATAAAACAGAATGAAATCAATGTGTTAGCATAACAAATGCAATCAAGTCGTGAAGTTAATCTTATCAAACACCACTCGAATTTTTTAGTATTTTAGAAGGTTTTCATGAATACAGAGTGTCCTACTTTATTACCAGAATTTCTTTTAGATAGTAAATGTCATTCTGAAAAACAAAATTGCTATGAAATTATATTTTATCAACTCCCTAAAAAGTTACAAAAATTTGAAAATGATTTTTGTGAGACACCCTCATTTTTTTAATTTTTTTATTTAAATCAAGTAGATTTTCGTCGGCAATTTTGAAAACTTTCCAAATTCATGATAACAAAGAAGAGCATTTTTTAATTATTTTTCCCCAAAAAAGTAGCAAGAGCTTATACGCGAGTTCTGGGACACCCTGTATATTTCTTGTAGAAAATACTCATGGCGACAAAAAGTGTTTTTCCCTCAAATTTAGAAAATCTTTTACATTCAACTCGGGGAAGTTCAGTTCATGCTCAGTTCAAATTAAATTCGGAAATTAAATTTTCGCGGGTAATACCCCAAGAGATTTGATTTGGCTGGATATGTTTATGTTTACTTATAAACGCTTGGTTGTTTGCAATTCTCCGAAAAACTTGTTATTGACTATACAGGGTGTTTCTAAACATGTGTCCCAATTTTTGACAAAAATGTATTATTCTCGAAAATGCTTAATTTCCACAATACAAGGTGGTAATTTTATTTTAAAATTTTTGATAAAACATTTTTAATGATAATTTTTTTCATTTTTTTTCTAGGTATCCCTGAAGGGTCCCAACAAAGTAGCGAGAGCTTATACGCGAATTCTGGGCACCCTGTAGAATTCAAGAATAAAAATATGGGTAAAATAATTTTGGGAAAACCCATTTTTTTAGGATTTTTTTTTCAGATTCTTAAACTTTACAAAGAGAAAGTATAAGAGTATGGCCATCCCTCTCTAGCAGCTTACGTTTCATTGAGTGTGATTCAAAGGGTGCGCGCATGGCGGAGAGGATATATTGGTTTCTGTGTTTCCTCTTTTTTGAAATAAAGAAATAAATTATTTACTATTTTAATAACGTCTAAGCTCAGCAAAATCACTGAATTTAGTATTTTAGTAAATAAATTAGTAAATATTACTTTGGAGTAAAATCAAACTGATTTGATTCTTGAGCAAGGATGAAGAAGTATTGAGTGATGGGTAAGGACCACAGTGCTCGGCTATATCCACTGCAATTTACTAATGCCTTTTAATTCGATCAGAGAGTATAACTCTATTCCAAGGATAATTTAGCAAGTTAAACTGAATACATTGTGAGTTTCATGGAAGAGGGCCGTAACAACCATTCTTTTGGAAAACCTGATAGAAAATTTTAACTACTACTACTTTACATACATATAGGTAACCATTTCAAAATGATAAACCAAAATTTTTAGACGTTTTTGTTTATCCTGTAATATTTTGAAATTAACTCATACGCCCCTCTTCCATGCAACTTCGACCAGAAAAACTCCAACGAAATATAAAAGTGACATATTTATAATTTCTTTGGGAATATCGCAACCTATCTATTGTGAAAATCTGAAAATTAGAAAAGAAAATTAATATAATATGGAACTCTTTTTCCTACCTATCGATTAATAATAAATATTTTAGTGATAAAATAGTATCTACTGTAAAATATTATTTAAGGGAGTTACAAGATTTTTTTGTGTCGTTGTCAATCGTAACGTCAATTATTATGATAGTAGACTAGTCGTAAACAAGGCGCGTACCATAATTATTAATTTCGATCTGAATTATATGTATAACAAAACTTTACCTGATTGTATAAATCATGAAGAAATTGAATTAAAATGTATTGACATTTTTAATGATATCAATTTGAGTATTGTAAAGAAATAAATTATGGTTCTAGGACCATAATGAACCCATTATGGTACTCAGTCCGGTAAAGAGCGTCATATGTCACTCAAATTGACCCCCGGAAAGGTGACATTATAGTACGCAAGCAGATAATAGTATATTATTCAACGAGCATGTAATAGTAATAGACACGAGTTTAATATTATACTTTATCTACGACTGTATTGGCTACTTCCTACTTTTATTTTAAAATCAAAATTATTTAACGTCCTTTTGAACATAACCTAACTTATTTGTTATTTTATTAATCTCAATTATTACCTACACCTTCTATTTTCAATGCATATACCTTTGAAATTTCCTAAATATACTTTTTTAAAATAAATAATTGTATTAAATTAGTTTTTGTAGACCTAAATGTCCTAAAGTTATTAATGTTAATTTGACAGTGGACGGCGCTGGACTCGAGTGAAGCAACGTCTTTTTTTCGTTTAATATCCACACATGTCGGCTTTAGCTAACTTCAGCCTGTGAGTTAACTTTACAACTAGAGCTTTCTGATTGGCTGTAAGCTGCAACTTGCAGTGTAATAGTAAAATAAAGTCACTAGTGGTGTAATGAATTTCATTACATGCCAGAAAACGCATATATAATGAATACTTTACACTTTACATATTAGTCGTAGATAATAGCTATTTTAATACAAGTGAGCAAAGTGTATGATTTTATCAAGAGGCGAGGGCCTCAATCAAACGAATGATAAAATCACTTTGCTCACGTGTGCTAAACCTAATTTTTGCCATTTTTGTTAAAATAATAAAAAATGTCTAATTTAGTTACATTTTATAATTTTTGGAAAATTTAATTTGCCTTTCCAAAATATTAGTAGGAGTATTTACAACTAATAATTATATTTTCACTTTCTTGAGTTTCCATATTTATATTAATTAAATTGTAACAAAAAAAGATCTTCATATTAAATTTGAAAATTGAACGTTATGTCAACCTACGTTTGCGTGTGAAAAACTTAATGACAGAATTGTTATTTGTTTGAATATAATTATTAAAATATTATAACATGTTTCAGTTTTATGCACTCAACATTTAAATTAAATATTTCTTTTTAATTATACAAGGTGGTGATTATTTCGATGCTCACCATTGGTATCTTTTAAAGTGGAAGAGATACGAGGTCGGTTAAATTAAAGTTGCGCATTTTTATGACCATTAAAAATCTAAAAGAAAATTTAAGATATTTAAACTCATTGCAAAATTAAGGCCAAAAATCTAAAAAATGTGATTTTAGAAAATAATTTATATTTTCCAAACCATTATTGCCACATCAATAAAATTTGGTACCTTTAAATTGTTAACTATTTTGAGTAAAATGACGTCAAAAAATAATTTTTTGGCCTCCTAGATTCGAAGCCGCGATATTCAACTTTTTTATTTCTTATGGCTGCCATATTGGATTTTTACCTCATCAATAAATAATAATACATTTCCAGATTGCTAATTAACATTAATGTGTTTCCTTAGAAAATGTGTTAAATTTGAAAATTTTTATAAAAAACAAATGAAATCAATGTTTTATGGACAGTTTCCATGGTTACCATAAAAATATCGCCTCAAATGAAACTCTAAATTTGATCAAAATTCTAATAAGAAAAAAGCAAATACTTTAATCATTTTATTTGTTTAATATTATAAAGACACCTGTAATTTACATAAAATACTCTTATTGCAGGTCATTTGTTTATTATTATTTTCTTTACTATTAGATCAATTTTGAGGAGATTTTTTTATGGTAACCATGGAAACTGCCCATAAAGCATTGCTTTCATTTGTTTTTTATACAAATTCTTAAGTTTAACACATTTTCTAAAGGAACATATTAAAGTTAATTAGTAATTTGAAAATGTATTATTATTTATTATCTGATGATGTAAAAATCCAACATGACGGCCATAAGAAATAAAAAAGTTGAAAAAAATTTTTTTGACGTCATTTAACTCAGAAAGGTACTAAATTTCATTGATGTAGCAGTAATGATTTGGCAGATATACCTAAATTATTTTCCAAAATCACATTTTTGTTTTTTCTTTGCCATAACTTTACAACGAGTTTAAATATTCTAATTTTTTTTCAGATTTTTAATGGCGATAAAAATGAGCAACTTTTATCTAATTTAACCGACCTCGTATCTCTTCCACTTTAAAAGATACCAATGGTGAGCATCGAAATAATCACCACCCTGTATAACTATGTTTTCTTTGAAATAACTTAAATTCTTTTTAATTTAATAATGGATGTTTTTTGTATGCGTTGTTATGCAACCAACATTGCACATTTTTCAACTCATTTGAGTGGGCAAAAGATTTTAGCTCACTTGTGATTAAAAGACATGCTTTATCCACTAAATTTAGTTAAAAAAATGGAAAAAATATATTTCAAGTAAAACCATTTATTTCTTGTATGAACTACAAAAATGACATTAACGGGCTGTAACAAGTCATGTTCGTATCACTTATTACATTTCCGACATATTAAATGCCTAGGGGAAAAAGTAGGTAGTTTTTCGCTGCCTCAAAACTCAAAAATATATTATAATAAACGTTTCATAGACGTTCGAAGAAAAAATAATAATAAAACCATATACTACTTTAATTATTTCAATATTTTTGCATGATGCTGATGTATTAGAAAAGAAAGCTTTAAAACCCTGTGGATATTTTTACAGGAGATACTACAAAAAATAACTTGTTAAATTTTCGTCCATCACTTTTGTTTTTCCAGCGTTATAAGGAGCACTCCAAAGATTGTTGAAACCTTAATAAAATATCGCAAGGTGCTTCTTAAAAATAAAAGTTGAAAACTGGCTCTTGATTATTTTCCAATTTCTTCGGAAAAAAGCTTAAAAACTTGAGATCAATTAATTATGCAGATTTAGAAATAAAATAAATTATAATGGTAATAAAATAGTTTTGGCATAAATTTGAAAGCGAAAAGGGGGGTTTTAAAACGAGTTGTCATGATTTATAGTGCATACTTATTTCTTAATTGGTTGATTTAAAAATTCGTGGGCTGCGGATATTCCTACGTGAATATTTAGTGCTATCTGTCGGTAATGTAGTGTCACCCACGCACTTTTAAAGAGAAGAGCGACCGGTTCCTCCTGAAGACAGTTTAAGCCCCCTAAAGGTTCTCATTTGCATCCGCCTTTCAAAAATAAATCAAATAGTATTAAAACCCACAAAATACATTTTTAACTTGACTAAAAGTCGTTGAGTTTTAATATTGGAAAATAAATATCAAGTTAAAGCCCGCGTTAAGTTTTAATTACGGATTTTAATAAGGAAATTAATAAATCATCAAGTTGCGTTTGTGCGTCTTTGGCCGACGGCGTAAACGAAATTAGTTTCTTTTAATTAACACAAAGGAATGAACGCGCGAAACGTAATCAGTTAATAATAGCGCTTGGAAATTATTTTTTAACTTAAATTTTATTTAAGAATAGGGATATTGAAGGTTTTAAATCCAAGAGTGAAGCTACTTTAAAATATTAAAATGCGTATTAAAGTTTTATTTCCGGTTTTAATTATTTAAGTTGTTTTATCGTTTTTAGAATTTAAGAAGTGTTTTCTGCGTGAATTTGTAATGAAACCCACTTTAGAATCCCCTCATTTATCTGCAACCTAAACATACAAAAGTGTATAAACAAAAAAGACTCATTTCTTCTTTTAGGAGTGTGCGTGCGTGAGTCCGGAACAAACAGTTGTTTAAATATTACGCGAATGTAGGCCACCCCTAGCACGCATATCGCGCACTTAATTTTCCACCCGTTTTCCCTCTTTAGTTTTATGCGCCAATATCACTTTACAAGTGGTTTCTTGGCGCTAATTTTCACAAAAAACTCCTCGACGCGTTGGGGGTTGTGAGATGGGGGCTGTTATTAAGGTAGTTGACGGGCCGAAGAATGACATTATCGCAGGGAAGACTTAATAAAGACGTGTGATGCGCCTCACGTACACTGTGTGGCATGGCGGGGCGGGGGGTCTATGCCACTTTTTTTCAAAAAGGAAGGACGTAATCCAATTTAGTACGAACACTGGCGCATCGATTCGCTACACGTCCCCTTCTGGTTATTCTCTTCCGGCTGGACTTAGTGCAATCGATAACCTCTCATCCTGTTCTCTCCTTTTACGATAATTTAACGCAGAATTGTTAACGTGCTTTTAAAGGATACAGCTTTTTAATTTTTCATCACAATTTTTGCTCATTAGAACTCAATTTTCATAAAAAACACAACCATTTTTTCTAATTTAACCCGATTATGTTCTAAAAAAGCTTCTAATGATAATCCTTTAAAATGGTAACGTACCTGACTTTCAACATATTAACTTCAACTCTTTAATTCTTCTTACCTGAAACAAAATACAAATATTAATCCAATAATGTTAACATCAATATTATGTTCAACTGAACAAATATAGAATTGAATGGTTCATTTTAAACCGCATCTACATAAAAAAGAACACCCTGTATATTTGCCTGAAGAATACTACAAGATTATGTCAGAAGCAAGTCCAAATTTTAAAGTTTTTATGTTATCAATAAATTAAATTTTAAATTTTGGCCAAAATTTTATTAAAATTTTTTGTCAGATGAGAGCAGCTTTAATAAGCACATTCCTAAAGAACCCAAATAGTCATTCTCAATATCCTGCCACATGAAATTCCCATATAAAAAAAATAGGAAGGAAGTAGTGGTTGCATGCAACTTTTTATTCAGAAAGACCGCAAAATTCAAGAAGAGATGGGAATAGTAAGAAGCATCAAGAATCATATGTTTAGAAATCCAATCAAATTAACTATTGCAGTTTTACCATTATCATGGCAACCGTTTACCTGGAAATCGATATAACATGGTTCATACCAGACAGATAAACCAAAAGTAGCTAAATTAGCTACGCCCAAATTAAAAAAAAGGCAATAATTAAGAATACTACTTATTTGATGAATTTAATCCTAAATTAAAACCATTTCAAAGAAAAAAATACTATTACGTTATAAAGCTAATTATTTTGTATACAGGGTGTTTCTGAACAAGTGTCGGATAATCTAGGAATGGATTTTTGGACCAATTTTAAGTTTATTAATTTTTTTCAATTTTTTAACATAAAATCTACATTGTTAATGATAATTAGCCCAAACTTTGAATATACCTTACTTTTTGCAGCCGCCTTGAGATGAATTCGCAAATTTTCAAAAAAAAGTAAGGTAAAGTTTTTCGAGTGAATCAACTCTTTGAACTTTTTCCCTATTAGTTGAAAAAAATATTCTTGCATTTTGTCTTAAAATTTATCTAAAAATCAATTTTTAGATTATACGACACCCTGTATATTGAGTTTAGTTTATAAACTTTTTCTAGTTCATGATATACAGGGTGTCCAGAAATTAAGCGGCCAAACTTTAGGAGGCGATTCTACAACTAATTTTAAGAAAAAAACTTCCTATAAACATCTGTCCGATTTCGCTTCCTAAGAGAGCTACAGCCCTTTAAATATTGTGAGTAAAACTAGGTTTTTTGTCATTTATTTGAAAACGGTTTGTAATAAAGATTTGAAATTTGGTGTGAAGACTAATACGTTTAAGATATCATTTCTCAATTTTTTTCAGATTTTTTGAAAGCTTTCAAAAAATTTCAAAAAATTTCAGAGCTGTCAAAAAATCTGAAAAAAATTGAGAAATTATATCTTAAACGTATTAGTCTTCACACCAAATTGCAAATCTTTATTACAAACAGTTTTCAAATAAATGACAAAAAACCTAGTTTTAGTCACAATAGTTAAAGGGCTGTAGCTCCCTTAGGAAGCGAAATCGGACACATGTTTATAGGAAGTTTTTTTTCTTAAAATTAGTTGTAGAATCGCCTCCTAAAGTTTGGCCGCTTAATTTCGGGACACCCTGTATATGCTATGTTATGCTATAAATACAAATTAAATTTACATCATATTTAATTTGTAGGCTACAAATTATTAAAATCATTAATTATAATAAAGAAAAAATTAAATAAATCAACAGAAAAAATACAAAATCTCAAACAGTAAAAAATTAATCTGAAAGAAAAAATATAAAATATTCTCAAATAATAAGATAAGTAAAATATTTTCAAGTAATAAATAAATAAATAAAATATTCTTAAACTATTATAAAAAATTATACAGAAGGTGTCCAGAAAATGGCAGATAAAGTATGTTGTTGGAGACCCTTCAGGGATCCTCAGAAAAATAATTTTAAAAACCTTCTTGACCAATTGACTTTCGGAGATCCGAAGTGGGATTTTGTTGCTATCTTGATATTTATCCTTTGAAGAGCATGATAAATAATTGTCAACTGCACATGATACCATTAAATAATATCAAAAAAAATGGACTCCTCAATTGATCGAGATATGCAGAGTCAAAGTTTTTAATACAATTTCTTATTTAGCATGAATTTTGAAAAACCTCTAGTAACCTGTAAAGTCGGGCTTCTTTCTAGTCGTTTAGTAACAAAAATTAAATTTAAATCGTATTTTTTTAAGTTCACGTAATTTTCAATAAAAATAAATTGTGAAGTTATGAAAATACAATTTAAATAATTTATTACTTAATAACGAATTAATAACGAAAAATAAGCCCAACTTTATATGACAAGTAGTTTTTTAAAATTCATAAATATAAAGAAATTAAATTCCAAATTTTGACACTTCATATCTCGATCAATTGGCAAGAAGGATTTTTTTAATTATTTTCCTGCGGATCCCTGATGAGCCCCCAACAACGTACTGGAGAGTTCATCTGCCATTTTTTTGACACCCTGTACATATTTTTCGTGTTTTATTCCAATAACACTTTGGCTTTCTTTGTAAGTAAAGATATTAGATCAGATTTTATTTGTTTGATAGGAACTGTACCACATTTTTTGAGGTTAGTGTTGAAATCGTTGTGTAACGAATAGAAAATGTTACCCTAAATCTGAAGAAGCTACATTTACATAAAGAAAAATAAGTTGAAATCAATTATTTACGGAAATAAAGTAAAAAAATAGCTATTTTATTAGAAAATATGCAATAAAAGCTACAAGCTACAAACTTTAAAATATCTACAAAAGCTAAAATAGCTACAGAGTATGAACCCTGATATAACTGTATTCGAGTAAATCCCTCTTAATTACATATACAGTGGTGGAAAAAAGTATAGGAAAGGGATTTATATTAAAAGTATATGAATAAATATTCTCATTTAAGTCATTAAAATTATTTGAAATACTAATTAGGTCTAATAATTTCGATGAATACAAAAACACTTGGAAAAAACTATGGAGATTTTTATTTTTCACATTTCATTTTTCACATATAAAATAAGCTGAATATTTTGTGGCATATCATTTCGCGTCCAGTACAGTTTTATATCTTTTGGGCATTGAATCCACTATTTTATGTAGAGCATCCAGGCGAATTTGATTCACTTCGGTTTTGATAACTCCGAACACTTTGAAATATCCCAAAGATGTTTTATAGGGTTCAAGAAAGTAACTTTTTTTAGTGAAAACCATTATTAAACAAATTGCGATGTGTGCTTCGGTTTGTTATCTTGCTGGAACCTCCACATCAAAGGTATTTCTTCTAAGGCAAATGGTACCACGAGGTTCTCCAATATATCTCTAATACAGTCCGCGCCATGTTTATTGGTCGTCTCACATATTTTCTGCCATCCGAACCAAACAACATAAATTTATTATTGGTTTTCGTTCAAAACATAATATAACTGTGGTTCTGGGATTTTGGGTTTGTGAGGCGATTCTTTTTCTTAAAATTTTTGAGACTGACCTTCTAATATTTTGTATATTCGAACGAACCGCTTATAAATATACAGGGTGTCCCAAAAAGAAATTCTCGAAAATCGACGAAAGTTCATCAACAAAAACAGCTTTCTTTGACGGGTCATTGAATTTTGTTCCCACAGAAAATGTCGTTAATTCTAAATTCTGTTATAGTTCATAAACTATTTGATCAATTTAAATGAAATACATTGTAAAGTAGAGCTAATTAATACCACTTTGGCTTCAAGTTATATAATCATCATCAAAAAAATATTTTGGTAGAAAAAAATATTCTTCTTTGAAAAAATTAATGATATTTCACTTTTTCTTGATATATTCGCTGATATCTTTGAAATAAGAACCATAAAGGTGTCATTTTTTTCATCCGTAAAATTTAAAAAAAAATCAGTGTTTTATCTCTTTTACTTTAGAAGCAGTGCTGGTAAAAAATACCCTGCGCGAGTGACTTTCTGAGAAAAAGAGACAAAACACTGATTTTTTTTTTGATTTGATAGAGTTTAATGTGAAGTTATACGGACTTAAACAAGTAGTACCTTTATGGGGTTTATTTCAAAGATATGAGCGAAAATATAAAAAAAAAGTGTATTCTCATTAATTTTTTGAAAGGAGAATATTTTTCTTTCTATCAAAATATTTTTTTGGTGATGATTTTATAACTTCAAGCTCAAGTCGAATTAATTATCATGACTTTACAAATTTTTTCCATTAAAATTGACCAAATAGTTTAGGAGCTATATCAGAATTTCAAAATAACGACATTTTCTGTGAGAACAAAATTAAAAAAAACCCTGACGATTTGATATTTTATCGATTAAATCTCGTCATTTTTCTAGGATTTTCTTTTGAGCACTTCATTTTGTAACACCCTCTATAATGTTGTTTCTTCTTTATTTTTAACGTTTGAGTATTTTTCACAAACGTTCATCTAATTCCAAGATTTTTTTTTTGAAAAAAGGAATAGCGAGTTGTATTTCTAAGGTGTCTGGAAATTCTTGACATTGCCATTTTTTTAAAATTTCGCCTACTTCGCTAATCAGGAGGCTAAGCTACAGTTTTCTTCACAATAACGTCAGAAACTCAAGTTTTGCTGAAATGTCTAAAACTGATGTAAACTCAAAAGATAATCTTGTTTTTTTTTCGAAAAAAATAGGGGCCTTAAAATCAGGTTGCGCCTCAGACTTCCAAATGGCTTAATCCGCCACTGAGTTGACCGGTTTCGGTTTCATTTATTGAACCTTCATCAGAGCTGAAATGTTATGGTTATATTATTTTTTGTTGGTTTATAAAAATATTCGCTGTAATTTTCATCAATTGAATAAACATGAAGTTTTTCAATAATAATATAATGAAAATATAAAAAGTAACAACTCTAGAAGATTTGTGAGTTGACATTTCAGTAAAATCGCGAGTAAGTTTAATGTAAAAGTGTGCTTTTGCAAAATACTCTGGCTTTTTATTTCTAAGAAATATTTATTTGATGTTGCCAGTTAATATAATAATAGAATTTCCTTTACTAGTTGATTGCAACTGCATCCTTTCAAGGCAATCTCGCGCGCTTCGGTGACATTTAGCGTTACGAAACGACATATTGCAATCGACAAGCGACATTCCTCTTCTGAAAATATGTGGCCTTGTTTGCGAAGCCATCGAAGAAGCTTATCCATAAATTCGAACCTAAAGAATGAATTAAATTTAATAAGTTTCTAATTGGAAACGTGCCTGGAGTTTGTCTCGGATGCTGGCAGGGATTTCAGCGTGCACAATTAGCGTTCCGCAATTAGGTTGGTGTTTTCGTTAATGAATTTTGTCGTCCTTGATTCGCAAATTTGGCACTAGCATCGTCTTTCCGCGTTCCCTTTCGGCGAGATGAAGAGTTATGCGATTACATCACGTCCGTCCGGCATATAAATATTTGCACGGCCAGAACTGCAAACACGCTCCAAAACAAGGTCACTTTGATTAATAACAACAAGCGCATCCAATCAAAATGACACAGAGAATTTTATGGTAATTTTGTAAATATGAGGATTGCATATTACATCCAAGCTACATAGTTTCTATTTTACATAAATAACCAATATCCAAGTTTTTCATTACCACTGCCATGGTCAACACAGTTTTCTAGATAATTTATACAATAGCATTATTGCAATAATTTGGGATTGGTACATACCAGTTCTGAGCTGAATTGCTAAATTCAAATTAAGAATGGACCTTTTTTAATAACCTCATTTTTGCATTTCTCATAAATTCTTGGTATTTTTGTATAGTTGATCAATGATAAATTATGAAATATTCATTGAATAATATAATATCCACCTAAAGATACATGCATTAAAATGCGTTTATCCATAATTTCAAGGACGTTTAAAGAACTGTTGAGGTTTACAGTCTCATTCAAATTCTTATGGCAAAAAGTAAAAATCTAAAAATAGAATCACCACATTTAACTATTCACAATTCTATAACAAGATTCTATTTCCTTGACTAAATAATAATAACATGGAAACCTCTTATTTCCTTCACCAAATGAAATCTTATAAAGTTAGACAAATAATATATTCTAGGAAAGTACCCTTATTTATCATCACTTTTCGCAGCATTTGAGATGTTAGGGATTAGAAGTATTTAGAGAACATGGGATCTTCCTCTTTTGAAAATAAGGTTTAATGAATTTATATATCCTTCTCCTAATAATGCAAAATGTTACAATGCTGCTTGGATTTTTTAAATCTACATTCAATTTGCAATAAAGAAGTTTTGCTAGGATTCGCAGTTTTTCTGTAATTTCGCATTTTCAATCCAGTGGCTTTGTTAAAATTAAACTAATGTGTCGATTTTGTTCAAACATGTAAGGTCTTACAGGAAATATCTGTAAGGTAACCTTGGAAAACGACCATTACAACCCATATAACAAACCTTACAAATATTTTCTGTAAGGACTTACGGTTTTATAGGCAGATTCTTGTCAAAATTAAAGGCCTTTAATTATAAACAATTAATGTAACCATGGAAGTTGTCCATTACAACCCATATAACAAATTTTAATTTAAAGGCCTTTAAACTTAAATGATTGGACCAGAATCTCGGTATTAAACAGAAATGCACCATAATTAAATTCAAATTGAGAAGATTAAAATTAAAACCCCTTATGACTTTTTGTTGGTGATAAATAAACATGTCAGAAACACATGTTTTTAAATTTTAGAAAAATGTTCATTGGTTGTTATTAGTGGAGTTTCAGTAATTTCGAATTTTATAGTCTAGTGAAATTATTCTAAATTACAGAAACACCAATAATCCTAACAAAATTTAACAGCTGTACCTTTTGTACTAAATTGAATGAAAATTTTAGAAATCCAAGTACCAAGAATTGTAAAAGTTTGCAGTGGTGTAAAAAAAAACTTTAAAAAGGGAACATCCAGAGTTTGAAATATTAAATTAAGATAAAAGTACGTAGAGTTTTGGACATTTATTTATATGGACACGGAGCCGTTACAACCATTTTTGAAATATTCTGTGTTATTAAAAGTTCTTGAACCATTAGTGGAGATGTTGAGAAAACATCTGATAACTCCATCGTATTTAAAATCTAGTTCCACTGGGCCAGTTGCTTTAAATGGAAAAAAATATACTCCTGACAGGTAGATAAGTCAACATAATAAACTTTTGGCGTATGGAGATTCCTTGGATTACAATTTATCAACAATTTTCGAGACAATTTTGAAAACAAAAAATCTAACGTCGAATTTTTTAAAGCATATATTAGCATACAATATTATGATAAATATATGATTTTTGAATACTTAAAAAAAAAATTTCTCTAGAAGATATTTATTTTCGTTAGAAGTTTATTCTGTATCCATTGAGTTATCAACTTATTTTTCAACTTTCGATTTTTCAGAGATATCCAATTCCTCATAAAATTTTTCAGTATTTTAGAAGAAAACCTTTTTCCTAAAATTTCTACTAGTGACCTTTTTAGTTATTGAAGAAGTCAAATAGTGATTGAGTGGATGGGCGAGGGTTTCGTGTAGACCCAGTATATTGTATTATTACCGAGATTATTACCTATACATCAAGATAATTTACACAAATATAATAAAGAGTGTAATATAATAAAGAGTTATTATTGTAATCCGAGTACATGTCATTAATTAAAATTAAAATTTATTGGTAGCAATCCACGTCATTATCAAATCCGTTTATTATTAATTTCGTTTTAAATGTAACTAAAATTTAGTAATAAATATTAATCAGTCTAAAATGATAGTAATTACGTAAAATTGCAAAGGTAAATTTATTAAAAGCGACGGTGGTTCAATTTATAAATTAATTAACCAAGTTTAGTGTGACTCGTTTTCAACGAAATAGTTGAAATAATAGAGTGTTGCGATAAATGAAAACAATTGCTAACGTCGGTTTAATTAATTTGTAATTTTGAATAATGAAATAACTTAAAATTGTGATACTTGTTTCGGTAAATGCAAGAAACATTGCCACTTTGACGACTCTTTCTACAACCGAAGTGGCTCATTAAATATTTACATTGCATCTGGATGATAAAATACCGCCATAAACATGTCTGCTACACCGAGGCATCGTATTCAAATTCATATGTAATTTTTATCAATTCCTGGGTAATACCTGCACGTCTTATCAAATTGTACACATTACTTATGCCACCACTTAATACCTTATGTAATGTAATATCGCATACTGATGCTATTTTAATAATCCAATAATAATTTAAAACAAACATTTATACGTTTAGATAGGTGCAGCAAAATTTTCCGTAATGATACGAGATTTTTACACGTAATTATTATTACTTGTTTTGAAAAAGGTTCACTTGTTTATGGCGAGACATCTAATTACGCAATTAAGTCATATTTGTATTAGGTAAAAACATTCTACCTTAACCAAAATAATAATTTGTTTTAATGGACGATTTTAGCAAGTAGTAAAACACACTTGATTTATTATCAATAGAATCATTATAATAAATATTTAATCTCAAGAGTTGTGAAAAGGAAAGAGGAAAGCATACCGCTACTCACTTCTTCAGAAGTGACCAATGAAATAAAACATAATCTAAATCCAAAGAAAGTCCCTGGATTTGATCTATTTACTGATGAAATATTAAAACAGGGAATATTACTACCAACCTACATAGTAAATGCAGCCTCCAGTTTGAAACGTGTACCAATGAGTTAGAAAGTGGCAGAAGTGATGTTACCCAAACCAGGAAAACCTCCATCGAAGTAAAATCCTACAAACCAAATTCTCTGCTACCTATAATTTCAAAGTTATTTGAGAAATTTCTTCTCAAAAGAGTAAAACCAATAATAGACCTAAAACAGGTGATTCCTAACCACCAAATTGGGTTTAGAAGCAAGCACTCGACTATTGACCAGGTGCCCAGGGTTACTAGCATAATTGAAAAAGCACTGGGACAAAAACAAGGGTGCTCAGCTTGATAAAATTCTTCCAAAACTGTATGTCCAACTGCTAAAGTCATATGTCTCTAATAGGGTATTTAGAATTAAACTGGAAAAGTATTCCGAACTCAACGAAATCAAATGGTACCCCAAGGCAGTGCACTAGGCCCGTTGCTGTATTTGTTATACGTGACATACCAGAGACAAAAGACGCCATCATTGGCACTTTAGCGGATGACACTGGAAGTCTGGCAGAAGTAGAAGATGAAATGAAATCGACCGAAAAGTGGACTAAAAATTGAAAAATCATACGAGATGAAGCAAAATCTACACATAAATAGGCAGCCACAAGACATAATTAATGGTAGTATCATGAAAATAAGACCAAATACCTAGGTACGACGCTGGAAAGAGCATGTAAAAGACAAGAGAGAAGAACTAAACATGAAATATAGAAAAATGTGCTGGCTCCTGGGTAAATATAAATTTACAATCAGACCTTAAAACCAATATGGCTGTATGACATACAACTCTGTGTCTGTGCTAAGGAATGCCGTATTAAACAAATACAAAGTTTCCAGAATAAAGTCCAGTACGATTCACACTCTAAGTTCCTGATGTTGCTAGCGAAATCAAGCGATTTGTCCGCAAACATCAATCAAGGATCCTTAATCACATAAATCCTGAGGCTATCCAGCTCCTGGATAATGATGGATTAGTTAGAAGATTAAAACGAACCAAATCTTTAGAACTACTGCGAATAATAAATTCCAAGTTCTGTACAACCACGCGCAAAGATATCGAGGACACAAAATAAATATTCTGCAAATACTAGATTACACGAAATGTGAAATCGTATTCGTTTCTTTCAAATTTCTTTTGTGTCCTCGATATCTTTGCGCGTGATTGTACATAGAGTAATAAGCAAACTAGAAAAATCTATTGGACGCCATTGGGTGAACTACAGTCTTAACATTTTTATTCTTACAATTAGTATTTAGTATTAGAGTAAATTTAACGTTTGACCAAGAAAAATGAATAATAATTTTATTTAGATAATAAAAAATGTTGTCTTATCTTGGCGCATGAGACTTTTTTGTGTAAGTTAGTGATTTATTTCTTTATGAATTGGATATTCTAGATTAGAAATTTCAGGCAAGCAGTAATCGGTAATGAGATATAATTAAAAACATTTTTTTGATCGAGGATGTATTAATAATTCATAAAAAATGAGGGTATAAAATTAACGAATTTGACAGTTTGGCAGAAAATTCATTTAAAGTTTTTATCTTTTTGGGATGGCATTTTCTATAATCTAAAAAGAAAGTCGTTGGAAATTTTATCGCTGATATTTTGCGGAATCATTTTTTATTGTGAAGTTAAACCTGACCGTGGCGCGTTTTTTGGCAAATCGCCGCCCCATTCCCGACAATATTTATCTGTCGATGTCGGAAGGCAACAATACTATCCCCGGCAGCGGTCTTTAGAAAATTTTAACGACATTTATTCTGGAAAATTGTGGCCACGATGTTTCATCCACAATCTCGTTACACGGACCCTCGCACACACATATACAAGAAGACAAACACAAGACTCGCCTCGGGTAGCTAAAATAATATTAAAAAAGCGATTGCATTAGAAGACTTTAATCGAAAAGAAGATTTTTTGAAGGAAGTTAAATTTTGTAATAATGAGAGGAAGTTGTGCGTGAGCTTTTGTGCTCTGGGGTTGTTTAATGCGGTCACCGCTTTATGCTTTATGGTACGGGGTCGAAACCCTCCAAGATCATGACTTTCCTCATTTCCGGCAACAATCAACGCGGAGCACTTTCTCCAATCGCCAACTTTTAAATGGAAAAATATTAGGCGACCTAAAAAATGTTGTTTATTTTCTGCAACCACAAAAGCTCTTCTCATATTTCATCCCCCGTTCAACATACACGACATTTGCTTGTATTAGATTACTTGTGCAAATTTGATATACTTAAAGTCAATTTTGTTTAACGATGTGTATTACGTTTACTTCCAACGATGAACATGTCATAAAACGCCTGAATTTTTTCAGATACACGAAATACTAAGGGTTATTTTTCCTAAACTACACACTGAAAACACGTACATTCGTTTAAAGAAATAGCAAATGGCCCGGTTACGTTTAAACAATGCCCCCGTTATTTTTGGCCCGTCGAACGTAAACTCAACGAAGGCAAACAAATCTACAGAACACAGCAAACCGTTGCAGTAAATCCGTCGACAGCAGACGTAAATAAAACAACTGCTTCTCCTTGCCTTCACAGACACGCTTCCGTTCTTTTTTCTACACTTAAACTTTAATTTAAACAACTCACAACCAGTATAAACAAAATAATAAATAAATAACGCTTTTCAAATCATTTTTCGCGGAAATAACCAAATTGGTTTCGGTTAAATTTTTATAAATATTTATAAAAATTAATCTCGTTGCAAAAATCAATTCTGAAAATAAAACCATACAAAATTAACAGCTCCAATGGCAGGAATTTTAATCGCAACAAATTATTTTGGTAGTAAAAAAATTGATTGGGCAGTAGCACCTAGCAGTGAACAGTATAAAGATTTTCTGGCAGTAAAAAATATACAGTCGAACTTGGTTATAACGAGCACGGATAAAACGACGTCAACAAATTTTGGTTCCTATACCGGGTGGAAATGAAACTAGGGCCACCCCTGGCATTTCTTTATTTATGGAAATAAAAAATTAAAATTTTAGTATATTATATGATCTAAGAAAACAAATCTAATGGATCGAATAATTTTACTTCCGGTTTATCAGGAAATGGCATCCACTTTCTTATTTTAAATATAACCCCCTGATTTCCAAAAAACGCTTCTTGAAAATTAAAAAAAATAATATCTCAAGAACGGTGAAATAAATTTTATAAATTACAATTTATTTTACGTATTTGTATTATTTAAAAATAGTTTTTGTAGGTTTTACTCAAATTCTTTACCAAAAAAAAATTCAACATTTTTTCTTAAAGTTTTGAAAAAAAAATTTTTTTGTCATAAACATACTTAAAACTAACCAATGTTTGATTTTACGTAGAAAAAATCAGGGAGTTACATTTAAAATAAGAAAGTGGGTGCCATTTCCTGATAAACCGGAAGTAAAATGAAAGATTTATTCGATTCATAAAATTTGTTTTCTTAGATCATATAAGATATTAAAATTCTAATTTTTTTTTTCATAAATAAAGAAATGCCAGGGGAGGCCCTAGTTTCATTTCCACCCGGTATATTTCAACTAAAAATTTCACGGATATTAGGAGCCTTTTCAGGGATATTCTGAGTAAATATTTTTTCCGGCAAAGATCGTTCATTCCCGTTTAATGAAGTTTTCCGTTTTATAAAATTTATATTGACATTCGAATCTATTTTTCGAATAAGAATAATAGCAGGTAAACTTTTTCACGGTTATAACGGGCAAAATTCGCCATACCTTGATGCTCGTCATAACCGAGTTCGGCTTAATTAGCAATAGAAAGATTATTTTGGCAGTAGAAAGAATATTTTGGGAGTAAAAAAAATAATTTAGAAGAAATATGAATGCATTGGCTGTTAGTAGTTAAAAATAGACTAACCAGCAAAAAACCGGTCACACTAAAATAGTTCTTAAAAGAGATTATTCATTCATCTATTTTACTACTAATTGGTATTTTGTGAAGAAACATCTATTATTAGTATGAGTCTTTTCCTAAAAGGTAAATATAGTAGTTTACGGGCACCACCAAACTAAAGATATCCTAGTGCCCATAATGTTCTTTTACTTACGCGCTCTCTAGCGGTCTGAATTTATATCAGTAATTTGCTAATAACTTTAAGTGACCTCCACACAAGTGGGATTAATTTTTCATCCTCTCTTAGGATCTCCGAAAAAAAACCTCCAAAAACACAACAAAAAACAGGATATCTAAAAATATATGTATAACTTCCCACCCCAAATTTCACCAAGAAAACTTACAAAAACAATTACAAATATTGAAGATCAACAATTATCCTGAACCATCATAATATATTAAACTGATTAAATTCTATAGACCTAAGAATGATAACAACATCACGAATACCCAAAATAATAGTGAGTAAAGGTACATGTCAATACCGAATATACCAGAGTTAACCAATAAGATCAATAAAATGTCACTAACATCATTAGCTATAATACAAAAACAAATGATGTGCTATTCCCAAGACTTAAAGACAGGGTTCCAATAGGTCACAGATCAAACGAAATTAATCAAATTCCCTGTAAAGACTGTAAAATGCAATATATCGGGCAAACCACCTTAATTACACATTTGATTTCAAAAAGACTATAATCGAACGTTTTTTTGAGTTTTTCTTTTTGAATCTCTAATCCTCATACCGTGTTATAACCATGTAACGTAGGCAACATAACAAACGAAGATTTTTTTTTTCAAAATGCCTTTGGATTATCTGTATCTAGTATTATCATCAATACTGAACTACATTATTGATTCAATTCTGAGCAAAACTGTGAGTCCTTCCAGAAAAAACCTGTAAGATTTGTTATATGAGTTGTCATGAACGGTTTACTTGGTTACCTTACAGATATTGCCTGTAAGGACTTAAGCTGTATTCACAATGTTAAATTAGTAACTAAAATTAGTAGCTATAATTAGTCGTAAGAGTTTGGCATGTGTGATTTCATGAAGTTGTTCTCGACCTCCAAATTAGTACTTAACGTCAACTTAAAATTAGTAACTAACGCAGAAGTTTACAAACTCCAAACTTTTGCGGACTAATTTTGACGTTCGTGCATTTTTGGAACGATTCGTATCGACGATTTAATATGGCACCTGGAAATTTGTCATAAAAATGGAAATACACCATAACCAACACGATTAATTTTTCTGCACTGCTTTCGTTAATTATTTTAGTTTTATAATAATATTCAAAGCACTTCAAAGAATAGTACTTTTGATGTTTTTTTGGTTAGAATATGATACTTTCTTAAAACTACCGCTAGACCCATCTAACAAGTTTGTACATTAATTTCTGAGGTTGCGAATGGTGTTTTAACGTTAATTTATGTTCTATGTTAAGTGTAAGTTTCGCGTTAATTCAAAGTACTAATTTGGAGGTTGTGACTCAAGCTTTACAGTTTTGCCCAGAATTGGACCATAAGATTGATTCAGACATTTTTGTAAAAATAAAGTTTTTTAATTCAAAATCGTCTGCCAAATTAAAGGTGAATATTAGGTGAACTATCTTTAAAAAAATCTTATCTGGCTTTACTCTGTAGCTGAGCGTGTCTATTATGTACCTGGTACCCGACCACCAAAAAAGTACAAATGAAAATATTTTTGGAGAATCATAGCCTGTATAGGCGACGATCGCACGTTAAGATACCTGACTAACAATGTTTATTTCTGATCAAGTTAATTATTAATATATTTTTTCAAGATAAAGTAAACTTAACTCAATGTATACTTAGAGAATCCTATTATTATTTTTTTTTTAATTTTATTGGTATGGTATGTAACAATGATATGCATTTCTGGCACGTCAATTTAAATATTTTGCTCGAAAATTTTGACGCTGTATGATTTGTACATAAAGAAAGATTCTATCAAGATATTGTTCAAATGAAAAAACGCTATAAAGAAAAATGAACTCTCTCAGCATTAGCTAAATTCTGTTGATTGTACTAAAGTTTTTAGAAGCATCAGCTGCAGTACATATTTCTTCAGGAGAAACAGTTGTTGTACTAATTTCTAAAGAAGCATCAGTTGTAGTACTTACCTAATTCTTCGGGAGCAATAGTAGTTAAACTAATTTCTCCAGAAGCTTCAATTGTCGTACTTAGTTCTTCAAAGGTTTCAGTAGTCATAAATATTTGTTCAGGAACAACAGTTGTTGTACTGATTTCTCTACAAGTATCAGTTGTAGTACATATTTCTTCAGGAGGACCAGTTATTGTACTAATTTGTACAGGAGCATGATTTCTTCGGGAGAAAAAGTTATTAAAGTAATTTCTCCAGAAGCTCTTCAGTTATCGTACTTAGTTCTTCAAAGGCCTCAGTAGTTATAAATATTTTTTCAGGAACTTCTTCAGAAGCATTTGTGGTACCTATTTTTTCAGGAGAAACAGTTGTCGTACTTATTTCTCCAGAAACGTCCACTGTAGTACATATGTCTTCAGGAACAATAGTTGTAGTATTTATTTCTTCAGAAACAAAAGTTGTTATATTCACTTCTAGAGGCACGTTGTAGTACTTATTTCTCCAGATTCTGTTGATGTTGTACTTATTTCTTCACAAGCATTAGTTATGCTAATTATTTTTCAGAGAGAATCAATTATTGTACTTATTTCTTCAACAACAACACTTGTTGTACTGATTTCTCTTGAAGCATCAGTTGTAGTACTTATTTCTCCAGGAACAACAGTTTTTGTACTTATTTTTCCAGAAGTCAATTACAACTGCCATTTGACTAATAATTATAATACCGCTAAGTTAAATCCATGCTATCTTTATTTATCCATGCTGATGTTTGCGCTAGAATTTGCGGTTTGAATTACATAGCGTGAATTTTGGAACGCACTGTATATATGTTATCTTAAGAAAGCTTCTTGGAATGATTCATTAAATTAAGTGGATTGTTTATGTTTAAAGCAGATAAATATTTTTATAATGGCAAGATACCGCCTACATTTCTTGCAGTTCAAGTTCAAGTCGTTTCCATTTTATTTAGTTTAGTTTATGGGCAAAAATATTTTTGATTTATACCGGGCGATAAGCATGGCGTTAGCAACGCGTATCTTTACGAGCCAACAAATTTCCCAGCACATAATGTACAGACAATCATCCCTTTTCCCGGCTTTTATGTAAGTTACATTCCCTTGCTGTTTGGCGCCGTCCGCGAAACCGTCCGGATTTATGCACTTAAACGGGTAATAAAAGCATTTTTAAGATGCAAGTCTTATCCTGCGAATTTTTAGCTGACGTGTAAGTAAGAGTAAACGCAATGCGTGAGTTGGATTTTCTTTATGGGATGATAATGAAGGGTATAATGCGCGATAAAAATAAATTACGGTCGGGTTTACGCGATTTATACAGATGATGCCATTCACAGCCACAGACTCAGTTAAGAATTTTTCATAAGAAACACCAATTTTATTTCCAACACTTCAACCCTTAATCTACAACTTTTTTCTGGATTTATTGAAAGAACGTTTCTACTTATCTCACTCAATCAACCATATTCATTCACAATAGTTTCATAAATATAAGTCGTTTAGAAGATCCGATTTGGTCGCACGGTCGAATACGATTTCGTGAGGTTATTACACTTATTAAGGCGTTTCAGAACGAATTCAATGAACGCGAGTTGAAATAATATTCGATTTTACAATACCCCATACTGTTCCCAAGGATTTTAAAACTGGAATCGAGCGGGAAGAAGCGATAAACGCCTTATTTCCATTGTTTAATTGTTCATGTGTAAATGGACGTTTAAAATACCCTCCCGTGTGTAAAGGCACCTTTATGATGAAGTTTATAGTGAAGCGTTTTAAAAGGCTTTTGTGTACTAGCTATTCGCCGCTATAATTGTACAACTACAGATACTAAACAGTTATTATTAACTTCTACCTCAACCGCAACCACAACCGCAAAAAGTTCCATGTGAGATATTATTTAGAAAACAAACAATGAAAAAACTTTTAAAAGGATTTGTTAAACATGACATTTATTGGATCTTAATAAATACACCTCGATGAATTCATCAAGGAGAAATCGATAAAATATTTAAAAGTAAAGTTGAGGTAAACAATTGGGGCTTAAAATGTAAGTAGCTTTTCTCAATTGTAATATTGCAAAGTTTAATACCCATCAAATAATTGCATTTCAAACTGTTTCGACTTAATTGTTGAGGACTTAAATTTAATAGCTTTACGTTAAGTTTTCTTTACAGCGACCGCCTCGGAATATATTTTCCGACCAACAACGAAGCAGAACAGCTTTTGTTCAAGAAATAAGACATTTAAAATTCCTGTATAAATACACAAATTGTTATTTAATAGAGATAATTTGTAATAAAAAAAACTTTTTTCCTTTCTTTGCACAAGAGGAAGTATGCTATTTCGTAATTTTTAAGGACACTGCAGTCGTTAATGATGATTTTTAAATAATAAATACAAAAAAAAACGTTACGTAAATAAAATTAGTTCGATAAATTTAATTAATAACGAATTCTTAAATTTATTTTGCAAAAAATATTGCCAGAAGTAACGAGGTTGTTATTTCAATTGTGGAGATTTTTATTCGCAATTTAATGACTGCATTTATGAATTGTAATTACAGCGCGCCGAGCTAATACGACAATTTTCCATCCCTTTTCGTTTCCACCTAGTTTATTATAATTGGGTTACGATGAAAATTTATTTATTTTAAAAAAATGGCTTTTGGTATCCCTCAAGGACCACTATTAGGTTGCGCCCGTTGTACCTTGATGGCGGATGGTAATAGCAGGTGCGTGCAGTTTTAATGCTTGCGAGGTAATGA